>JBCFYV010001001.1:196514-239254 GCA_039000515.1 Timema cristinae | reverse complement strand
CCTTTCACAGCCAAATTTACTCTTTTTGTAACTTTCCATAACTATTCAGTGTTCTCCCCAGAAAATGTTGCCAGCCGGGTGGCAAAGAGTAGTACTTTGCAATATTTGATGAGTTGTGCAACAAACATTGATTTTAGCTGGATGGTCAATAAAATCATCCGGGTCCTGGAGAGAACACTAGCATCAATAAAATTGTGACAAAAATTATAGTATCCCCTGTCCCGGAGCCCCTCCCCCCACTCCCCCGAATTATCATTTTTAGAATGTATTTCTTTTGCATGATCTGGAGGTGAAGACAAATATGAATATGCAAAAGACACTTATTAAACAAACAAACTTACTTGGGTCGTTGTGAGAAATACTAAGTGTTGCTACGACGGCAAGATGTTAACTAACTAGGGTGTGGCCAGAGAGAAAAAATGTGAGTAGAAACAAATGGATAGTGATAGGCGATCATACAGGTTGAAGTTTCCAAGACCACGGTGTAAAACTGTTAAGTTGAGAAACACTATTAGAACCAATTAAGTGTTGTATCATAAATGGAATCAAGGATGGATAGAATTTTGGAAGTGAATGAGTAGGAATAATAAGGAGCTACTCTTATCGACTCCGGCTCTAACGGTTCATTTTCTACGATGAAAGGTAATAGAATGAATCATTGATTTGTTTTTCTTTAAATATTTTTATAGCTTGCATTAACATCTCAAATAACTCAATTTCTTGATTTATAAATTAACTAAAAGCTATCAAACAAACAATTTTTTTTTTCCAAAACCACGCACATAATAATTATTAATTCACAATTTTGAGAAGTGAATGCCATTCTTAGCTCTTAGTACTAATTGCAAGTCAACCAATTTAATACTGGTAAGTTGTTATTTATTGGTTGACAATACTGAGCGCCCGAGTTTGACGGCGGGATTGCGAACTAGATCAGCGGCTTGTATTTGGATCGGTATCCCTTGAAAAAAAGTGTAACTCTAAGATATATATATATATATATATATATATATATATATATATATATATATATATATAAAAGATAAAAGTGTTATTCTATTTGTGTAGACGTTTTATAAGTTCGATTGTAAAATAAAGCTATGGATGGAATTTCCAGTGTCCTATCAGTTCTATCTAACATATTATTTTCTTGCAATCTCTTGCTTCTCTCCCATGGGACTGTTCTCGATGTTAGAAACAGGAGGAAGTGTTTGTTTCAAGTTCACTCACTGACAACTGCTCACAATCCTTGGGTAATAATTGTTAAGTGTTCCATTTGGAGGGAGACAATCAACGAGTTCTCCGGATCTTCAAACGTCCTTGTGACATGTTCACAATGCCATTTTTAAAACTAGTTTGTAAATCAGTGAACTAGACTACATTGGTTTTATTATCTCTCCTCGTATTCTGATGTCTGACCTCATATGTATCAATGCTTAGCTGACCTTCTGTTTTGTTCCGGACTTGTTTAAAAATACTCTCCAACATCAGCGTCGATTATCAGTGATGTAAGCTAGCTAGTCTAAAGAAACAGGAGAAGGCACATTTATTTAAGTAACTGCGCCAGCATTAGCTAGTAAAGGCAGCCTGTCAGGATTGAACCCCTGCCTCTTAGACCCATATCTACGAGATAGTTCCATTGAGTGATGAGGTGGAACAGGTGCAATTAAAATACATCCTCATCCTTACCACCTAAGATTAAGTCGTAACTCACCTCTTGTGTGGTTTTCCCCCGAGTTATCCACATTGTTACAGTGATGGGATAAGAATGGGGAGGTACCATGCCGGAGGAAATGCATCTTCATTTGCGTGGAGATAAAGGTTACGGTTCTGGAAAAATAAAAGCTCCTGTTCTTAATTAGGTTCCGGTTTAAAAAAATCTATGTTTACTAGTGTTAGGTTCCATTAAAATATTTCTAAATAAAACATAATTTAAAGCATAATTTACTACAAATGAGTTATTAATGTAAAATTACAAATAATTCAGAAGCTTGGTAATTGCTCAATTTATTTAAAATTCGGGGTTCCATTTGAGCAGATCACTTGGTTACAGTTTTGTTTGCCAAAGATTAAAAGAATATTAAAAAGTCTGCCTCTATGGTCTAGTGATCATGTTTATAGCCACAGATCTAGAGGTCCCGGGTTCGATTCCAGGCGCCTCCAGATTTCTCTGTGAAACAGTGGGTCTAAAACGAGGCCAAATGAGGAGCTACTTGAATAAATAAGTAGTGGCTCCGGTCTATAAAACTGATATTAATGAGTGGAGGGAGGGCTCGTCGATCTGAGCACGAGACACATTATTCACAGAGGTTGGCAATATCTTGATAACAGGTGGAGGCTCCATTATGAGCTAACGCCATGGAATTTTACTTTATAAAGTTTTTAAATAATTTCATTACTTATTTTAAAATCAATATTTGATTTTTTTTTTCTTATTTTCAATTGATAAAAGGTAAGTAAATTTTATATAAATCTGATTTTATGCGACCAAACCAGCCGCTAACGATGTAGGAACCAAAAAGAAATAGTTTAAACTTTGAACCTATATAATTATAGTTTATGTGTGTAAACATTTTAATCAGCTACATAGTGTGCCTGTCAATTCTTTCTATGCACAAAAACAATATTTTAGGCTTTTTTCACAGGATATTAAAATAATGCTACGGCAATATTCTCGATTTTAATTCAAACATTTTATATTTAAAGTATCTAGTACTTTCTTGAAGTTCTTAATTTGAAGACAATGAGTTTGCGGGGTTACAATGTACGAGTAAAATGTATAAAACTGATGTAATTTACTTAATAACCATCTTAATATCTTTTATGTGTCACTCGCTCTTTCTCTGTCATTTAAAGAAATTCCGCACTGGCTAATATTTATCTACCCAGCCCTATTTATCAAATGTATAAATAACCTATAGAAACACTTCTGAAACACACACAACGAACACAAACTTTGGACGACTTCCTAATTGATATTTGAAGGATGGATGAAAAGATTAAAAAAAAAAAAAGAGTCGACTCCCCCTTTACACTTCCAATCAAACTGGCCGTTCAACAATCATTTAAATTGCTTACATTTTAGGAATAACATTTTAAAATAAGTTTCTTAGTATTTAGTTTAGTTTAAAACTTCTTGTACACATGGGTAGTTTCTCATTTCTCAGTACATCTCCTTCTTAGCTATGTTTGATGTCACTCGAAGCTAAAAACAGCTTCCTAACCGCTTCGCCCGGAGAGTAGAATGAACAAACCCTACAATGTAACAATAATCATTCCTCAATCATCTGAGCTCATTAGTGCCTACTGCTGAGTGTGCACTGATACTTCAATATCACTTGGTAAATACATCATACTCTTACTAAACTTTCTGATTAGAGGGAAAATTACATGTTCACATTACAATTAGATTACAGAAAGAATGGCATAGAATGTAGCTATATATAAATTAATAAAACGTAAAAACCGATCAGAACCTTTACTAACCTATATATATATATATATATATATATCAATTCCGGTTATGGATCCTTAAAAATAACTGTTAATTTTGGTTATAGGTTCTGGTTCTTGTTCGATGGCTTGCAAACATGACTTCATCCACAATGTAGTCTTACCTTGACTGATTACACTATGGCCCTATCTTATAAGCTACACCATAGTGGAACCAAGCAAGGTAAACAGAGAGTGCCTTGCTTTATTACCATAATACAACCATCCCACTATGGTCGTTTTGTGAACTGCCGCCTTTAGTTGAAAACTATGGGAGTTATTTATCGGTCATCTGGGATGACATCACAGCATGAAACTATTATCTGGTTTCTTGGTCTCGCTCGTAGCTACGTCAACTGGTTATTTAAACCGTGACGTCATCAAGTCCACCCTGAACTGACGGGAACGTTGCAGACCGTGCAGAATTTTAATGGGTAAATTTCTGCACGTGTACAGTCCGGTCCGATAAAATGTGCAGCTCGCGAAAAAGAGTTTAAACTGAACTAGTTCTTTTTCTACATGTGATCTAGTTCAATTATTTTGAGCAGTAAACAACAATCGTGATTATTCGGCATATTTTGGTCAAAGAAACGAAGCGTCAAAGCCTACAATTCATTCACGACTTAAGTTTACCTAGATGGCAGCTCGAAATTTTACTAGAAGTAGTCCCTAATATACCACTGCGCCAACAGCTGACATCTATCACTTTGGATGACTAATAAAAACTGGTGGTAATATATTAATGTGATAGTCAACCACAGTAATTTAGGCCAATATTATTTTTATATTTATTTGAGGACGGATACAAAGTTTATTACACTTAAAAAAATGTTCACACCACTTTCACAAAAACTTATAACGAACATAACTTCAAAATGGCGACTAACGAATTCAAAGCATATGGTTGAACCTGACTGTAAACACGTTGTTTACAATGATGCACCCACGCAGTTGATGAAAATATTTTATTCAGTTTAATATTTCAAAATAAGATAAAATAATCATAAAATAATTTATCGTATGTAAAAGAAATGACAACAATTTTCTCTTTTCCAAGTAAATACGATGCCTGTATTAAAAGGTATTGATGTGTGCACTATATTACACAAAATCAGTAACGTTCCAAAACGATGAATAAGTACTTTTAATTATGTTTAAAATATTGTTTTGAGTTAGATAAAAAGAAATTATTAAAAAAAATGAGATAGTATGAGAAAACTTACGTTTACGTTATTTTAAATGTAATATATAACAGATAATGAAAGATCTTTACATTTATAACAAAACTGTGATCTTTTACAAGTTTTGGCAACCCAAAACCTAAACATCATCCAGGTAAAAACCTGTCGTGAACTGTCTGTATATTATATTCTCCCACGAGCTACTGCCAGGATTGTGAGGGTTTAAAGGAAGTTCATTGTTCCCTTGCTCAGAAGGGGGGCAGGGGGGAGGGGGGAGTGAGAGAGGGACGCCCCAACTCCTTATATCTCCCTTCGTTAGAGCCTAAAAGTAATTAATGGTCCAATATTTTCCTAAATTTTGTTACAGTACCATTCACTTCCAATTAATTGCAAATTCATTTAGAGCGATTCACCCACATCGATGCCCTAATGGTTTAACAAATCACTCTTGTATTAAGACTGGCTTACTGATGACAAGGAGATCGAGGTTCGAATTCCTGTCAGAGGAACTGAGAGCAGTTTTTTTTTCTAAAGGGTTTCACACTTTTATTTCACGCAAATGCGAGTAAAATTAATTAATCTGAATTATATCGTACTCATCCTTGCTTCTTAAATATAAAAGGTGATTAATATGAGTACGGAAATTAAGACTTAGTGGGAAAGAAATGTTGCTTTTGTTATTTACTGTGTTTATTCTCTCTAGACTTGTGAAATAAACAAAGGGAGGCTATTTTGTACCCGGCGATGTTTCGAGTTAAGTTCACCATACTGGGGCTGTGTACCCCAACCCACTCGGCCATACCGATTCTATGCACCAGAGTGGAAAACCACCCTCAATAGACCCGACCGATTCTCAAAATTAACTTAATTTGAACCTAAGGAAAAATATATTTTAAACAAGCCCGGAAGTTTATGTTTTCTATCCTTGGTATCCTTAGTACTTGACACCTTGGTAAGTCGGTAGCATATCTTTTAGGCAGGGCGCACACCAACGAAACTAGTTTCATGAAACCAGTTTTATGAAACGTGAAACTTAAGTTTCATGTAACTATTCAACGTTAAAACAGATAGATGCGCACACAGAGTTTCACACAACTATAGTTTAATACGATTGCGCAACCATGGTTTTATGAAACTCGCCAGAACGGTTTCAGGAAGGATAGTTTCATTTGAACTACAGCCATGACCAGCAGTGTGCAAGTGTTATTCCTTGACAATGCCCAAAGAAGACCCCATTTATAACACCAAATTGGTAGAAGCTATTGAAAAACATCCATGCTTGTACGATTACAATTTAAAGGAGTGTAGTTAGTGTCCTTCTTCGTTATTTGAGGGCCGGCTTTAGACACCAAGTGCTCAAAAGCTGATTTACTCATCCTATAAAATCTTATAAATTCATCAGTGTCTGCAAACACAATTCTTTGGCTACTATATAACTGCAGTGTCTCCTATCAAATATAAGAGGATGAACCCAGTACCTTCGCTTTCTTTTTTTATTTCGAAACCACCACCAAAGTACAAACACATCATCTGACAACTTGACTGAAACTGAATAGTTTCGTTGCACCTGTTTGCGTGCAGATTTGAAACTGATTTCATGAAACGCGTTTCACAAAACTGGTTTCATCAAACTAGTTTCGTTAGTGTGCGCCCTGCCTTATTGGCAAAATAAGGGTTTCTCATTTCACCATGATGAATTAACTGTCGGGGGGCTGAATGTTGTGTCTGTTCCTAGATTTAAGTTGGTTTATAAATCATGATCTGAAAACATTGGTCAGTTCAGAAAGTGTCAATTAAATACCCCAAATAAATAAATAAAAGTAATATGTTTAGTATATCTTAATTCAAATATTAATTTTGTATTTTAATTTATGTATTTTCTATATTTTATTCCTAAAGCTGCTAATAAATGTCACCCAAGTGACTTGTGAAGTTTTTCAAAGTTTACACATAAAATATGCTAATTTGTTTTGTGAAACCTGGCATGTAAAATATATATAACTTTTTATGCTTGCAAAATATTTTTAGTGAAAATAACACACTTTCTTCCCAAGTTAGTTAGACTATAAAAAAGGTTTCAATTAATTAACTAATCAATTTAGACAACAAAAATGTGTGCTACTTGTATAAATGTTTACGAATGAGATTGTGAGCAGCCTTGAAAATGTTTAAATCCACTAATGTGTACAGTAATTACATAAACAATAGCAAGGTGGCGTCTTGTTGCACAGGAACTAATTGTAACCTTTCCTATTGTTTCAGGTATTGCAGCAGCAGATCTAACAACTCATATAGAGAGTGTGGAACTTACTCGGTAACCACACACATCGGCTTACATTCAACTGTTGCAACTTCTTGAGTCAATTATTAAAATTATGTAAAAAAAGAGAGGGTTACAAACAAATATTAGGTTAGGCTTTACTATCTCATCTCACGATCGATTAACCGGGTATCAGATACAATACTAGCCAGGTATCAGGTACGAGACTAACAGGGTATCAGATACAAGACTAGCCGGGTATCAGATACAAGACTGACCGGGTATCAGATAAAAGACTGACCGGGTATCAGATACAACACTAAGTGGGTATCAGATACAACACTAAGTGGGTATCAGATACAATACTAGCTGGGTATCAGATACAATACTAGCTGGGTATCAGATACAATACTAGCTGGGTATCAGATACAATACTAGCTGGGTATAAAATACAATACTAGCTGGGTATCAGATACAATACTAGCTGGGTATCAAATACAATACTAACCGGGTATCAAATACAATACTAGCTGGGTATCAGATACAATACTAGCCCGGTATCAGGTACGAGACTAACAGGGTATCAGATACAAGACTAACCGGGTATCAGATACAAGACTAACAGGGTATCAGATAAAATACTAACGGGGTATCAGATACAAGATAACAGGGTATCATATACATGACTAACAGGGTATCAGATAAAAGACTAACGGGGTATCAGATACAAGATAACAGGGTATCATATACAAGACTAACAGGGTATCAGATAAAAGACTAACGGGGTATCATAGTTATACAAGACTAACGGGATATCATAGTTTTACAAGATTAACGGGGTAGGCCTATAAGATACAAGATGAACTGGCTATCAAATACAATATTAACTGGATATCAAATACAATATTAAATGCGTATTAGATACAAGATTAACCGGCTATAAGATACAAGATAAGATAACCGGATATAAAATACAAGTTTAATCGGGTAGCCCTATCAGATACAAAGCTAACGGGGTGTATACAAGATTAACCAGGTATTAGATACAAGATTACGCTCGGACCAGAAAAGGGAATTTTTCTGATTTATTTACCTACACACAACGGTCAAATAAGATCAATGTATTTGTTCTTCATTTGGAAATAATAGTTTTTCAATTTTATTGAAGTTTTTTATAATCTGGTAAACATGTTTTACTGGCCTCAATACCAGTGGTTTTTATAACGTACAGTAGCCCCACGGCTTCTTTGGTGCTGACCGACAGTCAACATTAAGTATACACCTAAATGTTGACTGTCAGAAGTGACAGCTACTAAACACATGTTTTTGCCAATTATATGGTTCGGCGTAGGGATACATAATTTGGTTTGGTAACTTTTCAAAGCCGTCAGCTGTCAGCTGTGAGCTGTCACTCAGCACCAAAGAAGCCATGGGGCTACTGTAGAATACAGGACATTTAACCACAATGCGACGCCTGGTTTAAGTTGTAATACCAATACTGTAGCTAGCCAATAATTTCAGGGGGGTGAGGGGGGTTTGGCGCACTCCCCAATTGCCGGAGGCTAGAAAAAAATGTATAAATGATAAACAGTTCTAGAAATTACCTTACTTTTTTTTGTTTATTTCATCATATCTACCTAACTGCCGGAGGCTAGGACCAATTCTAGATACTAAACACCTCTAGAAGGTCTCTGAAGTACTTTTTATGGTAATACAGCCCCCTAATTTGTACTTTTACCTTAATTTTGATATTGTTTGAATCCTAAATAAAGCAATATATTGTTAGTAACATTTCGGTGAGGGTTTGAACTCCCAACCCCCTCCCTACCCTGACTATGGCCTTGTGTAATACCTAGCTAAGGCAGGTGTACTATTTAGAGTGGGAAGGGCTCTCAGGTCGTGTTTTGTTTTCACAGTTAATACAGTAAACAATTAATTTCAAACTGATATAAGTAAGTAACATCACATCAGCATATAAAACAGTAATATTTTTTTATATTACTGTCAAATACATCTTCCAGTTTTGTCCTAATCAAACCACCAAAACGCCATCTTGTTGGCATTATCTGGTAACAAGCCTTGCTCAACTCGAACCTGGCCATATCGCTGGTAAGAAGGGGTGGAGAGCGCTATCTTCCCACGTGTCAGTACATTTCCTGCCCAAGCTACAGCGACGTTGAAAACCTTGTCTCTGTGACATTTCGTGATAAGTGGTCTGACAGGTGTACCTGTTGGTGTCCATGGATGATTGACGCTCTGGTGTACCCCTATCAGGGCGTGTTAAACTCCTCTTAGTATTATTTAGTGAGAGAATTAAAACGTAAGAATATAGAACCTATCATGTACAACTGATTTATTGATTAGAGGGATTGAGGTGTTGAGTTATGTACGGCTTAAAATACATTATATTATATTATTGAAGTGGGGTGATAAAATATGTCTGGAGTAATCCTTTATATAATATATTTTAAATACGGAGATTTTTGTTTGACCCACTCCTATTGATATTTTTTTTTTGCAATCCACCTTTGTTTTTTTCTATTTTTTGAATAAGACTTTGAAGTGAAAATAAATGTTACCGCGTCTTACTACCTGTTTGTGCTAGACACATAATTACGTTCTAAATACACTAATGTGTTAAGGATGAGAAAATTAGAATTTTAGATTAAATGTATCCGCATTTGCTCGGAGGTAGTGTGTAAAACCACACTCGGTACACCCGACCAGTATTCGAACCCAAATCTCCCTGTCATCGTCACTCCAGTCTACTGCGAGAATAGTGTCTTAGACCATGCGACCACCGAAGTGGATTAATATTAAATATTAGTTTGCTTAGAAGAGCCAACTAATAAAGTATCACTGATAATTATCTATGTAAATGAATTCCCACCATTATATACAGTACTTTTGTAAAGTAAATTGTATATTATGTTCAACGATAGCTATATGCGTTTTTATTACTTTTTTTAGCCACCCCCCCCCCCCTCTCCCGTCCTCCATGTTACACCATGTAAACATTTAGATTACCCCTCCCCCCTTAACCTGTGTTACGTAACTTTTCTCATCTTTATTTCATAAGGAAGTCTTTGTGATATTAAAAGAGGAACTTATATTTATTACTTTTTAAAATACATTTTAAATCCTGAGTATAAATGATTTCGAGAGTATTATTATTACTTATGGATAACCGCACCTCTAGACAAGTATTTGGAAAGTTAATAGCCCTTTTAAAATTATTATGAGTCTTGCAAAGTACAGCTTTGAATATATTACTTTTCAAATAGTAATAGTACACACAGCATGTGAATGAGATTTTACAAAAGTATAATTAAACTACCACAATGCACTCCTCACATGCGCATTCGAAATATTGATAAACAAAAAGTAAATAATAAACTTGCATTTCCGACGCCGTAGATATGCAGAAGTTATCAATAAGTATGTTTATTAAAGGTGAAAACATGAAAAATAATATTATGTTTCGACATTGGAATTTAATTATAAGAACAGTGCTACTTAACACTTTAATTTATCCCACCCTCCCCCCATGTAACACCATGATTACATTAGAGATCCCCCCAAAGGCGTTTCATGGTTTATGGATGACCTTTAAGCTCAACAAGGTATAGTTAATGATTGGAAGAGGGTAAATATAAACCCACACATTCCATTAATTTTGAAACCTAGATACAGCGAATATTTTGTATAAGAAATAAATTCGGACTCTATTCATATCGGTGACCTTGTGGTCTAGGGGTAAGGTGTCGGACTTCTGTGCTGGGGTCCGGGGTTCAATCCTCGGTCCCGGCACAGATTTATCTGATTACCAAACCCTTCCTTCACCTCTGACAAGACATCTTGTGAATGTGGGGAATGCCAGGCCTCCACCGTGGTTCGGATTCCACGTTAAACTGTAGGTCCTTCATTTCATCTCACAATCACCCTACCATTACACATTATCGTAAGTGCGTATAACCCGAACGGGTAGTAAGACGCGGTGCTAATAATAATAATAATAATAATAATCTATATCGATGAGCTTTATACACCTTTAAATATAATTCTTACTAAAGAAGACTTTTTCAATCCTAGCTAGGCCCCAGGGTACGTACCAGACCCAGTTGCTCCCCTAGTAACCTTTGTGTGAACCTTCCGTTAATTCCGCCTTATCAAACTGAAGCTATTATTTTTGTAATAATAATAATAATAATAATATATTTTTTGCTTTATGATTTGCATGCCTTTCCATCCCACGTTAAAACGAACTACAGGAGAATTATTTTTCAAATCTGAAAAAATAATAATAAATCAAAACTTATCAGAAGTGTTATCCGATTCACTCCATCAATATACGATGTATGATGGCTCTAATAATTATTATATAAGATTTATTTTGAGTTTTCATCTAATCTCTGTAAAGAGCCAACATATTTCAGTGCCCCTAGAAACCTAGTTTCCCTCTACCCTGCTCACACGGAAAATATCCGCTGACCGCTTCGCCGCACTAAATTATATTTTCGTCTTCCTTTTGAGCTAATCGCAATTGTTATGTTAATTAGTTCTTTCGCTGACGCAATCAAGAAGCAATGTTTTGTGTTGAAGCACGCGTTGACATCAATCTTTACTTTATTTCCACTTTACTGTGCTTTTTACGTCATAATATTATGTGTGACAACTTTACCAGACTTTAACAAATAATTTATAATATTATGTTTTAAGTCTTAGTTCTCGTTTAGGTTGTATCTTGTTTGATGTGTGTAAGTTGTATTTATAAGGAGTGTTTGTAAGTAGGTCACAAAGAACCACCACGTGGTAATACCACAAGCAGCTGTAACGTAGCTTTGGACTATTCTTTCGTCCCACAAGCCGCTTGGCCATTTAACAACTCTTTGAGCTAGCTCTGTCGATGGAGATACGGACCTAGGAGTCGCTGATTGCGTTTACGGTAACAATCTCAGCTGGGTGTACTAAAATGTTTAGTTTTTTTACTCAATTGTTTTTCACTCTCCTTCCATGCGAATCCTACCTTTCACTTCTTAATCCCGTCAGTGTAGATATAAATACAGTAACCCCGTAGCTTCTTTGGTGCTGACAGCTGACAGCTGACTTCTGACAGTCAACATGTAAGTATATACCTACATTTTGACTGTCAGAAGTGACAGCTGCTAAACACATATTTTTGCAGATCATATGGTTCGGCGTAGGGATACATAATCTGGTCTGGTAACTTTTCAAAGCCGTCTGCTGTCAGTCAGCACCAAAGAAGCCATGGGGCTATTGTATATACCCTACGGGTATTAAGACGTGAGTCACACGCACTCGTGATAGAACAACTTTTTGCCACCCGCTTCGGTGGCCACATGGTCTAAGGCGCTACTCTCGCAATAGATTAAACTGCCGATGATAGGATCGTAGCTCTATCTCAGTCGGATGTACAGAGGGTGATTTTTCATAAAGGAGTTTTCACTCTACGCAAATGCGGGTACACTTCCTCTAAATATAACCTCATCCCTAGACCACTAACATACATACATAACGTACATACGCGTATAACCCGAACGGGTAGTAAGACGTGGTGCTAAAAAAACACCTTTCAGCCCATAAAACTGATTCCATCCAAACTCATAAACCTAGTTCCCCACGGAGAAATATAATGAATAGCCATTTAATAATATTTTTATGACACAAATATTTATAACCTTTTTGATCTATTGCGGTTTTACTCAAGTAAATTGTAAAGTTTCGCTGTCGCTAAATAAGTGGATTCTAATTTTTGTAGGAAGGGCAGTCTGGAGGCCTTATCTCCTACCAGAACCCTACTCTACAGTATTTGTAGGAAGGGCAGTTTGTACGACCTTATCTCCTACCAGAACCCTACTATACAGTATTTGTAGGAAGGGCAGTCTGTACGACCTTATCTCCTACCAGAACCCTACTATACAGTATTTGTAGGAAGGGCAGTCTGTACGACCTTATCTCCTACCAGAACCCTACTATACAGTATTTGTAGGAAGGGCAGTCTGTACGACCTTATCTCCTACCAGAACCCTACTATACAGTATTTGTAGGAAGGGCAGTCTGTACGACCTTATCTCCTACCAGAACCCTACTATACAGTATTTGTAGGAAGGGCAGTCTGTACGACCTTATCTCCTACCAGAACCCTACTATACAGTATTTGTAGGAAGGGCAGTCTGTACGACCTTATCTCCTACCAGAACCCTACTCTACAGTATTTGTAGGAAGGGCAGTCTGTACGACCTTATCTCCTACCAGAACCCTACTATACAGTATATTGTAGGAAGGGCAGTCTGTACGACCATATCTCCTACCAGAACTCTACTATACAGTATTTGTAGGAAGGGCAGTCTGTACGACCTTATCTCCTACCAGAACTCTACTATACAGTATTTGTAGGAAGGGCAGTCTGTACGACCTTATCTCCTACCAGAACCCTACTATACAGTATTTGTAGGAAGGGCAGTCTGTACGACCTTATCTCCTACCAGAACCCTACTATACAGTATTTGTAGGAAGGGCAGTCTGTACGACCTTATCTCCTACCAGAACTCTACTATACAGTATTTGTAGGAAGGGATGTCTGTACGACCTTATTTCCTACCAGAACTCTACTATACAGTATTTGTAGGAAGGGCAGTCTGTACGAACTTATCTCCTACCAGAACCCTACTATACAGTATTTGTAGGAAGGGATGTCTGTACGAACTTATTTCCTACCAGAACTCTACTATACAGTATTTGTAGGAAGGGCAGTCTGTACGAACTTATCTCCTACCAGAACCCTACCTTCCAAGAGAAATGTGCTGATATTGTGTGTGGTACAGTCGTCTTCAATTGAACAGACCTCCAGATCCATATAGTGCACTCCGATCACGCGCACACATGAGGAGTACACACTCAACTCGACAGTCATTTGAACTACGTGCCAACTATTATGTTTGATCGGTGGCTCTTTTCTACTACTCGCGCGATGGATGGTTCATTAGGCGCGTTATTCACTTGAATGCAACGCGTCACTCAACACTCAGAGGGTGTGTATGTGTGGCCTTGGGAAGATGCAAATTACAGAGGAAAGTGGATCTGGTAGATTTAGCATAAGTATGTATTCTAAACCAGGGCCTAAGATGGTCTTCAGCTTGTACCGCGGGCCGAGGATAGATTTAGTAATATCATATAGAGTGACCTGGTGGTCTAGAGGTAAGGTGTTAAAACTTCCTTGCTGGGGGTCCAGGGTTCAATCCTCGGTCCCGGCACGGATTTATCTGATTACCAAACCCTTCCTTCACCTCTGACAAGACGTGTATTAATCACAACTTGTGAATGTGGGGAATGCCAGACCTCCACCGTGGTTCGGATCCACGTTAAAATGTAAGTCCTTCATTTCATCTCAATAACCCTACCATTACACATTTGCATAAGTGCGTACAACCCGAACGGGTAGTAAGACGCGGTGATAATAAAAATATCACCAACTTAAGAGTGTTCGTCATAGCAGACCCAGCTCAGCTCCCGGCTCGCGCGAGGTTTGGGAGTAAAAGGGAACATAAAACACCTACGATATGACAGAAATGTGTGCAGTGCATTCGTATCTGAATGATTACTCGACATTTTCCGCGGTGACGATGGGGAACATAGTTATAAAGTGTCTTGTTAATAACTACAACATGTCGTGGTGATAACGTTTTTATGATGATGAGGATGAGGATCGGTGCATGCCCCACTCAGGGTTAGGATACCTGTTGTCTCACTGCGCACTTGCTATCTATGTCTAGTCCACTGTAGGATTACTTACTAGTTATTTCTGTTGAAATTAATAAATTTCAATGTTTACATACGATTTATTTAATAAATTACACTTTCAATATTATAAATTCAACATAAAAGTGACACAGTTTTTACTAGTTCCGATACATTCAACGCTCGTTCAACCAACTAACGCGGAGAGCTAGAGATAGAGATTGTTATAGACTGAGATAGAGATTATTATAGACTGAGATAGAGATTGTTATAGACTGAGATAGAGATTGTTATAGATTGAGATAGAGATTGTTATAGACTGAGATAGAGATTGCTATAGATTGAGATATAGCTCGCTATAGATTGAGATAGAGATTGTTATAGATTGAGATAGAGATTGTTATAGACTGAGATAGATATTGCTATATATCGAGATAGAACTCGCTATAGACTGAGATAGATATTGGTATAGACTGAGATAGATATTGCTCTAGATTGAGATATAGCTCGCTATAGATTGAGATATAGCTCGCTATAGATTGAGCTAGAGCTAGCTATAGACTGAGATAGAGATTGTTATAGACTGAGATAGAGATTGCTACACGCACAAGATGCTTATATACGATATACCCCTTGCCTCTTGGACTCCTTGTCAACAGTGTTAAAACCAACTAATTGGAGAACTCCTGGCAACCTGATGTTATGAAGGCTAGCTTCCTATTGGGTAAAAGGTAGCCAACTCATCACCAGATTTTTAAATAGAACGAAGGAAGTTTTTAAACAAAGAAAGATTTAAAACATAGTATATTTGAATTTACTTATGAAAATGCCTTATGGGCTTAAAATATTGAAATAAATTATAATCAATCAAAATAATATTAATAAATAATAGTAAAGATAAAATTTGGATTTAGAATCTTGAGCTGAAATTAAATCGTTCAATTTTGCCTAGTCATCCATGGATGAATTATTAAAAGGAAAAATTACATACGGGTTTTTTAGTTTAAAAGATACTAGTCATACTTTATCCGTGATTTTCAGATAAGTAAGAGGGGGCCCAAAACAGTATCATTAAAATGTCCCTATTATGACAGAATGAAGATTTGTGCAAAATGCTTATCTGTAAAGCCATTCTAAGATGATCAAAAACTGCCTTTTAAATTCAGTTTTTATCCAAATGTTTAATATTTCAACAAAGTTCAGTGTTAGGCACTTCTATTAACTCTTTATTTTCATTAATGTTTAATCAGAAATGATCCACATGCAATAATGTTCATGTAAAGTTTGATTCACACTGATAGGACCGTGCTGGGACTGTGCTGTCAGCGCTACTGTTTTGCTCATCGGCAATTGAAGATATGGATCAAACAGGAGAAGATGTGATCGTTGCATCTTATTTCACTTGATGAAAAGAGGCGAACACGAAGAAAATACTGGGTTTATAATTTGTTTAGAGCAAGAGAAGGAGAATTCCACGATATATTTGGGCGACTCAGAGATGACCATCAAAAGTTTCACAAATATTTTATAATGAGTGTCCTGAAGTTTGAAAACTTACAGAAACCTCTTGCATTCAGTTTTTCAGCTACCTCCTTCTAAATATTTTCTTTAGTGAGATTATTATCATAATCTTTAAGCTGAAAATTATATAAGCATTCATACTCTTGAACCAACATTATTAAGTTTTCTTCATCCATAGTTTTGGCTTATTGCACACAGTTGTGTTAACAGTGTTGGATGTTCCGCAGCCACTGTCAGATTGTAGATAATAACCTTCGTGAATGGTAGCGAAATGGACACATTCCTATCAGTGTGAATCAAATTTTAATATACTATTTCTAGCCGACTGTATCACAGAGTTGATTGGCTTGTGATTCACGCTCTTAATATCAGCCTACAACAATTAAATATACATTTACTTTCATTGTGAATGTATAGATTGTATTTTCAAATTTTACTAAAAAAAATTATTAATTTTCCAAAAATGTATTATGAAATATACACGTACACTCACTTTGACAAAACAACTTAACATTATATATATATATTATTTATTATTTAAGTATTTAATAACAAAATAAAGCCATATTAAAATGCAATCATGCCATTTTTAAATACATATTTTCATTTGAGTCATTAGCTATTTGACATCTGCCCTTGACATTTCCCTTTAGTTTTCCTTCTGGATATTTTGAGGTCCCTATTTTCAGTGATCACGGACCTCCGTTGGATCACACTGTTCTAGATTATAAAGAATATTGAAGTTGCCTTCATTTCCAGAAAATGTAACCCCTTCTTTCAAAAGGACAGCTTAATAAATGGTAGAAAGCTTGATTATAGCTATTTGAATTGTCAAAAGTTATTCTCAAGGTAGCCTACATGTAGGTACATTTCTTCTAAATTGTACCCTCCACACCCCCGCCCAAGTGATGTAAATATGTTTCCCATACGGGTGGAAATACGCGATGCTGAAACACAAATTACAAACAATATAAATTACGTTTGTTTCACCAAACAATACAGTCTTTCATGCGTCATTTGATGGCACTATAGTTCCTCTCCAGTTTTTATCCTCCAATAACTACTCTCCAAAATTACAAAAGTCTTTCCTGCTTCACTTGAAACCTGTATAGTTCCTCTCCAGTCTTTATCCTCCAATAACTACTTGCTAAACTAAACGGGTGGTGACGTAAGCCTTTTATTGGATGTTCACGGGAATTACGGAGCCGCGCTAGCTTAAGGGGATTTGTGGACGTTATAAATTGGTCAAGGGACGAAATGAGTTCCATATGAGTAAATATGATCAAATGGACCCCCACCCCACAAGAAAACCTCCCCTCTTAGGTCACTGAAATATATCTGCTTTGGCTCTATCTAAATAACTCTGTTGTAATTCTTTCCAGGTTAAAGACCTATGCCACTGTCTGCTCAAAAATAACTGCGCGATTAAAAAGAAAGTACTTGAGCCCTTTTAACATAGATAAGCAAACAATTATTATTATCTCCTGTGGGCAGAAAGCGCGGGTCTCAAAGTGGGCTGAGGAAAGAGACAAATGAATCGTGAATCAGTCAGATAAGGATAGCACAGTTAACATTCACAAGTTGTGTTTGTAGAAACTAAACATACAGATGGGAGGGACACTTGATGTTTGCTCACTTATTGTTTTGAAAGATTAATAATATAGTTTATATTATTAGTCTGTACTTTACTCGACCTACCAAATGAATTCATAAACTAATATATATATATATATATATATATATATATATATATCAACTCATTTATTACAAGTTTTTAAACTGCCTATGTAAATTAGCTTTAGAATAACATAACTTGCTTGCTACCCGAGTCGGTGCGCACGCGGAATAAACTTCAAGCTCGCTTGGCCTGGTTTCATGGTGACTTGAAAGCTTGGGCTCGACTCCCGCCAGGGTGTTCTGCGGGTGATTTTACTAAATTAGTTTCTTCTCTCCCTCTACTCAAATTCGGGTAAATTTCCACTCATTTCTAGCTTCCTCATTCCTATCCACAATAGTTAATTAAATGTGGATGGATCAAACAAGTAGTAAGACGAGGTTCAGAATAAAAATGTGTTTTATTTCCTCTAAATCAGGAATTCTCAAACTTCCTAGGTTCGCGGCACCCTTGTGAAGGAGATTAGAAGCTAGTGGTTTTAAGAATGTTTGTGTTTTGTTTTCCACATTTTTATTTTTCATCCAAATTGGAATATATCAGAGTAGAATATTAAACAATTAAAAGTGTTTTAAAACTTTTTATTTTGTAATTGTTTAAAATAAAAAATTAACATATTTACTTACTCCCTTACTGAGTTAATTGACAGGTATACATAACAAAAACACTGAATAAAATACATAAATACAGTTATAGGGTAACATAGCTTTGGAAATCAATAAAAAATCAATCAAAATAGTAATTAAAATTACCAATATGCAGTCATCAAAGGGGAAAAATTGTTGACTCCTATCGTGTGCCTTAGCACGTGCAATTCAGAGGAACACTTACATACTAAACTCTCTTCTGTTGGTTTATTTTCATTATTTTGTGGTAATATATTGTCTTTGTAATATTTTCTTAACATCCCCTCCCCCCCTATCCCTTCAGAATCTTGCGGCACCCCTGGCCGCGGCACACCGGTTGAGAAGCCCTGCTCCAAATGGACTAAAGGCGTTCACTTTGTCAACACAATAATTTAATTAAGTGACCGCTTTATCATATATTTCCCGCTGGCGCTCATTGCGGATGTTGGTATTTAAAACTCGCGAGAGACTATATTTCCCGCTGGCGCTCATTGCGGATGTTGGTATTTAAAACTCGCGAGAGACTATATTTCCCGCTGGCGCTCATTGCGGATGTTGGTATTTAAAACTCGCGAGAGACTATATTTCCCGCTGGCGCTCATTGCGGATGTTGGTATTTAAAACTCGCGAGAGACTATATTTCCCGCTGGAGCTCATTGCGGATGTTGGTATTTAAAACTCGCGAGAGACTATATTTCCCGCTGGCGCTCATTGCGGATGTTGGTATTTAAAACTCGCGAGAGACTATATTTCCCGCTGGAGCTCATTGCGGATGTTGGTATTTAAAACTCGCGAGAGACTATATTTCCCGCTGGAGCTCATTGCGGATGTTGGTATTTAAAACTCGCGAGAGACTATATTTCCCGCTGGCGCTCATTGCGGATGTTGGTATTTAAAACTCGCGAGAGACTATATTTCCCGCTGGCGCTCATTGCGGATGTTGGTATTTAAAACTCGCGAGAGACTATATTTCCCGCTGGCGCTCATTGCGGATGTTGGTATTTAAAACTCGCGAGAGACTATATTTCCCGCTGGAGCTCATTGCGGATGTTGGTATTTAAAACTCGCGAGAGACTATATTTCCCGCTGGAGCTCATTGCGGATGTTGGTATTTAAAACTCGCGAGAGACTATATTTCCCGCTGGCGCTCATTGCGGATGTTGCTATTTAAAACTCGCGAGAGACTATATTTCCCGCTGGCGCTCATTGCGGATGTTGGTATTTAAAACTCGCGAGAGACTATATTTCCCGCTGGAGCTCATTGCGGATGTTGCTATTTAAAACTCGCGAGAGACTATATTTCCCGCTGGAGCTCATTGCGGATGTTGCTATTTAAAACTCGCGAGAGACTATATTTCCCGCTGGCGCTCGTTGCGGATGTTGGTATTTAAAACTCGCGAGAGACTATATTTGCTAGTGACGAAGAAGTCAGGGTTTGAATCCCGGCAGTAACAAGGCGTGACCATTTTAAAAGCTTCTAGATACTTGTGCATATGTAGGTGGTTTCATTACTATGATATAGGATTATTTAAATGTTTACTTTAATGTTTCCTTTCGTAATAGAAGTTTGTATCTTAAATTTTGTTTTATTTTAAAATGTTTTCCATTTCAATTTATTTCAGAATAGATTGTACTTATTTTTAATTTTTGATTCTGGTAACCTTAAGTGAAGGTGTTTGGCCGGAATGGAAGAATGTAGTTGGGCGGGTCATTAGTGTGAATGGAACACTCACCGCTGAGGTGGTGATGATAGTGAGTACGAGGGTGTGAACCACTGATAACATTTACGACCTAACTTAAGCCTAATTAACCAAACCCTGGTGACCGTTGGCGTACCCAGTCTTGGTGTATGTGTGGTTAGTCAGCTTTACCGCCAATAATTACTTCTTTTTGTTCGAAACTTGTCTGCGGCTGTGTCTTTAATTGTGTGACTCGGTCGTGACTATCTTTTAGATTTCAAAATAACTTCCTGGTTGAGAACGCAACGCCATACCACCCAACTCTATAAGTGATGTTCTTTTGTTTCTAATGTGAAGTAGTACTGAGCAAATCTTTCTCCGAGGAGGGTTAAATTATTGGACCAGTATTTACGGCTACATCAAGCTCCGTAGTTCAATTCCTCGTGGTCCGTAACTATGACTAGGTGGTTAATGTGTTTGGCCACAGATCTAGGGGCCCTGGCTCAATTCCAGGTGATGCCGGTGAAGATATCTACTGTCTATGTATGGATTTATTGTCTTGCATTAGTATTATTATTATTAGCACCGCGTCTTACTAGCCGTTCGGGTTGTACGAACTTACGCTAATGTGTAATGGTAGGGTGATTGTGAGATGAAATGGAGGATCTACAGTTTAACGTGAAATCCGAACCACGGTGGAGGCCTGGCATTCCCCACATTCACAAGATGTCTTGTCAGACTTGCATTAGTAAATATCTCTGCGTTAAGGTCTGATGCGTGGTAATAGTAGGCCTAGTAGCCAGTTTATTAATATTAATATTAATATGGTCACGTTTATAGCTTTAGTTGTGTTTGTCAAGGTCTCAACCTGCTCATTTGGCGGTATTTATTTTAAGGTGAGGTAGAAGGATACGCGAGAAAAGGCCAGTGATTTTGCCATTTTTTATAACAAAACATTTCTTTGTTCAAAATAAATATAATATTTCTCCAGTGACAACGTTTAGTTTAATTTTCTTCGCCTGGTGACATCAACAGTCGTTTAATATCTGTCAAGGATGTCCTGGAATTTAATGACGACTTTTTTTATTAATTTAAAACGTTTACCATCTAATGCCGCTATGCTTATGACAAATATTTAACAACTGTTGATCTCTACGTGTGAAGAAAGTTAAAATAAACGTTGCTACTGGAGAAATATCTCATTTATTTTGATCAGAAAATGTTTTGCTTTAAAAACTGCAAAAACACTGACCTTTCTTATCGTCCCCTACATCCCAACCGTCATGATAATAATATTATTGAGAACATTTCGGCTTCTCCTTGAACGATTATGAATTAACGGCCGTGAGACTGACTGCTGTATAGTCAGTTTGTAAGTCGTGCTGCTCTAATAATGATTTGGTTCAGAAAGTGCATCCCAAATATCCCCGAGTACTGGATGAAGGCTCGGCCGTGTCCTTATAATAAATTGTGCATCTCCACCTCATTGGTTTCCTGAGGCAGAGGGGGAATGTGAGAGGGGCCTTCCCCCCTTCCCCTCCTCCAATCTCTGGAGCTGGGACCAGCCAGGACTGGAACAGGAACACAAGGATTAAATTGCTGAGGAATTAGAAACGGAATATATATACACTAATTACTCTAATGGGTTAGGAATTGGGAAGGTCGAATATAGAGGAAGTGAACCCGCATTTGCGTGGAGGGAATGTGGAAAAATATTTAGGGTAAAAAAAAAACAATTCACCCGAACCTTTATTCTCCCCATCCTCGGCAGTCTAGTTCAACACGAAACCAGCATGTTAGATAACTATGCCACCGAGGCGGGTGTGTTAGTAATACAGCCGATTTTGACCAAAAATTCAGAAAAAATTAAAAATAAGAGATTTCAAAACTAGATTAAGTTAACAATAGAACATAAAAAGAATAATTTAAGAACCGATAAGAACCTTTACGAACCTATATATATTCAAAACAAGATTAAGTTAACAAAAGAACATAAAATGTAATTTAAGAGAATAATTTAGGAAGGTTTTCTTATCGGTAATACCTCTCAAGCGCTCTTTTTTATTATTTCACAGAGGTAGAGGTTTATAAGGTAACTTAAACCTACGTGCACCCTCATCAGCGTGGAGAGGAATACCGGGTCATTAAGATATAATCTAAAATAGTGGCTTTATTTACTGATTATAATTTTAAAAAACAAACAAATTAACTTACCTAGTTGTATTTAATGGGACCTCTGCTGTTGAACACTTTCCACTAATTTGTCTATTTTTGTTTCATCTGTCTTACCTGATGTTATTAACATGCAGGAGTCGATTAGGAGTTGATTTCGCTGCTTAGTTTTAATATTTACCAATATGGAAAATCTCTTTTCACATAAATAAGTAGAAACAAAGGGCAGTAAATTTTGAATGGCGATGGTTAACAGATGGTGATTAATTGTACTACCCGTGATTTCTACTATACGTGCCTCCTTTACATAACCCGAAACATCGAGAGTTTACTGTACTTTCATCGAATTATTTCTTCCAAAACGTAGAATTTAAGATAATTGACTTCATTCATAAGCAAATAACATTTTAATTATTTTTTCAAGGCCCCCCGTTTAAGAATTGCTGTCGTAGAGGGATCTCCTTGCTGACAGTTTGGAAGTAAATCGACTGTTTCGTCGAGAACTTGAATGAAAAAAAGGAATCTCGACCATCTCCAGTGGTTACAAGGTCCAAGGCGTCAAGCTCACATTAGACTTTATTGCTATTGGCCGGGAGGTCGAGGTCCGAATCCCTTCTGGATGTAGCGATATATTTTATCTTTATGGTTTCCCATCATAATAATGTGTGTGCATTTCCTCTGTATTCTACCTTTCTACTCTCGAGCCCATTACTGTAAACATGCGGATCTCCCGGACGGGTGGTAATACGTGGAGCACGGAACTATAGTCTAATTTTTATAGGAAGGTCCTTTCACAATATACAAACATTGATAACATTTTACTATGTTATTATTGTTATTTTATAGTTATCGAGAATTTATATCAAACGTGACAGCTGCAGATCACATGACTTGACGTATGAACACGTTAAATTAAATCTTTTAGCTTCCAGGAAGGGCCTTCTTATGAAAACTGGGTTAGTCTTGGCACGTTTGTTGTTTTAATTCTACTTATTTTCTAAACCGACTGATTATATTAGAACACAAATTCTAAACAAACTTTGTATAACAACACAAAGCAGTCTTGATAACCACTCGGACGTTCAAAGTAACGTCGGGTCGATGGAGGTAACAGACCACGTACAGTCCAATGTTTGTAGAAAGAGCCTTATCTAACAGATAAGCTACTCTATCTACTTTCATGTATTCATACTGCTAATAATGTAATCGGCAGCTGTCACTTTCGATATATTTTATAAATACCTATAAAATAGTAATAATAATAAATAATAATATAGTAAAATATATCAATGTTGATGACAAAAAGATATGTTAATATCTTCTATAAGACCCTTTCTATGGAAATGGAACTGTGCTGATATTTTGACACATCCCCATGGTCAGACTAGTACCATATTAGGGTTCTCCACATCATCTCCATATTAGGTTAAGAGTCTGCCTACCTCCTCTGGTGGTGTGTTGAGATTTCAGCTCTCAAAATAGATGGCGTTGCAAGCTTCATACAAACTGGTGAATTGTCGCCATATGATTGGCAGAGTTACTGGGTTGTTCACAAGAACACTACTCTGTAAGAAACCGTCACCTGTAGTCAACTGGCCCACCACATATTGTAAAAAACTACATAAGACCATTCTATTCACGTCATTCCATTGTGCTCCGTTTGAGCTCATATGTGCCCAAAAATTAACATGTGTGCTCTTAAATTAGGCATTCTAGAGAATATTTAATTTGGTGGTCTAACTTGAGCTCAAGTTTTCTACGGGTTACGTTACGTTACGTTACGTTACGTTACGTTACAGTGTAGGGAATGAACAAGTTTCCCCACCACGTTAAATATTCTCCAGAATGCCCAATTTAAAAGCACAAATGTTTATTTTCAGGCATATACATTATATATCCTAAACTAAAAAACACATGTACATAAGGACGTTGATAACAAGAGTGGTGTGAAATATCAAATAGTGCAACCCTATTGTAAAGATTGAGAAATGAACCCCCCCCCACCCCCACTTTCTCTCTATAGAACATCGACTAAAATTAAATTCAAGTTTACCAACAAATTTAGTATTTCAAGGCAAGATTATTTTTATGAATTTAATATATTTTTAGGCCGTTTATATAAAACAAGATCTTTCTGAACCAGAGCATGACTTAAAAAACGACAAAACTTACTCTTATAACACTAGGCCAATACAGCAGCCAGATCTCCAGCCGTCACTGTATCACTATACAGGAGATAAAAACTTACTCTTATAACACTAGGCCAATACAGCAGCCAGATCTCCAGCCGTCACTGTATCACTATACAGGAGATAAAAACTTACTCTTATAACACTAGGCCAATACAGCAGCCAGATCTCCAGCCGTCACTGTATCACTATACAGGAGATAAAAACTTACTCTTATAACACTAGGCCAATACAGCACCCAGATCTCCAGCCGTCACTGTATCACTATACAGGAGATAAAAACTTACTCTTATAACACTAGGCCAATACAGCAGCCAGATCTCCAGCCGTCACTGTATCACTATACAGGAGATAAAAACTTACTCTTATAACACTAGGCCAATACAGCACCCAGATCTCCAGCCGTCACTGTATCACTATACAGGAGATAAAAACTTACTCTTATAACACTAGGCCAATACAGCACCCAGATCTCCAGCCGTCACTGTATCACTATACAGGAGATAAAAACTTACTCTTATAACACTAGGCCAATAAAGCAGCCAGATCTCCAGCCGTCACTGTATCACTATACAGGAGATAAAAACTTACTCTTATAACACTAGGCCAATACAGCACCCAGATCTCCAGCCGTCACTGTATCACTATACAGGAGATAAAAACTTACTCTTATAACACTAGGCCAATACAGCACCCAGATCCCCAGCCGTCACTGTATCACTATACAGGAGATAAAAACTTACTCTTATAACACTAGCCAACTACAGCACCAGATCCCCACCGTACGATATCACTTATACAGGAATAAAAACTTACTCTTAAACACTAGCCAATACAGCACAATCCCCAGCCGTCACTGTATCACTATACAGGAGATAAAAACTTACCTTATAACACTAGGCCAATACAGCACCAGATCTCCAGCCGTCACTGTATCACTATACAGGAGATAAAAATTACTCTATAACACTAGGCCAATACAGCACCCAGATCTCAGCCGTCACTGTATCACTATACAGGAGATAAAAACTTACTCTTATAACACTAGGCCAATACAGCACCAGATCTCCAGCCGTCACTGTATCACTATACAGGAGATAAAAACTTACTCTTATAACACTAGGCCAATACAGCACCAGATCTCCAGCCGTCACTGTATCACTATACAGGAGATAAAAACTTACTCTTATAACACTAGGCCAATACAGCACCAGATCTCCAGCCGTCACTGTATCACTATACAGAATAAAAACTTATCTTATAACACTAGCCAATACCAGCCAGATCCCAGCCGTCACTTATCACTATACAGGAATAAAAACTTACTCTTATAACACTAGGCAATACAGCACCAATCACCAGCCGTCACTGATCATATACAGGGTAAAAACTTACTCTTATAACACTAGCCAATACAGCACCAGATCCCCAGCCGTCACTGTATCACTATACAGGAGATAAAAACTTACTCTTATAACACTAGGCCAATACAGCACCAGATCCCAGCCGTCACTGTATCACTATACAGGAGATAAAAACTTACTCTTATAACACTAGGCAATACAGCACCCAGATCCCCAGCCGTCACTGTATCCTATACAGGAGATAAAACTTACCTTAACACTAGGCCAATACAGCACCCAGATCCCAGCCGTCACTGTATCACTATACAGAGATAAAAACTTACTCTTATAACACTAGGCCAATACAGCACCGATCTCCAGCCGTCACTGTATCACTATAAGGAGATAAAAACTTACTCTTATAACACTGGCCAATACAGCACCAGATCCCAGCCGTCACTGTATCACTATACAGGAGATAAAAACTTACTCTTATAACACTAGCCAATACAGCACCCAATCTCCAGCCGTCACTGTATCACTATACAGGAGATAAAAACTTACTCTTATAACACTAGGCCAATACAGCACCCAGATCTCCAGCGTCACTGTATCACTATACAGAGATAAAACTTACTCTTATAACACTAGGCCAATACAGCACCCAGATCTCAGCCGTCACTGTATCACTATACAGATAAAAACTTACTCTTATAACACTAGGCCAATACAGCACCGTCCCAGCCGTCACTGTATCACTATACAGGAGATAAAACTTACTCTTATAACACTAGCCAATACAGCACCAGATCCCAGCCGTCACTGTATCACTATACAGGAGATAAAACTTACTCTTATAACATAGCCATACACACCAGATCTCCAGCCGTCACTGTATCACTTACAGGAGATAAAAACTTACTCTTATAACCTAGGCCAATACAGCACCCAGATCCCACCGTCACTGTATCACTATACAGAGATAAAACTTACTCTTATAACACTAGGCCAATACAGCACCAGATCCAGCCGTCACTGTATCACTATACAGAGATAAAACTTACTCTTATAACACTAGCCAATACAGCACCCAGATCCCAGCCTCACTGTATCACTATACAGGAGATAAAAACTTACTCTTATAACACTAGGCCAATACAGCACCAGATCCCAGCCGTCACTGTATCACTATACGGAGATAAAAACTTACTCTTATAACACAGGCCAATACAGCACCAGATCTCCAGCCGTCACTGTATCACTATACAGGAGATAAAAACTTACTCTTATAACACTAGGCCAATACAGCACCAGATCCCAGCCGTCACTGTATCACTATACAGGAGATAAAAACTTACTCTTATAACACTAGGCCAATACAGCACCAGATCCCAGCCGTCACTGTATCACTATACAGGAGATAAAAACTTACTCTTATAACACTAGGCCAATACAGCACCCAGATCTCCAGCCGTCACTGTATCACTATACAGGAGATAAAAACTTACTCTTATAACACTAGGCCAATACAGCACCAGATCTCCAGCCGTCACTGTATCACTATACAGGAGATAAAAACTTACTCTTATAACACTAGGCCAATACAGCACCCAGATCTCCAGCCGTCACTGTATCACTATACAGGAGATAAAAACTTACTCTTATAACACTAGGCCAATACAGCACCCAGATCCCAGCCGTCACTGTATCACTATACAGGAGATAAAAACTTACTCTTATAACACTAGGCCAATACAGCACCCAGATCTCCAGCCGTCACTGTATCACTATACAGGAGATAAAAACTTATCTTATAACACTAGGCCAATACAGCACCCAGATCTCCAGCCGTCACTGTATCACTATACAGGAGATAAAAACTTACTCTTATAACACTAGGCCAATACAGCACCCAGATCTCCAGCCGTCACTGTATCACTATACAGGAGATAAAAACTTACTCTTATAACACTAGGCCAATACAGCACCCAGATCTCCAGCCGTCACTGTATCACTATACAGGAGATAAAAACTTACTCTTATAACACTAGGCCAATACAGCACCCAGATCTCCAGCCGTCACTGTATCACTATACAGGAGATAAAAACCTTATGTCACCAAGAAAATTATTTCAGATATGGTGGGAAACGAACCCAGAGTTCAGTAGGCAAACGTGCTACTGTAAAATCAAATAATAAAGTCATAAAATTATTAATTTTAATTTGGCATCAGAGCGCCCGCCTTATTTTCAAAAACTGTATTTACTTTAACAATAATGTATTATAAATATTTTAAATGTAGTTGAAATACAAACCTGTGAACAACCCAAATCCGTCTCAAATAATGATTGCATTATATTAAGTTAGTTACAAAACTTATTACAAATAACTGTAGCTATGGCTAACCTTGATTAAAAAGCTTATAACTGTAAAAAAAAAAAATGCTAGCAAAATATTATTTTATTTCTTTTCATACACGCACTAAATTGGAAACCACTTTTTAAGAGGTTTAATTTTAAGAAAATCTCTTTTTGTATATTGTTTATTTTTGGACAAAGGACCTTAGTAGTTTAGTAGTTGTTAGTAGTTGTTAGTAGTTGTTAGTAGTTGTTAGTAGTTGTTAGTAGTTTAGTAGTTGTTAGTAATTTAGTAGTTGTTAGTAGTTTAGTAGTTGTTAGTAGTTGTCGAAATCAAGTATAACAGATTAATGATAATAATAATTTTATACAAATATTTATACTAATAATATTTTTTTAGCATCGCATCTTACTACCCGTTGGGGTTATACGCCTATGTACTAGTCACACTAATGGGTTAGGGATTAGAAAGGCTTAATTGAGAGGAAATACACCCGCATTAGAGTGGAGGTATTGTGAATAACCAGATAGGGAAAAACCACCCTCAGTGCACCCGACCGGATCGATCCCTAATCTCCCCGTCTTTGGCAGTCTAGTCCAACAGGAAAGTAGTGCGTTAGAACACGTGGCCACCGAAGTGGGTTACTATAATATTAATAATAATTTTATAGAAATATCTTAGTAATAGAATTTTTATAAAAATATGTATACTAATAATAGTAATATTAATAATTCTAGACAACACATAAATTTATAGCTTTGCTAACAATATTTTCAAGTTTAAGTTTATACTATTTGAAGGTTAGCAGAAGGTAGTAAACACCTTGTCCACGTGTTATGGTTAGAATAAATCCCCTAAGGCACAAGCATTTGTTTCCAAGATATATTTTTCGTGAATAATTATCGACCCTAGGTCAGCGGTCATACTGACTAGCTCCGCTGCCTTTAGATGCCTATACGTTACCAACTGTCGCAAAACGGCACTGTTGTAAATGAGTATTTGTAGAAGGAGGGATTATATTTAAAACCCTCCTCGGTGACGTAGTTGGTTAACACACTACTTTCGTGTTGAGCTTGACTGCCGAGGACGGGGAGAGCTAGGTTAGAATCTCGGTCGGGTGAACTGTGGTGGTTTTTTCTAAACCGTTTTCTACACTCCCTCCACGCAAATATGGGTTTATTTCCTATAAACTCGGCCTGCCCACTTCCTAATTCATTAGTGTAATAAGTACTAAGCATATAACCTGAACGGTTAGTAAGATGCGATGCTAAATAAATAAATAAACAATTATACATTTTTATTATTATTATTATTATTATTATTATTATTATTATTATTATTATTATTATTATTATTAGCACCGCGTCTTACTACCCATTTGGGTTGCACGCACTTACGCTAATGTGTAATGGTATAGTGATTGTGAGATGAAATGGAGGACCTACAGTTTAACGTTGGATCCGAACCACGGTGGAGGCTTGACATTCCTCACATTCACAAGATGTCTTGTCAGAGGTGAAGGAAGGGTTTGGATATCAGACAAATCTGGGCCGGGTCCAAGGATTGAACCTCGGACCCCAGCAAAGAAGTCTGACACCTTACCCCTAGACCACCAGGTCACCAAAAAATTATATAAAACCGTGCATTTTTACTAAAGTGTCTATTCCGGAGTTCTTATAGTTCAACATCGTATTTTTTGAACTTAATCCGAATCCAAAAATACATTCAAAATGAATAAATTATTAACTAAACGTTTAGTTACAAACAAACCATTTATATTAATTTCCCAAATAAAATAAATAAATCCAAAATTAATAATGTTTGTTTTTCCATTTAAAATGCATTGAAATAGAAAAATTTTAACGAATTTTTTTAAATAAATTCCTTTTACGTGGTTTGAAAATTCCATAAAAATTATGAAATATGATTGATTTATTATATATCTATTTTAGTAAAATGTTTGTTTAGAGCCATGCATTCATAGGTAGGCTTGAGACCTGATACGTGACGGGGTCTAATGTACACTCTGTTTCAATCTAAACTAGACGATCGTCATTTTTAAGATGCGCCGTTATTATAATTTGTTGATTACAAATATAGATACTATACCGGGACAGCTTGCTCTAGCCCTGCACCTACTAGTGATTGTGTATAATCTAGATGTTACTAGACCTGTACAACTCAACTAACATCAAGAAACTCAACATTATAACGAAAATTAAGCAATCTGCCCTTTATTAAAGAGGGGGAGAAAACGCAAATTAAGGTCTCTATTTTTTCAGCTTTTATGACAAAATACTACCTTTTTTGGCCGAAATAAATAAAACCTTGACTATTTCCTATTTTATTATTTTCCAAGCATCCAATCTCATTTAAAAACATATTTATACATTTTCATAAAATAGAAAAAAAAATTAAATAGTACAAAATTTCATTTTTTTTTAACAAAGAAAATGACCCGTTACCAAGTATTAAAGCATATTTTACTAATTCAATAAAATAATTAGGAATTACATTAGAAATAATATATTTGTACCTTCAAACTAAGAATGGAATTATAGAGAATCGTAATATTAAGATCGTTTTTCGATTGTTTCATTACTATTAATAATAGAGTATATCGATGGATCGAAGAATCGAGTTTGATATTCCTATTTGAAACATTTTTCTCCTACAAAATTAACTACAATGATGATTTTAATTTTGACTTTATAACTTAAAAATAAACTCCACCTATATTATAATTTACGTTGTGACAGTACATTAATTGCAAAGCAATCGTAACATATTTCTTTGACACAGGGTTGACATTTAGTAATATAGAGTTTTGTTTTTGTTTCTGGGAGGCATTATGAAACATATGTACATATTAAAACTAAAGATCCAATTTCAGATTTTAGAATTCGATTAATACTTTTATAAGTTTTATTATAAAAATAAATAGAGTAAATAACGAAAAAGAAGTATTACAAATGGCCTGTAACATCTGATATTCATTCATCTCTTAATAAAGCATTCATGATCATTTGCACGCATCTTTTAGGAATCGATAATTGAGGTAGGCCTATCTTCTCAATTCTTTCGGTAACCACAAGAATATAGGTATCGAAGAACCGTGGAATAGAATTTCCCATATTTTGCTTTCATTCTATAGACTATGTATCACCGCGTCTTAATAATGTTCAGGTAACTGCACAAATGGTTTTAGGGGCTAGGACGGTCATATTTTAGAGAAAGTGTGGCTGCATTTGCGTGGAGGGAGAGTGAAAAACCCCTTTGTAAAAAACACTCAACCATGATTCGAACTTTGATATACCTGTCATTGGCAAGTTAGTCTACTGTCAGAGTAGCGCCTTACACCGTGCGGCCAGCTAGGTCGGTCAGTATTATTTATTTTGTCCAAAATCTTTGAACTGTCCTGTATCTGTGAACGGTAAAGTTGTTTCTTACAAAGTCCGGCCAGTGTCTTGACAGGAAGTGTCTGGGTGGTGCCGGTCACTGAACACGCAGGTTACGGTGTCAGCTGGAGCGGAACACGAGACCTCACGGCTGGTTGGACGCTCTCGACCCTGGTCATTACTGCCCCTAACACTATACTCACCGCATAACTCTGGTGAGGGGAGTGACAATCAATCCTTTTAGTTCTCGTACCCCCGGATATAACTTCTCTCCAACCTCCAGAGTTGTTGAGACATAATTCTGTAATCCACATCTAGGATAAATAACATAAATCACATCTAAAATAACATATATACCAACCACTGGTTTAGAGGACATGAGTTTGATCATAATATGTGCCAGCATTCACTTGGATACCCCTTGGTTCGATTCGTTGGTATTTAAACCTCTGGCGTGAGAAACTTTGCCTTGTCCATGGTCGGTAGTGTTTCCGATTATGACCAAACCACCCTTTGAGTGACTTTGGTTCGATGCATAATCCCCACTTGGTGCTCAATCAGATAGTAAAGAACTCTACGAGAGATTCGGAGTTCACTTAAAGTGCTATCTATGCCACTAATAATCTCTAGATTATGTTTAAGCAGTCTTTTAAAAATAGTTTAATATTTCTAAATGTAATCGTCAAGTTTAATGGTTTCATTTATAATAAGTTTAGAGAAACACTTTTAACAGAGTGTAAAAGTGAGTTTTTAGTTGTTTAAAACCTGTTTTTGGGGGAGAGGGGAAATCATATTTGCTCTGTGATGAACAAACTTGTTCTAAAATAAACCTTGTCTCTTATTATTATTATTATTATTATTATTATTATTATTATTATTATTATTATTATTATTATTAGCACCGCGTCTTACTACCCGTTCGGGTTATACACACTTACGTTAATGTGTAATGGTAGGGCGATTGTGAGATGAAATGAAGGACCTACAGTTTAACGTGGAATTACGAACCACGGTGGAGGCCTGGCACTCCCTACATTCACAAGATATCTTGTCAGAGGTGAAGGAAGGGTTTGGTAATCAGATAAGTCTGTGCCGGACCGAGGATTGAACCCCGGCCGCCAGCACAGAAGTCTGACACCTTACTCCTAGACCACCAGGTCACCCCTTGTCTCTTATTGCTATATTAAAATATCATAGTTACCCAAGTTGTAATGATCTATTAGTAAAACTTTGATTAGGCTCAGTAAATTTATTAATATTGTTTTATGACAATTAAAATTATAAGGAAGGTCCTCAAAAATATATTTTATAACACAATTTTAATAATCCAGAAAGCGCATGACAACAAAATAACATGTGAAAACATGTACAACTGTAGTGTAATTCTGGTAAAAGAACCTTTAAAAAAATATTAACAAGTGTATTGTGTCCATAACATTTTACCGTGTTATTGTTATTTTATGGGTATTGATGATCTACATCAAAAGCGACATCTGCAGATTATATGACTGGACGTATGAATACATGACAGTATATTTTGTAACTTTTCTGCCTGTCAGATAAGGTTTTTTAACACCCCGTTTTACTACCAGTTCAGGCTATACGAATATGAACTAACAACGCTAATGGGCTAGGGATGAGTAAGGTTGAACTTAGGGGAAGTGTACCCGCATTTGTGGGAAGAGTGGGAAACAATTGAGGAAAACTACCCTCAGTTCATCCGACCAGGATCAAACCCCGAACTTCCGATCATAACCAGTTTAGTATATTGTGAGGGTGACGCCTTAGACCATTTGGCCACTGAAGCGGGTCAGATAAGGTTCTTCCTATGAGCATTATCCTGTAAATCCCCGCACAATGTAAACTTTCTCCTTCGGACGAGAGATTTAAGAGGTGCGATGGGGTTTTTAGAAATAACCTGCGTTGAAAGTAGTTTTCAATAGAACATAACACTAAACAAACCCGTCTCGGTGTCGCATTTAGCTAACACGCTAGTTTAGTGTTGAGCTAGACTGCTGAGGATGGGCAGATTGAGGTTCGAATCTCGTTCAGGTGAACTGGGGGTAGTTTTCCTAAATGGTTTTCCACTTTCCCTCCATGCAAATGTGGGTTCACTTCCTCTATATTCAACCTTCCCAATCCCCAACCCACTAACGTAATTAGTACTTAAGTGTATAACCCGAACGGTTAGTAAGACGCGGTGCTAAAAGAACCCCACTAAACAAACTCTACTCGAGAACAACCAACCAATAGGCTCCCCTTGCCACTTTGCTACGCCACAAACGGGAACTAATACAAACGAACAATGTTCCCCTCTCGTCACGGGAAATGAAGATCAATTTGAGGCCCTTAATCCTGTTTGCATGACCTTGAGACGTTTAATTTGCACAAGCAATCTGGAAAGTAAAAACATTTATTTGCTGAGCCTAAATAAAAGCGTGTTCATTCTTTCCCTCCGCCAAATAGCTACGTCATACCACCCCCTCCATGGTTTGTAAATGTAAATAATTGATCAATGATAAGTGAAGGTCGTGTTTTCGTTTCTCTGTTAGGAAGTGTTATGGACTGAAACAAACACTGGAACTTGTGTGATGTGAATAACGAGGTCAAAGGTCACGCGACTGCAGCACTGGTACTGGCTTCGACTTCCTCCCGCTAGACATTTCCTGGACTGTTTTAGGTAGAATAATAATAATAATAATATTTAGCACCGCGTCTTACTATCCGTTCGGGTTATACGCTTTAAGTACTAATTACGCTAATGGATTAGGAATAGGGAAGGTTGAATTAGAGGAAGTGAACCCGAATTTGCGTGGAGGGAGAATGGAAAACCATTTAGGAAAAACCACCCCCAGTTCACCCGACCGAGATTCGAACCTCGATCTCCCCGCCCTCAGCAGTCGAGCTAAACACGACAAGCGTGTTAGCCAACTACGCCACCGAGGCAGGTTTTTAGGTAGAACGGAAAGGAATGAAAGATAGTCAGAATTTTTACATTCTTTAAAAAGAAAAAAAAAACTTTTTGGCAAAAATAAAAAAAATGTTCCAATAGATAAGTTTAGTTTAATTTCCTAGAGTTGGTAATACAAACAGTTCATGAATCTGTCAAATGCATCATGTAAGTGGGGGGTAAGTTAGTTTGTAAGTCATGTGCTGGTATAAACACACACACGATAGCCGTGAACTTAGAAACCCGAGCAGCTGTGAAGAAGAGGGGAGGGGGGAGGGGCTGTTCTAAATCGGGCGCCTCCCCTGACCACGTGGCGGTGTGAGTGAACGCGCGGGTTGGGGTGAGACACACGGGACAGTAATAGACCGCCCTCACTTCTGCTGGGGTAGCTAGAAGAGAGACTTAAAAGGATTGAAGAAGTTATTTCCGGTTGGTTTTCTTTTCGCTCCCCCCTCACCCCCGAGCAGGGATCTAGTTTCTCCCCTCCCTCCCTTAACCATGTAAGGTGTTCAAGGTACGGCCCATTTATCATCAGACGAACCTTATCTGACAGCTAAAAGAGTTACAAGATCTATCTTCACGTGTTCATACGTCACGTCTGTGATCTGCAGTGTCACCAATACATATGAAATAACAATAAAAATACAGTAAAATGTTATCAATGTTGACCACAAACAAATGTGTTTTTATTTTCTAAATGGTACTTTCTATGAAAATTGTACTTTTAACACATTCTCAGGGGATGTTATTAAATTCAACATAACTCGCATCTGTGGGGTTGGGATGTCAGGCTCATTTACCCTGCATTATTATATTGAAAGATGAAACCTGAACATGGGAAACGAACCCGGCACCTTCGGCTTAGCTTGCCAATGCACCACCAAGCTATCATATCTAAAGGCAGAGTCTGTGATGGACGTGAGGAAATAGTCAGCCACGTATGAGCGATCAATTAAGATCACGAGCTATCAGATAACGCAGCCATCTTCGACCCAAGACGAAAGGGAGATCGGAGCTCAAATCCCATACGGGTGTACAAAGGTACTGTGTTTTCCTAAATGGTTTCTCCCTCTCCCTGCACGCAAATGCGGGTACGTTTATACGGACATTTGAGACGCGGTACTTACAGGCGATTAGAGGTCCATCTCAACTCGATTGTAGGACAAACGCTACAACCAGACCCCATGCCTCCAAACATAGCAATACATTTTATGCTCTATCCGGGATCAGAACGCGAAATCTTTCTATCAATAGACAGATGATACACCGACTTAAGCTAAGAATCATTTCAAGGACATGTTCTATTTTTACGATGCTATAAATCCTGATTGTTGTCCTAGGTTAAGTGAGTTTCAAGTTGATAATAAAGTGAATGTTGACAACAAACATCTAAATATAAATAATGATGTTGATTGAAATACCTGTCAGGTGGATGCCTAAGTAACTTAATTGGTTCATCAATTACCAAGAAGGCGGCAGAACAATAAGAGGGCGTGGTCTTGAGACAGATTGGATTTCAGGGCCGCGTGGTTATCGTACCTAACTCCAGCGGACAAGCACGAACTGATCGTTCGAAGGAACTTAACTTGATTTCCCAGCGTCAGAAGGGAGCGCGAGTATTTTTACAGTTTCTATAGCATTACATTTGTTTGGCCAAAATAAATAAAATATTTCTCCAGTAGCAACTTAGAATTTAGTTTTCTGAATATCAGTGGCGGCTCGTAGCTAAAATTAGCGGGGTGCTGCTCCAGAAAATGTTTAGCCTTTGTTTTAAAATTGTGTAAAAAGAAAAAAACTTGTATAAAATGAAAATTTATTTCGGAACTTGATAAAATCTTAACAAAAAAAATCTTTTTTACTTACTTTAACTTAAATTGTTACAGTTCAAGATTGATCTATTCATTTAAAAATGAAATCCATTCTTCTTGTTTTAATTTGCGTAAAAAGTTCAATAATTTTCTCCTTGATCTCTGGATGACATTTGAGAAAAATTTTCTCCATATAAAGCACTGCAAGCGCATTTAATCTTTTTCTTAAATAAAAGAACCGAAAAAAAAGAATCAAATAGAATCGCTGGAAGCAGAATAATAATCTAATTCTACACTCTTCTACACTTTATCACATTCAAGAATATGGTTCACGGTTTTTAAGCACAACACACGCTGAGTAAAAAAAAACTTCCTTCCACCATCACGTCAGAGCCAGCACTGTGAGAGCAACAGTGCTTTCTCCACCTGGCAGTCCTGCCTTCTTCCCCACCCCCATCCTATGTGCGCATGCGCACAAAAGTCAAACACCACGTCGCTAGCACTGTGAAGCGCACAGTTCTATACAAAGATTTTTGTATATTTTTCATAAACTGGGGGATGGCTACTGAAGTACTGACATTAATCTTAAGGAATATATATTGCACTACAAAAATAAATAAAGAATTAAAGAAAAAAAAGGACTGATTATATTAAATGTTATCGATAATATCAAGTGGAAATAGGGGGTGCTGCAGTACCGCAGTGCCTATACACGAGCCGCCACAGCTGAATATGCAAATATCATCAGATCTTGTATATCTGTCAAGGGTGTCCTTTAATTTTGTCAAAAAAATTTAAATAAAGAGAAAACGTTTTGACAAAATTCCAGGACACCCATGACAGATATTTTAGATCTGTTGATATTAACATGTGCAGAAAACTAAACTCTATGTTGCAACTGGAGAAATATTTGGCCAAACAAATTTCAATTCTATAAAAACTGTAAAAATACTTTCACTCCCTTCGGCTGCACCTTAAGACATGGCATCAGCTTCTTTTGAGACGTACGGAGAGAGTATTGTGAAAGTTAACACAAGAGAGTGTTTATTTCAACGAGTAAAAGTTGTCCGTGTCATGGCGTCCATCTGGCTGTCTAAGATGGTCTGGATACTTTTGTGTAGATCGAGTGACGAAACAACTATATGAAGGTAGAGTGTGTGGTTCAAAAGCAAGGGGCAGGCCATGTAAGACGTGACTGAATGTTGCAGACGAATGTATGAAAAAGAGAAACATTAAGAGTTTTAAGAATAAAAGAACCTTTATGTCTCGATGTATGAATGTTATTGAAGGAAGTAAGCAAGGATAGGGTGGATTAAGTACGGAGTGGCGGGAACGGCGTGATTAGGTATGTATGTATGTTTCCCATCTCTCTCTCCACGCTTATTTTATTTGACTGTCTAGGCAACCCTCGCAAACCCCCTCCCCCTTGTAAGTCGTTTATTGATTGTAGATCTTACTGAAGGAATGAAGTTGCCCTAGTGTCGTCACTCGCAGAGCAAGCGGTCTACTTGCAACTGCTCTTGTAATGTATGCAACCACGGCAAGATCTATTCTACCGGTACAACGCTGTCAGACTACTCCTCCTCCTATTGGACGATGGGGGGATGGGGGAGCATTGACCCCAGCCGGTGGCTGTAATGGACAACAAGTTGCAAGAAGTTTGATGTTGATTTAATCCACATTTTCATTCCCCTACATAAGATGTGTTTTAGCTTTTGTTGCAACTAGAATCTTGGGTGTCACAAGTCTGGAAAGGATGTTTGCTCGATGAAACGTTGAACCCGAACTCGGTGCATGGGCGTGGGAAGTGGTCGAACCCGGTACCGCTAGTTCACGGATTGAACACTTCCTACTCCCACATCCTTCGCCTCCACTGTGCTCATTGCTTTCCGGTCGTGGCAGGGTTTAAGATGGGACTGACGGCGGATACGTCTCGACCAGTCGTATCTCGTGTTTTCAAGGTGAGAGAGATTTCTTTGTGTTTTAATAGGGTTTGTTTAGCAAGCCCTACCCACACTGATGGGCACACATTTAAAGATGTCAGTCTCGTTTAGTCTTGGTGTTCTGGTGATGAGAGGTCAGGGTTCAAATTCTGGCTGTGTGTAATAATGTTTTATTCAACGAAATGACTTCCCAAATACAAATGAGGGTACATATTATCCTCAACACACTACCTCGCAACTCATTATTCCTCCCTCGAGTCGGTCTGAGGGTCACAGGACACAACACAATCAACATGGCAGCTGCTGATCACATGATGTGACGTATGCACGTAAATAGTTCGTGTGGTACCGTGCGGTGTTTGTACAGAGAATAGCCCGCATTCCTCGGCAGAGAGGGGGGGGGGCCTACTCACGAGATGTTGTGTTGGGCGGGTAGACGAGGAAACCGGTCCATCCTCTTCTTGGAGGCTGCTTGGTGGCTTGTCTTCTGGGAGGATGGCACGGCTAGTAGTCTGGGAGGATGGCTCCGCTAGTAGTCTGGGAGGATGGCACTGCTAGTAGTCTGGGAGGATGGCACCGCTAGTAGTCTGGGAGGATGGCACCGCTAGTAGTCTGGGAGGATGGCACCGCTAGTAGTCTGGGAGGATGGCACCGCTAGTAGTCTGGGAGGATGGCACCGCTAGTAGTCTGGGAGGATGGCACCGCTAGTAGTCTGGGAGGATAGCACGGCTAGTAGTCTGGGAGGATGGCACCGCTAGTAGTCTGGGAGGATGGCACCGCTAGTAGTCTGGGAGGATGGCACCGCTAGTAGTCTGGGAGGATGGCACCGCTAGTAGTCTGGGAGGATGGCACCGCTAGTAGTCTGGGAGGATGGCACCGCTAGTAGTCTGGGAGGATGGCACCGCTAGTAGTCTGGGAGATGGCACCGCTAGTAGTCTGGGAGGATGGCACCGCTAGTAGTCTGGGAGGATAGCACGGCTAGTAGTCTGGGAGGATGGCACCGCTAGTAGTCTGGGAGGATGGCACCGCTAGTAGTCTGGGAGGATGGCACCGCTAGTAGTCTGGGAGGATGGCACCGCTAGTAGTCTGGGAGGATAGCACCGCTAGTAGTCTGGAAGGATGGCACCGCTAGTAGTCTGGGAGGATGGCACCGCTAGTAGTCTGGGAGGATAGCACCGCTAGTAGTCTGGGAGGATGGCACCGCTAGTAGTCTGGGAGGATGGCACCGCTAGTAGTCTGGGAGGATAGCACCGCTAGTAGTCTGGGAGGATGGCTCCGCTAGTAGTCTGGGAGGATGGCACCGCTAGTAGTCTGGGAGGATAGCACCGACAGTTATTCTTGTGTGAAACTTTTGGAGCTGCCCGATCAGCGGGTTGTGGTCTGGACATGTCCGATGACCGTGAGTTATTTTTTTTATTTTTTTACACAACTCACATCAGATTATGAGCAGCTTGTAACGTTTAAATTACTTTGTTTATGTATTTGATTGGGTTGACTTTGATTGGCTTCATTTAAGCATTGGCCATGGATCAAAATGATTCAGCTTTACTTGTAAGGGTATTTTTTTTATAAACGCTTCTTACTACCCGTTTGGGAATACGCTTATATACTATTTACGCTAATGGGCTAGGAATGAGGAAGGTTGAATTTATAGGAATACCCGCATTTGCGCAGAAGTAGGGTGGAAATCAATTTCTTACACAAGACCACTGCTGTTAAATTGTATTAGTGATTTGTAAACATGTGATGGAACCTGGAAAATTACTATTGGCCTCTAAACGTGCACTAATCGCATCTTCATTAGTGACGATTGTCTTTCTATTAACATTTCAACAACAATTCTGTGAAATCATTTAGATAGTTAAATATTCTGGGGGTTGTTTTTCTACTGGGTTCGTAGAAAAGGTAATAATTTGTTCCAGCATGAACGTTTAGTTTAGTTTTCACACACACTGTAGTATCAAAAATTGTCCGACACATTAGCTGAATCGGTAGCGTGTTCGTCTGCTCAGCTAAGATTCCCCGGTTCAATTTTTGGCCTGGTAGTAAAATTTATCTTTGGTAAAACTTGTGTTTCCACTTTCATAATTGATGAATAAAGGAGGGTTTACACTGAGGGAGGCAACCTGATGAATAAAGGAGGGTTTACACTGAGGGAGGCAACCTGATGAATAAAGGAGGGTTTACACTGAGGGAGGCAACCTGATGAATAAAGGAGGGTTTACACTGAGGGAGGCAACCTGATGAATAAAGGAGGGTTTACACTGAGGGAGGCAACCTGATGAATAAAGGAGGGTTCACACTGAGGGAGGCAACCACAGGCTATTTCACCGCATGCGGTGTGATCGCGTGTTGCAGGCTGCTCACTTTCTGAAGATGGTGGCACAATCGCATGCGGCTTGCGGTGGCGATCTGGGGGTTGCTCTTGCCAGCAGGTCTTACTATCACAGAGGGGGTCAGTTGTACAGTCGCATGCGGTGGTGATCTGGGGTTGCTCTTGCCAGCAGGTCTTCCTATCACAGAGGGGGTCAGTTGTACAGTCGCATGCGGCACGATGAGTTGGGACACAGGGAAACAAAATTACTCGTAGAAAATACTGCGTAAAACATATTTAGTGGGATTTTCAGGATTCTAACTACAAAGACAATCGGAAAACGGTCCACTTATATATAAAAAAAAACTGGCTTTTAAATTTGAAAGTTCGGCAAAGAAAGTTGGAGACAAAGTAAAACATTTGAGAACAATCTTTCCTAGATAAAGAAAGATGAAGTCCAGATCAGCTGTGAGGAGTGAATGAGTGAGTGAGTGAGTGAGTGCACTACATACCACTGGGCCTTGTTCTATACCTACATCTCTACACGAACTGACTCATGGATTGAAGCAACCTGCCACACTTGGTGTTCCATTGGACCCTCCCTCCCCTAAAGTAGGTCTAAGTTCTGCTTTCCCTCGTCCCAACATAAAACACTCTCTGCGTGATAAAACCCCGTTAGAACCCATGAACTCTTTTTCCTGGCTCTTTCCGGGTCTAGATGTTATCTGTCGCTTGTACACCCCTACCGACGGAAGCTGTCCATAACGGTTCTTGCGTCTAGGGCAGGGTGGGGGAGACTTATCGTTAATACCAATTCATTAGCGGTTTGCGGGCTCCGCTTGTCGACAGAGTTGTTACAGTACACGTACAGGTGGACGTGTGGACTAGATGCCAGGCTCATAAAGTCGGGAAAAGTAGCAAACCTTGGACCTGCTTCGATGGCCGCATGGTTTATGGCGACACACTCGCAATAGACTAGACTGCTGATGACGGGAAGATCGGGTTTATAATAATAATAATAATAATAATTATTATTATTATTTAGCACCACGTCTTACTACCCGTTCGGGTTTATACGCTTTAAGTACTAATTACGCTAATGGATTAGGAATTGGGAAGGTTGAATTAGAGGAAGTGAACCCGCATTTGCGTGGAGGGAGAGTGGAAAACCATTTAGGAAAAACCACCCCCATTTCACCCGACCGAGATTCGAACCTCGATCTTCCCGTCCTCAGCAGTCGAGCTCAGCACGACTAGCGCGTTAGCCAACTACGCCACCGAGGCGGGTGGGTTTATAATCACGATCGTATGTACTGAGGGTGTTTTTCCACTCTCCTCCCACGCGATTGTGGGTACACTTCCTATAAATTGTATCTTACCCATTACCTACCTCATTAATGATAAAGATGCTATTGCCTGGATGGCTAGTGTGACACGGAGGAGGCAATGAACACAACACCCGGTCCCTAGGTCGGTAATTTATCACTGTGAGAGGGGAATTACTTTGCCCTAATAAAAGTTTCGGAGCTGGTGGAAATAGAACCTAGCATTCTTTAGTTGAGTAGATGAACGTGCTACTTACTGTACTAAGGTACAATTAGAGTAATTGGTACAAGGTATTGCACAAGAGGGCAGCAGTGTCTTATCCATGTGGGGGCGGGGTGATCGACCCCCTCCCCAGCCCTATATGCATTGAAGATAATACAAACTATTGAAATATTGTAAAAAGCGCCCGACGTACGACATTGATGGAAGAACGGCTTTACTCCACCTCCACCCTGACCGTTTTGAAAACAGTTATGAACACATATTAAAATTTGGGGATTATATTTAAAATGTTGTATCAATTATATTACTCAACTTTAGTATGACCAAGTATTTAGATTAAAATACTAAATCTTTATATTAATAATACAATGTTTTGGGCTTTATAGGGCCCACATATTTGCTATTTTTATTGTGTCAGTGAATTTTTTTTATTAAAATTACATATTCGTTAATAAAGGTTACTTTATCCTTACAAGTCCTCTTTTTATAATTAATTGAGTATTAATTAAAATTATTCGTTTTATACTT
>JBCFYV010001001.1:65536-196414 GCA_039000515.1 Timema cristinae | reverse complement strand
TTAAACAAGATATTTTACAAACTTGTGGTTGACCACTCTAACCACTTGACTAAAGGTTCGGCAAGTCGTAATATTAAAGATAGGGTAACTTCATGCACAACTTTAATCTTAAGGGTTCGGGAAAGTCGTAATATTAAAGATAGCGTAACTTCACGCACAACTTTAATCTAGGAACACCAAATTAACACAAACATTAAACTTTGACCCAAGTCTACTCACAAGCAGTTTTATAGTTACTATCTGAGATTAAAAAGTATATCTCCATCTCAGCAGTTTACCTCTCTAACCGTCGAGGGAAAGGCACAGGGATAAAAAAGTATTTAAGTCGGATTATAATGAAATGAGAGAATGTATGTTTAAAAATATGCCAAATTTAACTATTCATTAATTTATATGGTAGTTGGCTGTTCTAAAGTGTCACTCTCTGAAAATTTTGGACTTCTTGTGAAGAGAGGATCGGAGTTTGAATCCTGAAAGGGTGTATTCGAGGTAGTTTTACTAAATTGGTTTCCACTATCACTCTGTGGAAACACTTCCAATAAATTCAACCTTCCTCATACTTAATACATTTTCATAATTATTAAATATTCAGAAAACCTAAATGGTTAGATAAGATGTGATTCTAAAAAATATATTAATTTAGATTTCAGGTTGCAGTGTAAATACTTCTACACACTCTCAATGAAAATTAATTTAAAATATACAAAACTATTTTTGATTTTTCCTTAAAGTATGTTTTTTGTCCGCAGATCGTTTATTAATCTGTTTACTTTAAATTTAAAATTATACACATTATATTCCAATTAAATATCTTAAAAACTAAAGTCACGTAAAGAACACGATGGTTTGATTTGTGTAGATTGTTGTATATTTGAAATGTAATTTATATTATTTAACATAAAGACAGATTCAGCTAAAGCTATTTATTTATTAAATATAAATATACATTCATAAAATAATACCAAATTCAGAGAATAAAAGCAACATAATTCTGCTAAATGAGACCTAATGTGTACAATTATTGTGTCTCCATTTGATCAGTGTGCTTATATAAATTATAAACTGTATTACCAAGAACAATCTTTTTTCCAAATTAAAAAATTAAAAACTGAAAGGGGCAGTTAGATATTAGATTGAAATAACCAAATATACCTTCTATCAAATTCAATAATATAAAATAGCATGTCTATATCCTATGCTTGAATATCAGTTGCTTTATACTAAATGTGAAATAATTGTTTTGCCATTTTATTATTTTGGTCCATTTAATTTTTATTCTGATCCAGTCTATTTGTCAAACTAAAGTTAGTAAATTATTCGGAATAAATTAATTTTAGTAACAAGCACACCACTGAACAGAGATGAAATTAAAGTGATTAAAACATTCCTTAACAGCAAGCCGTCAAATTCAACCAGAGTTAGATTTTATATATTGTGTTATGCTTTTTAACATCTTCTTTCTTACTCCTACAGCAAAGTAATATTTTGTCCAACACATTTAATCATAGTACGTGCCATTAATTGTTATATACAAATGTTTAAACATTTGAATTGAGTGTATTTTGAACATAGTTGTGAAAACCTACTTAAAATAATCTTTCTAAATAGTATTAATATTTATTTAAAACATTAAGACTAAGCAAAGAATCAAAAGCGATACTTTAATTTTACTACTAAGTACTTGAGGTGGAGAGAAGGTGGGACTGTCAGGTAGAGAGAGCACTGTTTCTCCCTCTGCGATGTGGCACTGGCTAACGTGTACTATATTCTTTAATGTGAAAAAGTGTAGAAGAGTGTAGAATTAAATTATTATTCTGCTTCCAGATATTCGATTTGATTCATTTATTTTTTTCGGTTCTTTTATTTAACAAAAAGACTAAATGTACTTGCAGTACTTTCAATGGAAAAAATTTCCTCAATTGTCATCCAGAGATCAAGGGAAAAATTATTGAACTTTTTGCACAAATTAAAACAAAAAGAATGGATTTCATTTTTAAACGAATACATCAAGCTTGAACTGTAACAATTTAAGGTAAAGTAAGTAAAAATGTGTTTTTTGTGTTAAGATTTTATCAAGTTCCTGAATACATTTTCTTTTTATAAATGTTTTTTTCCCTTTTACACAATTTAAAACAAAGGCTAAACATTTTCTGGCGCAGCACCCCCACTAATTTTAGCTACGAGCCGCCACTGTTTAAAGAAAACTGAAAATAGGTCAATTAGTATTTTTTATATATTTACACAAATAAAATGTATTCAGTTGAACTCAATGTTGTTATTTAGAAATTGAAAATATATATGTAACTTAACATTCAAGAGAGTGAGCGCTACTTGAAAAAATATATCTATATACTTACATAAATTTCACTATACAAAGTAAACATATCAAATAAAATTGAAAGTAAGTCCGCTTTTTTTTACTAAGGTTATTTAAAAACTTTAAGATGCGGAATATCCTTGTTACAAAGCTCTTTAAAGAAACTTAATTCCGAGTTAAGATTACTGGATAAAACTTTGAAGAAGAAACGTGAGAAAAATAAAGAAACAAAAAGAGTAAAATACTTAAATATGTATTTTTTTAAAAATTGTTTGAAAAAAATACGCTGGAATTCTTAACAAATTTCTTTTTAGCATTTTAAACATCCTGGCTAAACATGTATAACATTGCATTTTACAAAGAATATATTCAGTGTGTTCTAACGTTATAAGTAATGATTGTAGCAGAATGAATTATCTATTATATACCACTGGCTTAAAGTGGTTATTTATACTTCAAGAAACCAATTATTAATGCATAAATAGATTTTAAAATACAGGAAATAGCATTTATTTGCTGTTGAATACAGTATATTTATTAATAAAACATTTTATTAAAAAAATCAGCTAAATAGTATATGTTTGGTAGAACTCATATCCGCCGGCAAACCAGACTATATGGACTTAATGATTTAACTCACATGCCAACTTGTGTAGTTGTTTTACAGTAAAATATATTTTTTAACAGGTATTATTTTCTTTAAAACCAATCCTTGGATTTGATTGTGTAATTTGTGGATAAAACATATTAAGATGTGTAGATCCCAAAAAATGTGTTTCAAACTTGGCCATGTGCCCATATAGTTAATTTAATACAAATTTAATAGTTCATTGATACCTATTAAATTAATATTTTCAACCAGAAATTTTTTTGCTCTATAAGTTTTGTATAAAATTACCTTTACGAAAAACTTACATCGTTTTACTGTATTCAAACAAAGTTGTTAAAACTTTCGTCATAAAAAATTAATTAGTTTGCTTAGTAAATACAAAAGTCTAACATTATATCAAAGGAATTTTAAAATAACTAAATAAAGTAAGCATATATTATTTAAAGAGGTTTCATGAAAAAATTAATTTTTAGTTCTGTAAAATATTTAGATAGTTCGATTTTATATATATATAAAACAATAGTGTTACAGACACACAAACACACAATATATATGTATACAGTATAATGTATGTATAATATATACACTATTCATATATATATGTATATATATATATACATTTTGTTATATATGTATTTTTGTATATATATATACACTACTATTTTATATATATATAAACATATTATATAAAAATAAATAGTATGTTATATATACTATATATAATATATATACTATATTTTTATATATATAATATATATATATATATAACAATAGTGTTACACGTTTATTCAATTAATGTTTTTAGTTTGTTAATGGTTAAATAAGTTTTATAAATTGTATAACATCTTTGTTTGGATTTGGTTTAGACAAACTGCCCAGTAAAATAATAAAATCACAGTTTTTTCCTCACTTTCTTTTAAAACATTTCAATATATTTTAAAATATTTTGACGGAAATTTTCCAGCATTATATTAGTAAAAAAATTTTTTTTTTTAAATTGCATGATTTAAAATCAATAGTTAAACATATCAACTTCTACCAAATGTTTAACTAACAAGATAAATAAAAGAAATATCGATAGTGCACCAACAATAAAAAAATTACAAAGCGTAAGAAAAATAAATTATAAGCACTGTATCCCAGTCTCAATTAAATGTTGATTTAGGTTTAAATTAGCAAAACCCTTTTATAATAACAAAAATGCATTTTTTTTACAAATAATATATATATATATTGATGGATTTCCTAAAATTTTATATATATATAATTTTAGGAAATCCATCAATTTATCCCAATCCGGCCTTTATTATATCTTTAAAATACTGCATGAATAAAATTATATATGAATAAATATAATTAACTTCATTAAAATAAATGTAATTTTAAAAAGCATATAATATGCTTGGTTTCAATTTACATTATAATGTATCAAAATTATTTAAATATAAATAATTTAAATGTAGTAATTTGTTTTGCTTAGCACATTTCTACCGATCTGGGCCTAAGGCATTCAATAACGTTGATACAATAGGGATGAATATTTAAGAATCTATGATAGTGTATCCGCATTAGCTTGGAGAGATTTGGAAAAACCTAATGGGTTAGTTCCAGTAATTTTACCATCCTCTTTTTCTTAAATAAGGTTGCTCTTCCTATAAAAAAAAAACCTACCCGTTTCATCTATATTTATTATGTTTAGTCGTCATAAAAACCATTGTGATATTCGTCCATACATAATTTAGGGGTTTGAAAAAAAAATGTTCTGACAACATTATATGCCCCATCAACTTTTTGTGATAGTTTCTAAACAGTTTCTAAACACAAAATTATGAAGATTAAATTAAATTTTATTACTCGCCAGCAAAAGTACCTTACTTTTCCTCAGGTAACCACGCATTGCAGGCCGTGTTTACCCCGGGCAAATGAGTTTATTAGCTTCAAACACCCAGAAAAAAAATTTTTTTTTTTTATTTAAACCCCAAAGTTTTTTATGTAGTTTTAAAAAAAATTTCTATTTGGGAAAGTTTAAATTTTCAGTTTTTAGGTACACTTTTGTTTGTCCCAAAAAGGGCTCATTTTTTTAACATTTCACACTTTGGTGAGGGTTTAAAATTTGGGCTTTTAATGCTCTTTGAAAGAAAAAACTTTTTCTTTTAAAATAGTTTAATAATTGGAATAGTCCAATTAGTAAAAAACCCTTCCCTCCTGGTGATTAAAAAAATATTTTACTAAGGACTAATTTTTAAATACTTCACTTACGGATATTTTTTTTAAACAATCCCACAAACGTAAAAAATTTATTCCTTTGTTGATAAATCTTTCCTCTTTAAAAAATAAAATAAATTAAAAAAACTTTATGTTTGTGTGAGAAACGTAGTTTATGTACTACGGATTAATCAATGGGACAAACATTGAAAATCTGGAACAGCTTTTTAGTGACATTGATTCCTAATTGGTTCCAAGGGGAAACCCAAAAACCTCCCTTTCCCGAGCAGACTGGGGGCTGATTTCAACCTTGCTTGATCCTTCGATGTTGAGGGCTCACAATGTTGATGACCTCACTGAAACAAAAGGAAACAACAGGGAAATGAATTAAAAGTTTTAAAAAAAACAAAACAATTTTTTGGTATTTTAAAAAAATTTAAAAGGGAAGAAAATTTGTGTTTTTTTTTAAAGGTTTCATGAGAATTAATATAATAATATAAATATAGCTCAAAATTAATTTATTTTGTATCCAAATAGCATATTTTACTACGAAATTTAAAATAAAATTAGTTTTTTGAATCCTTGAATGTGTTTAATTTGAGCTTAAAAAAAAATTTTAGGATTTTTTTTTACGAAGTCTTAACACCCATTTGGGTTACAAACAAAATTAAAAATTAATTTCCCCCCAAAAATGGAGGAATAAGTAAGATACAATTTTAGGAGGGAAAAGATCTTCCTTTTCGTGGAGAAAGAGGGTTAAAAAAATTTAGGGAAAAAACCCAAACCCCCAGTCTTTCCCACCCGGGATTTGAAAACCCCGGGCGTTTCCACCACTGGAAAAACATAATCAATTTTGATTTAAATTTATTCCATTTATCCCGTGCTGCGGGGAAATTTAGAATTAAATAAAAAAAGTAAACTTTGTTTTGTTCAGGAAAAATTTCATCACTCACATTTACTCACGAAAAGAATTTTTTGATAAAGTTTTCTTCTATATTAAAAAATTAATAAATTAAATTAAAATTTAAATTTTGTCACGAGTATTGCCCAATAGCGCCGCAAGCAGGGAAATTTTTGAAAATTTTAAAAAAATTTTTAAAAAAACCCTTTTGCAACGTCGAGATTCAACAAAATCTCGAGTTCGATTTTTTTGATGATCACAATACTTTCTCTACCTGTAATATAGCGAGAAAGTAAATAATGTTTAAAACAAAGTGATTTCATTATGTTCAATTATCCCTTTTTTTCGTTCTCTCTTTTCAGAGACAGCCTAAAGCATATAATTTTTTTTTACATCCAACTTGAAATTTCTAAACAGAATAATTTAACCTAAGGCTTAAGAAAATGCGAACTATGTTCAATATTTTTGAAGTTTTAACACAAACTTTGTGGGGCGCAATAGATAATAAATTGCTTTCCCAGATATATATAAAAAAATTGAACAAAATAAAACAAAAAACTCAATTTTTTATAATTATGTTTATAATACAATGAGTTTTACAAAAATATAAACACATCAATGTTTTATAGTAAAAAGTGTATAGTAAAATGTTTTATTAAATAAATGGTATGGAACTCCGGACGAACTTTCTCGCTCTATTTTTTTTAATGGAGATATTTACTCAAAACTCGTAATATAATATACAATAGCAAACCCGAGAAGAAATTGCGCTAAACATACGTAAAACATTTTTTATTTGTGGTTTTGAATTTCATAATTTTATTTTTAAATAATTAACGTCTTCAGTTGTATATTTGGAAAAATACAAAATAACGATATTGGGTCCCCAACGTCAACACTCATATTAAAATTTTGACTTAAGTTAAAATTTTCGTCATTTTACTAGGGTATATCTTAAGGTAATTGCATTTATATTAAATTTCTGTTTTATGAATTTTGACCAATTAAATAGGTAATTATTGACTATTGAGTCTAAAATGAGAGAGATACGGAAGAATCGTTATAGCCAATTTTGAGAAAATGGATTTTTTTTCATTTACACCCTTTAGTAAACTGCTATTAATTTTAGGGTTAGACGGACGACGTTACAAAAACAACTTTTTAGGTTATTAGAAACGTCATGAAACGTCGACATCCATCAACATCTCGGGATGAATTTTTTTTTTACGGTTGTAATACTTTACTTTAAAGTGTTGGCCAAAATTAAATGAATATATATTTGTGTATAGCTTGAAAACTTTTGGTTTTATAAAAATATATTTCAAGTAAAATATGTTTATTATAAATATATCCACATGTATGCAATGATAAGTAATTTCATATCTCAAAGACTTACGGAGGTAAAATTAAAAACTTAGAGTTTACGCATCAGACAGGAAACTTAAAAGTTATTTTTATGAAAAGTTGAGAGAGTAGCAATTTGGTTTGTATTATTGATCAAAGCTTAGAAATGAAATTTAATGAAAATAGGTTAAGCCAATTTTGATAAAATTGATTTTTTTTCCTCTTTTCACTCTTAAGGAAACTACACTTAATTTTAGGGTTGGATAACCAATTCGGAAAATTCCTCGGGGTAAAACCTATGAAAACCCTATATATCAAGTTTTAGCCCAATCGGTAAAATAGTTTAGGCTTTAGACGGAGGTACAGACAGACATACAAGACGGAAATTCAAAAACCTCTTTTTCATATTCGGGGGGAAGGGGGGGGGGGTTCATGAAACGTCTAGATTCATCAAAATCGTGAGTTCGATTTATTTTTGCCCATCAAAATACTTTCTCTACCCGTAAGATAGCGAGAAAGTAAAAAGAAGATTATTTATTACATGTAAAAAAATTTAACTAAACGCATCTATTGAAGCATTATTTATTTATTACTTATTTGTGCTAAAAATGTTTTTTGTTACACAAAATCAAGTATGCTTTCTTCATCTTACCTTAAGGTGGATGTAGAGGACGTGAGAAAAGCTCAGAGTTTTTGCAGCTTTTATATCAAAACTTTTTTTTGGACAAAAGAAATCAAATATTTATCAAGTTAGAAACATACAGTTTAATTTTCTCCACATCGTGATTCAAACAGTTCTTGAATATCTGTTGAGGGTGTCCTGGGGAATTTATTGACAACTTTCTCTTCATTTAAAAAGTGTCAAAATACCGCTATGTTCATGGCAGATATAAATTTCACAAATTCAGATTATGGCGTAAACTAGCAAATCATCTATAATATGCTCTAATATGTTTAAAGATAATGTTCGAGTACATACTCTTATTAGATTAACAAATTTGTATTTGATAAAAATTGCTATAACACATCCGCATAGTATAAGTAAATTTGAAAAAATAAATAAAGTTGTGAGGTCAAAAACTATCAAATAGACCAACCTATGCATAAAAATAAATGTATTTTATTTTATTGAAGCTTTGTGAGACGTTTGATTGTACATAAAAGCTCATTATAGCAATTTACAAGTAAATAAACAGGCATACAACTCCCCTCACTACTATTCATTCACAACCTAAGTTTACCTGGATGACAGCTCGAAATGTTACTAGAAGTAATCCCTAATATATCCCTACACCAACAGCTGACATCCATCACTTTGGATCACTGTAATGAAAACAGATTTGGGAATATATTAATGTGATAGTTAACCACAGTAACTTAGGCCAATATTATTTATATATTTATTTGAGGACGGACACAAAGTTTATTTATCATTTTATTCCACTTAAAAAAATATTCACACCACTTTCACAAAAAACTTCTAACGAACATAACTTCAAAATGGTAACTGACGAATTTAAACCATATGGTTGAACATGACGGTAAACAAGTTGTTTACAATGATGCAGACACGCAGTTGATGAAAAATATTTTATTCAGTTAAATATTTCAAAATAATACAAAATAATCATAAAATCATTTATTGTATGTAAAAGAAATGACAACAATTTTCTCTTTTCCAAATAAATACGATGCCTGTATTAACAGGTATTGATGTGTGCATATATTACACAAAATCAGTAACGTTCCAAAACGAAAAATAAGTACTTTTAATTATGTTTAAATATTTGTTTCGAGTTGGATAAAAAGAAATTATTTAAAAAAATTAAATAGTATAAGAAAACTTATTTTATTTTCGTTATTTTAAATGTAATATATAACAGGTAATAAAATATCTTTACATCTATAACAAAACAGTGATCTTTTACAAGTGTGGCAACCCAAAACCTAAACATATGATTTTCGAACTGTCATCCAGGTAAAAACCTATCGTGAACAGTCTGTAAATCACCATCAAAGTATCAGGGTCAAAAGTTCACCCAGCTATTCATGACCTCCATTACTGAGTCGATACCAGTTGGCTTAGTTACAATGCCATCCTCATTTAGCCAATCAAACCGTGAAGTCGGTATTTATAATTGAAACAGAGGAGCGCGCTGATGTTACTAATTGAAGTTAGCGAGGGAGGTGTATTTTGGTATTGACCTAACACGTTCGTCGAATCTTGAGCACGTAGCAGCTTTATTTGAGTGACGTGGCCATTCATTTCAGAAATGTTTGTTTGCCTATAATTAGGAGTGACAAGAGTTTTTTTTTTTTTTAATTTTTGTGAGGGAGGTATCTAATCGCTACCCCAAAGTATCATTAATAATTATTATATTTATTTGTTATTCTTCAATATCTAGGTTATTATGAAACATAGCACACATTTATCATTGAACTTTCTAAATTTAAAGGACTCGCACAACCCCTTAAAAAATCGATTTCCTTGTCTTCAGCAGGCCAGTCTAGCTCAAGATTGACGACCTAGACCATTCGTCCATTGAAGCGGGTGAAACGAGCATATCCATGGTAAAGATAAATTTTGTTTTGCTAAATTCTGATTGGTTGACCCCTCTATAAGGGTAGTAGCGAAAATCGTTCCCCCGACTTAATTCATAAGGGATGTCAGAAGGGACGGTATGCTTTCAACCACCATGGTGCGCCACAAGGCATGGAGGTGTGATAGTCACCTAGGCCCGGATATATAAGGAGGGTGAAAGTAGACAATGACCCAGTATCTCCACAAATCAGGGTATTTACAAACTGTTAAAAATGAAAAATAAAAATCTAGCTCTAGAGGTTACACTTATGGTAATACCTTAAAATATACCTAGCTTATTATAACAGTTTTTAATTATTTCTAATAAAATGATATTTACTTACGAAGGCTAGTTTTGGTTTTAAACAAATCTAATTTATTGTGATGACAATATTTATTTCTGTAAATTGAAAGGGTCAAGGGTTGATATATTCATGATCTAAGTAAATGATAAACAACAAAAATATTTAACAACAAAAACTACATTAGGCATAGTCGCATTTACTGTAAAGAGGCAAATAATTTAAATTAAACTTCGAGCTTGAAACAAATAGCGAAAGAGGATATTTTTTTGAGATGGATGGGAATCAATATTAGTTTCTTTGGCCTCTCCCGTTACCGTGTTTTTTAATGTATCTATAGCTCGTGCTTATAGGTAATTGCTCTTTAAAGATATTTTACGTAGATTTCATGCGTAGTACTTCGTAGTTATCTTATACACTCTCAATCTTAGCCCTAGCTTAGTTTACTTCCCTGAAGACACTGCTTAGAATAACACTTAACTGCCCTAGCTTAGCTAGTTGGAGCCAGCTTTTCACCTCGCTGAAGCACTTAGCTTAGGTAGGTAATACAGCTCTCACCTCGTGATAGCTCGTAGCTTAGGTAGGTAATACAGCTCTCACCTCCATAAACTCGTAATTAGGGAGGTTATACAGCTCTCACCTCGCTGATAGCTGTGTAATTAGGTAATACAGCTACTCACCTCCGGATAAACTCTTAAATTAGTAGATTAAACAGCTTGAACCAGACTTCAAAAAGTGGTGCAGTTCTCTCTATTATACTTTAAAAAACAGTAGAACTTAGACTAGTAAACTGTTACACAATATTTAAAAAAAACAAACAATAAAATTGAAACATTATTACTTCAAAGAGAAATCTAAGCTGATGCCAGTTTTTCTGTCGTCCCATGAAGAATACAGAAAACAACACTTGTTACTTTTTTGGTTAAAGAATGATCTGTATCTAATTTTCCTGTTAACTCTCCATGAGATAAGCTCTTTATAAAAAAAATCCCCATACAATAAAAAGTATCAAGATTATTAACGCTTGAGGTATGAGCATATTTCTGGTCCTTCATTTACATTTCCAGTCGAGATTAGAACCAAAGACTAATCGTGACGAAGGTCCGGCACTCTCACCCACAGTGAGGGGTGGAATCATGGGGTGTTTTTGGGTCTAAGGGGATAATCTAGTTTGAGGTAAGTCGCTGACTGCGGGGCGTATAAATTACACTTTTACTGCAGTTGAAACCAGAGTTTACAATTACAACAGGACGTAAACTACAATTACCGTAAAGTTCGGGGACCCTGAAGTGACGGAGAGTCATTAATATTCATAGGGGAGAGCCTGAAAAAAAAACCATTGCTTTTGCGTTTTACGTCATAAAACACAGTGAAAAGAACCCAAACAACACAACATTCTTACAAACTATGATAGAAAACTTTTTTTTTTTTTAGACGTCAAGAGAAATATCATGACCTATAAACCAATTTAATTAAATGAAATTCGCTATGTAGGCTTGAGGTGAGTTTTTAAAATAGATTTACTGATTTTAATTATGCTTATTAGTTTTTAGGTCAACGGTAAATGATGAGTATAATGAATCATTACTGAAGCAAAATTAGGTTTTTTTCGCCCAACAATGTAAATGTATTGACACACTGTTTGCTTTGTATTGTATTGTATTTCTTTTTCTTTTACTGGTAGTCAAACACATTTTACTTCTGTAAGCCTACTGTCTTATTCCATGTTTGATGAGTCTAAACAAAATTATGTAAATAATACATTATTAGTTGGTGTGTGTTCTTCTATTTTATGGTTTTCTAAATTCTTCTGCAAAAATATAGTTTATTTTTGTAATTTTTGTTTACAGTTACCTTCAAAATACAACATTGGCCAGACTCAAAAGCACTGCGTTGAGACATGAATTTTAAACTCAGCTCAGACCTACTTTTTAATAATAAACTATCAAATAAAGTAATATTTACTAAACATTTACATCAGACTATATATCCACTTCGGTCGCTGCATGGTCTAAGGAGCTACTTTCGCAATCGACTAGCCGGGTGACGGGTGTAGCCAACTGAGGGTGGTTTATCCTAAAGGTTTCACACTCTCTCTCACGCAAATTGAGATACACTTCCTCTAATTTAACCTTCTCCATCCCTAGCATATTAGATTAATTAGTACATAGACGTATAAACCGAACGGGTAGTAAGACATGGTGCTAAAAATTTTACATGATACAAAGGTATCTGTTTCAATACTCAGCATGTCTGAAAAAAAATATCATTAGTTAAAATGGGGTTTCTCCTATCACAGTGATGAATTAATGTTCAGGGGCTGGGTTTTGTGTTTGTTCTAGATTTAAGTAAGAGTAACTCGTGTGCTGATATAATCAGTAAGTTCATAAAGTTCACGTTAAATACCTAAATAATAAATAATTTAGTTACATAAATAACTTAACAGCTGTTGTTTTTATATAAAGTCCTTACTTGAAAAGTAAACAACTTAGCTTATAATACTTATGATAGCAACCAATTAGAGCCATGATCAATATTTTTAAAGCTAAAAATCTATTATATGAATAAACATATTTATCACTATACGTTATACAAGATTGTTAAGTTTAGTAATTAATTAACGTAAATAATTTTATAAAGCACCACAGGCCAAGATTTCTACAAATATGAATATTATATGTAACTTATACTGAAGACATCTAATACTGTAAAATATAGGTAAAAGCTCAGGGGTCGTGTGAATTCACAGGAAACTAACAAAAAACACACCAAATTACAGAAAAATGGTGAAAACAGATGAGTCGTAAAGAACCAAATGGTTGAAAGAAAGGGGTTCATAAAAAAAAGGGTATAAGGTGACTGGTTTCTTTCGAGTTTACCTGACCCCCATTAATTTCCATATTTTCCGAAAAGCTCATTTTAAAGTCAAATTTACGTGGGTTCTTTTTCACCCATCCACACCGTGAAGTTCTGCATACAAAGAAAGTAAAGAACTCTACTCATGTTGATCCATTTTATTTTCTAGGCACCTTTTTTTTTCTCAGCCCTCGCAAACATGCGAAGATGGTCATACATTATATCCATTTTGGCTCATATATTTTGGCTCATCCTATATCCGCTACTGCTAGTATTAGTGGGTGCTAGCTACACAAGAGTAAACACATAATCTAAAATTGAAAATCAAGAAGGAGATTGTGTGCATATTTATTTTACTAAGTAGAAAAAAATTGATTAACGTTTTCACATCAGCAATGGCCATGATTCATAATTTATTTCAGAAATACTCCAAGATTGTGTTAGGATTATGTTCCAGAGTCTTTGAAGAGGAATAGACAAATAATACAGACATTAATTATAAATCAATAAACCTTTTAGTAAAACACCATTACGTAAATTAATAATATATTTTTATTGGGTTTAAACTATTCTATTAAGTTTAATAATTCTTGAATTTTTTCGAAGATATCTTACGTAGATAAAATGTTATTTTGTTATTATTAGCACCACGTCTTACTAAACGTTCGGGATATACGCACTTACACTAATGTGTAATGGTAGGGTGATTGTGAGATGAAATGGAGGACCTACAGTTTAACGTGGGATCCAAACCACGGTGGAGGCCTGGCATTCCCCATATTCATTTTTCATAAAAGTTTACCTACGTGTCGTCTAGTTTAGTCCGTCGAAACCGTGCGGCTCAGCGAAGCTTGAAACTTGGTTTCACAACGGCGTGGTCTGGGGCGGATCATAGAATGGGGCTTTAAACATTTACAGGCGTGTGTGTGTGTGTGTGTGTGTGTGTGTGTGTGTGTGTGTGTGTGTGTGTTTTGTTTTGTTAAAGTGGCCAGGTCCCTAATTAGTTAAGAGATATGTTCCTCTTCGAGACCCTGGACACCGGGAGGAATGAGATTTTCTCATGGTCACCCTAGACGTGCTATAATATTCCATTCTGAAGATAATTAATTGTACCTTTTCAAAAAATTTCACAACTTTCCCACGAACTAATTTAGACAAGTGAGAGAAATAGCCTCACCGGAAAACTGTATTATACCTTTCATTAACGCGAAATATGCAAGTAAAATTTTGTAAAGAACTGTCCAAACAACGTTGTCTATTTAAATAAATCCTTACTAGCCAAATATTTTTAACTTGTCAGTGAGCATCATTAATCTTGTGCTTTGTTTTCAAAGATATATTTTATTTATTAAATTGGTTATTTAATTTGTATTAGCTTCTTATATAGAGACAGTATTGAAACCGTAAGCATTTAAATGCAGATGGGACTCAAAAAAGGGAATCATGAAATTGTATTTATCTCCGAGACTGTTTGCAAACGGAGCTAAATCCGAAATTGTTTCATGGATGTTGTTCAGTATTTAGATATATGGTCATTAATTAGGGCTAATTTTTCAATTTGTATCTTATGCATAAAGTTGGATCTAAGTCTAAGTTAAGTCTACAAATAACATATTTTTTGCAAATGAAAAGATTTTATAAATGGGTATCTGTTGAATATGAGGGGTTAGTTTTTCTAAAAAAAAAAATGGTGAGGGGTTGTTTACTAATGATTATCAATTAATATTTTAAAACTATAATTACTGTAGGATTTTATTTCAAATTTATATCTAAGAGAGTTAATATTATAATCAAAATAATGTTGGTTTATCTGGGGTAAGCTCTTTATATTTTTTTATAATCGTCCCTCGTATATATTTCCAATATGTACCTGTACTTCATGATATTAGCTGAGAAAGGCTTATCATGACACATCATTTATTTTCAGCCCGTTTAGCAATTCCCTCAAAACAACGTTATGCACTTAGATCCTGGATACCTAATTCATCCTCAACCTTACCGGACGTAGAATGTGTCTATTTTACCTTAATATAGTGGGTACCCTGGGAAAGGGAGAGCTAAAACCATTGATAATAATCATAAAATTATTAAATTAAATTTTTTTTTTTTTTTTCGACAAAGGCGCAATAGTTGACAAATAAAACACACACAAAAAGGAGGACCGCGTTTGGGTCTTTTCCCGGAAATAATGACGAAACGTTAAGTCGGAACGCTATGAATTCGTAGTGTAAGTCCGGTTTCAGTTTATTTTAAGTTTCTGAAATTAATTATATAGTTTGACTGTTTCAAATGACCAGTACACCAGCCATATTAACGTCTAAACAATATTTTAAAATTATTGGTTAAATCATTGATCCTAGTTTCTTATTTAGTATGTTGTTTAAAATTAGCTTGTGTGTTTGTACCTGTGTGTGTGTGTTTGTACTGTTGTGTGTGTGCACGCGTGCATGTGTGCATGGAATGCCGTGTCTTATTTAACCAAAGATGAATTAAATTAACCACATTTGTGTTGGAATTTTAGCACATTTAATTTCCACATTATAAACCTGTAATGAATGCACAAAGGATTATTGAGTTGTGCCATGGAAAGCAAAGAATTATTATTATTATATTATTATTTTCATCAGCACCACGTCTTACTACCATTCGGGCTATACGCACTTATGTTAATGTGTAATGGTAATGTGATTTGTGAGATGAAATGGAGGACCTACAGTTTAACGTGGATCCGAACCACGGTGAGGCCTGGCTATTCCATACATTCACAATCTGTGATTAATACACGTCTTGTTAGAGGTGAAGGAAGGGTTTGTCAAACAGATAAATCTGTGCCGGGACCGAGGATTGAACCTTGGACCCGAAAAGAAAAGAACAAGGATTAGTCGTAGTAGGGAAGCCTTGTTGCAGTCCAATGCTCTACATTAAGAGTTAAAAGAATAATTAATAATAAAAATAGAAGGCAAAGTGGAAGCAAGAAGGGGTGCCGGAAGACAATTAATGCAATCAACATATGGCACCAAATAAGGAAGGAAGATGCTGTTTCAGGATATAAAAAGGGAATCCGCTAAATATACGCACTGGAGATCTCCAGTTGGACAATGCAATGGACCTGCCGAAAGACAGAACACATTATTATTATTATTATTTAGTAGTAGTATTAGTATTAGTTATTATAGTGGGGTACGGATGAGTAAGGTATTATAGTTTTAAAGGAAATGAACTTAAATTGGCCAAGAGAATGGTAAAACAAAATTATCCTCAAACCCACCTAGCTGATATTTGAACCCTATCTTCCTAATCATTGGCCAACCCTACTAGACGAGACTCATCTTTAGTCCACGTTACCACCGATTCGAATATTAAAATTGTTTAACTATCTTACGAACAATTCTAGCTGGTAAAATTAACCATAATACAATTTAAATCAGGCTAATAAATAGATTTTCTGCAGACCTTTGGATACGAACATGGCTCCCTCTAAGACTGTAGTCAACCTTTAAGCTCAATGAGGAAGAGGGCCGGGCTTTATATAACCACGAAACCAAGATGTAAGGCAAAGGTAAGGATGTAGGGTAAGATGATTTATATAAGTACTCAAGAGTAGATGAGGTTCCCGACGAGAAGGCATCCTTGTGATGCCATTAATTTGTTAGTTGAATCTGGAAAGTAAGACACTTGGAACTTGCCGTGTGCTTGGACCACAAAGTACTTTACGTTTAGGAGTACCTAAGGTGGAGGGGTGGGGGGGGGGGGGGGAAACAAGGAAAAACAGATCGGTGGATTAAAATACAACAAAAGAAGAAGGATAACACTTTATTACTTTCTTGAATCTTAGTTAAATTTAGTAGGTGTTACGTCTTTCGACCTGTCCGTTACCTTGTACAAATTGAGCTCTTCAAGCATGTCCTATCAGCAGCATCCTTTTATTAAAATGTCCTTAAACTTAATCTTATTTCCTTTTTGAGGTAATCCGTCATTTGCATTCATTGTATTCCTAGTCCCTTCTTTATTTAAGTTTGCCTTCTATGACATCACTCAATAAGCCATTTAACTCTCAAATTATGAGCCATCCGGTTGGTCTTTCTCCCTAGGATCACCTACAGAACTTTCCTGATTTTTTTTCATTGACTCTTCTTATAACTTCTTTATTTCATAAAAAGAGAAAGTATTGTAATTGTTAACATTTTCTATTTCGTGTTTAAGATAAAACTGTACGTTTTATGTGCCTCCGAACTAAAAAATGTGGATATTACAATTCTGTTCTCCATGAATATGGACCTCTGAGTGTATTTGTTTTCTGGAGCAACATTCAAAACGGCTTGAATGATTTCATTCAAACTTGATATTAAAATGCAATATGGTCATACCTCAGTTAAAATCTGATTTTTATTACAGCCCTAAAATGAATATCAGTCTAGTCTTTGACTAATTTTTAGATATTACTTGTTATAACAGTTGTGTTGTAAACGTATATCCAAAGGGTGTTTCTATGACAATCAAATCAATAACAAAATATTTAAGGGTTGTTAACTGATAACAGATTCTTTTTTTAAATTTATTGTTCCTAATAACAATAGACTCTATGAAAAAGCACGTAGAGAATCATTTATTTTTCCATAAATATTCTCAAAAGACATTACAAGTATTACATTTAGTAGAATAATAGAGAGATTTGAACAAAATGCTTAGTGAATAAAATAAACCCTTATTGATGATCACGTGGACCAAGGCGTAAAACTAATCTTACAACTTTGGAATGGTGATTATTAAGGTAGAAATTAAAGAAAATGTACCTGCATTTATAAAGTGGGAGAGTGTAAAACCATTTAGGAAATAAACATCCTGAGTACATCCTAATAGAAATCTAACCCCAAACTCTCTATCATTAAAAAACCAGAACAAACGATATTGGCACCTTAACCAGCTTGCCCACTAATGCGGGTATTTAAATTTTAGCTACTTGTTCAGGTTATATATAATAAGCATATGTACTGATCAGACTAATAAATTGGGGATGAGAAAGGTTGAATTTATAAAAAGTGTGCCTGCATTTACGTGGAGGTAGATTGGAAAACCATGTTGGAAAATTCATTCTTAGTAGACCTAACCAGTATTCGATCCCCAATCGCCCTATCATTGGCAGTCTAATCCATAACACGAAAATGACGCCTTAGACCAAAAGGTCACCGAAGCAGGTGATGCGGGTATTTGTTTTACTAACATTAATAAAACATTATTTTCTTCAGTTTATTAAAAATATATTTACATACCAGTAACAACAATCCATTTTGATGACAATTTGTTTTCATTTCAATTCCACTTAAAAATTCCGTTCTTAATTATTAATTATAAATACTACGTTGTCAAGAATAATGAAGGGACACATCCTTCATTAGCATCTTAAAGCTGAGATGTTACAATAATAATTATGTTCTGACAAATATTGTTTCTATGCATGTCTTACTAACTAACCACTCAGGCTATATACAATTAAAACAAATTAATGGGTTAGAGCTTAGGATACTAGAATTTAAATAAAATTTACTCTCATTCACATGATAGGAGAGAAAGAAAAATTTTAAGGAAATCACACTCGATCTGGGATTCGAACTCCAAACATCCAATCACCAGAAATCCAGACTAGATTATTACATTTATTCCGTGGGTCCACCAAAGAGTTTAAGAAACGTAATAGGTATATAGATAGGTTTAATATCGTTTTTAAAAAAATCACCAAATTAAATTGTCAAAGGCCTCTAGGCCTATTTGTTTGTACTGTTAAATTATAAACAAGAGACCTCTTTGAAACTACTATTACTACCTCCCCCGCCATCTAGATAGTTTATATATCTTTCTCTATCCAATATTTCCTCGTCTTGTGTTTGCGAGGAGCCCCGAGCACTATCGGAATATTTTCTTTTGTCTTCTCAGCCTGCCTCTGTACTAGATCAACATGTTTATTGCGCCGTGATAGCTTCATCACAAGACACAAGAATGCACCTTGGGGCTATTTCCTTTCTTTGATATGAAGCTTTATAGACGATTTTTAAATTCTCTTCTTCCCTAAATAACATCTTAATAGGATTTATCTTCGAATTATTAGAACTATCAACATTACTTGATAATTGTTGGTTTATTCCCCCCCCCTACACCCCACCCCCACCCCCAAAGCGTTATAGGCATATACATTGTACAATTAATTATTCAACCCATATTGAGCCTTAATTTGTTTTGTCACCCACGTCATCACTATCCGTTCGTATTGGACGCGTAATAATTAATTAAATTAGTGTGTTAGGGATGAGTAAACATGCGTTTAGAATAAGTGTACCTGAATCTGCGTGGAGAAAAGAGTGGCAAAACATTTGGGGAAAAACAGCCTTAGTAAACCCGATTGGATTCAATCCCCGATCGCTCCATCATAACCAGTCCAGTTCAGTCCATCAGTCCAATGTAAGAGTGACATACTAGTTTGACCATTAGATTAAATAGCGGGTATAAGCCTTAATAGACTCGTTATTTTAATAGGAATATTAAAACTGTTTGCCCTGATTTAATGATATCAAGACTATTTTTTACTTGGAATACTATCACATTTAATTTAATACTTCACTAAACTAAATAGCACAAAAAATATCGAATTTATTACACAATTTATTGACACGCTGTTTATTATTTACGCTAATGGGGTAGATGATAAGTAAGTTATAATTTTACAAGGAATGTATCCTCATTTGCATGGGGGAAGAATAGTGAGCCATTCAGTAAAAACCACCCTCAGTACACCGAGGCTGGATTCCAACCCACGACCTCCACGTCCTGTCATTTCAGTCTAACACGTGAGTGACGCGTTAGTTAGACCATGCGAACACTGATATGGGTAAGAGTTGAGTTAGAAATTGTCTAGCAATAATGGTTTATTTTAAAGACTTTCTATTAAAATTAAGTAGTAACGGGATATTTCTTTTTAACTTTTTTATTAAATACGTCTGTAATTTTCCTAAACTATTTTTTTCCATAATAATAATAATTGTAATATTTCATTGTGTGTTAATCCTTATTACGTTCATATTAATTTATTTACAAAAATATATAATTTATAAAAAATTATCAATGCCACTGCATTTATGTTATTTGGTACTTCAAAGATATCTGATTTGATAAATTGAGTTAAATATAAACCTTATAATCATATACTGTGTAATTTATTTAGCAAACATCATTATGAAAATAAAATAATTATTAAAGGAGCACTGCGTATCATTACATTTTAATTTAAAAACTAAAATATTAATTAATTGAAACAAACAAAAGTTATGAAAAAAACTGTTTTCTCAAATTCGCTTAAATAATATATATATATAATTATTTTTTCAAGTAGAACGTTAAGGATATTTTTAACTATTAATATTACATGACTGTCCATTCCAATTAATTCCCAGTATATCTTCTTCACTCAAATCTATCCTTTAATCCTTCTCTCTTAGAGAAGGAAACTATTTTTTTTAACTCGCCATTTTGCACGTGTAACCCTTAAATTTTCTTTCTATCCCTATAATAAATAAAATCTGTCATTCATTGACGAAGGCTGAATGCAAGAGATGAATCGATCTTGAAAGACATCTAACCAACGGGATCCTGAGCACCAGATTCTAAATCCACCACGTCCGTCTTTAAGCGTAAGATAGAGTGGGATTTAATACTCTGAACAAAGTTGATTGAGAGACAGCGAAGAAAATAAGGTCAGACCCATTCGGCTTCAGTTTAACCCTAAAAGACTTAAACGATGGTTCGAAATTGATAGACTAAGCTATTAACAGGGAGAATCTTTCTTCTGACAGCTAGAAGAGCTTTTTTTTTATGTATCTAACGTGCAATTTCTAAACCAACGACCGCCTCTGTGGTCTAGTGGTTGGAGTACATAGTTACAGCTCCAGAAGTCACGGGATCGATCCCAGTGCTTACAGATTTGTTTGTAAAGCCGTGAGTCTGGAATGCCGTCAACTCAGTCTCGTGAGAAAATTTGCTTGAATAAAGAAGTAGCGGCTCCGGTATGTAAAACTGGGATTAATGGTGAGAGGTTACATTATCCTGACATCGTGACGCTCTATATCCACAAATGTTGGCACCATCTTCGCCAACATCCTGCTGCTACTTTGTCAGTATAGCTCGCTTGTGGTCCAACGCCACGAAATTTTTTTCTGAACCAACTTATTAAATCAGCACATGACCTATAAGCTAACTTAAACCTAGAATAGACACACCAGCCATCCCCCGTCGTTAATTCATCACTGTGAACTATAAAACCCACATTTATACATTGATGAATCTTTTGGCCACACCGGGAATCGAAACCAGGACCTTTGACTTAGTAGACAGACATGATACCGACTGAGCTATGATGTCGGTCTATTTGAAAAGTTAATAGATCTACTTTCACATATACATATGTTAGAGCATATTTTCTACATGTCACTGTCTTTATTCCTGTCCAGATTATACACATGATCAAATATAATACTAGCTGACCCTACCTATGAATGAAAAATATCGTATATCAAAATGTTATAGTTGTTGGCCACAATAAAAATATAAATATTTACATTTTATAAAAAAGCTCTTGATTTAAAAAAAAAGTACTGCCGCTTACGTGACTCTGAAAAACAGTGACTGTGCGTTGTTCATGTTTTGGTTTTAGGTGCTCAACTCTCGGCCGATTAACTGGGATATTATATACCAGATTGTGATCGAATCGAATTATTGAAGCTTTATACATGTTGTATTTAATGATAGCAAAAATGGGATCAATTTAAATTTTTTTATAATAAATATATATGTTTTAAAATTGTTACATATTTAAAATATGGTAAAATGGTTTCACTGGTCTTCTTCACATTCCACTGTGTATTCTAAAATAAACTGATATGCATAAAACCGCACCATTCTGCAAAATCTGGTTCAGCGGTATTACCTAAGCTATCTGTTATAATATTTAGCACCGCGTCTTACTGCCCGTTCGGGTTATACGCTTTAAGTACTAATTACGCTAATGGATTAGGAATTGGGAAGGTTGAATTAGAGGAAGTGAACCCGCATTTGCGTGGAGGGAGAGTGGAAAACCATTTAGGAAAAAATCCCTCCCAGTTAACCGGACCAAGATTCAAACCTCGATTTCCCCGTCCTCAGCAGTCGAGCTCAACATGACTAGCGCGTTAAACAACTACGCCACCGAGGCGGGTAAACTATCTGTTACCTGCGGTGGTGAAACGGGGTGAAATTGGCTCTTAATCTTACTATCTATGTATTTACTGATTAAAAAAAAATAAACCACGTGTTTTACTAACCCATAAAATATGAATGTTTGGCGTGCGTCCCACAAAAAAAAAAAGATTCAGAATTACCACGTTAATCAAAACTTTTAGAATTGAAATCCTTGGTGAGAGTTGTTGTCTTCGTGCGGGAGAGTATTATGTTTTTGCAATAGTTTTAACGTCGACCTATGTTTATGATAAGTAACCACAATCCAAAATTGAGCTTATGACAAAATATACATTAGGTATTAATTTATGTCGGAGGGAAGCAAAACATTATGGCTTAGTTTTTCATGAAGCATGTTTTAATTAAATTTATTTAAGTATACAGTGTGTATATATATATATATATATATTACACTGTATACTAAATAAATATATATATTTACATTTTATAATATATATATATATATATATATATATAATATATATATATATACAGTGCTTAATTTCTGATGAAACGCGTTGAACGGCGTTTCAGTACCTCTATTAAGGCAAAGACGAAATTCAGAAAAAAATCTCTTTATAAAGACGTTATTAGCAAATCATTACATACATAAGCGCGGTGTTTTATTTAAAAATTAGCTACTTATGTGAACAATAGCTTGTGCCCAACAATGACAGATACGTTCCCTAACCCAAACACGCAGTCTTGTTTTCTTTCACAAGATGTATCAGTGGCAGAGAAGTGACCTTGAGAGAGTTTGGGTGAGGGATAGTGATGTGATGGTTGAACGTTGATGTCTGGTGGCATGAATTCCTATGACTCATCCTAGCTCCACCCCTTCCATGCATTTGCATTAAATTTAATTGGAAAACATTAAAACACAATCACATTATGATACATTTAAAACGTTTTGTTTTTAGAAAAAAAAATAATGCCTAAAAACACGTCCTTTGAAGCGGAAGTTTAAAAAGAATATCTAGAAGGAGGCACTACCGGAGGATCTAGCCTCTTACCAGATATATATATATATATATATCTAGCCTCTTACCAGATATATATATATATATATCTAGCCTCTTACCAGATATATATATATATATATATCTAGCCTCTTACCAGATATATATATATATATATCTAGAAGGAGGCACTACCGGAGGATCTAGCCTCTTACCATATATATATATATATATATATATATATATATCTAGCCTCTTACCAGATATATATATATATATATATCTAGAAGGAGGCACTACCGGAGGATCTAGCCTCTTACCATATATATATATATATATATATATATATATATATATATATATCTAGCCTCTTACCAGATATATATATATATATATATAGCCTCTTACCAGATATATATATATATATATCTAGAAGGAGGCACTACCGGAGGATCTAGCCTCTTACCATATATATATATATATATAGCCTCTTACCAGATATATATATATATATCTAGAAGGAGGCACTACCGGAGGATCTAGCCTCTTACCATATATATATATATATATATATATATATATATATATCTAGCCTCTTACCAGATATATATATATATCTAGCCTCTTACCAGATATATATATATCTAGCCTCTTACCAGATATATATATATATCTAGAAGGAGGCACTACCGGAGGATCTAGCCTCTTACCATATATATATATATATATATATAGCCTCTTACCAGATATATATATATATATATATAATATATATATATATATATATATAGCCTCTTACAGATATAATATATATATATCTAGCCTCTTACCAGATATATATATATATAATATATATCTAGGGTCTTACCAGATATATATATATATCTAGCCTCTTACCAGATATATATATATATATATATATATATATATATTGAAGGAGGCACTACGGAGGATCTAGCCTCTTACCATAATATATATAGAGAGAGGAGAGAGAATTAAATATTCCTTGAAAAGCACGGTATAAGCATTCACTAATTTTGTTTTCGTATTTAAAATTTTGGGATTCACTTGTTGATTTGGTCTTGGGGATGTGTGCTTGCCTCAGGATATTATGATCGTGGGTTCAAACCCAGCTGAGACTAGTGGATTTTGCTTGAGCTATATAAATACGTAGCACAACTTTCTTTGAAGGAGGAAATAAAGCCGTCTGTCCCATGTTAATTGTGGCGTTTAGAATAGCCCTTGAAGGCATCTAAAAATAACATACTCGGCAAAGTTAGTTGGCCCTTTCGCGCCAGCTCATAGAAATTCTCGTGTTTTCATATAATCTGATGGTTCATAAGGTGAACATTAAATACCTATAATATAAATTAAATAAACATAATTATTTATTTTGTAATATCTTCATTGATATTTTATCAAATTTTTATGACAGATAAAGAACAGTTAAATACGGTTATTTAAAATTATATAACTTCAACATCAGGAAAAATGAATGTAACCATACAAATATTTGAATATTCTTTGAACTTTTACAAACGCAATTTCTGCCAGATACATGACGTGTTATTTTTGTAATAGTAATTTATCAGAAGCTAAAGTGTCGATGTAGGTTTGAGCCACATATACCTCCCTTCCCTTCTCACCCCCCCCCTACCACCGTTGTTACGGCCTTTGTGGCAGTACCTGATTTTCTGAATAGGAATGCAATCATACAAAAGATAGAACTTTGACACAAGAGACTTGATCGTAGATATAAAAAGGGCAAGTTAAACAACGAATGTTGAAAAGCGATGCCAATATGCGAGATGGACAATATTAAACGCGCTTGATATTGGTCGCTGCCATTGTGTGGGAATGAAACTTTCGAAATGGTTCTGGAAAACGAAAATAGCTTTAAAAAAATGGAACGAACAGTTATTGGAGTGGTTAAAATTTTACCTCTTCGTGACAGTAAAAAAAAATAATAATAGGAGCATCCATTTTAAATACAATAAAGTATCATAACTGTTTCTCTTTTGTTACTGACCAAAAATTCCTTGCTATACAAGGAGTTTTTTATAGTTTTCGTTAAACTTTTATTTTTATGTCCCCATTCCAGCTTTATACATACACTAATAGAATAGAGATAAGTAAGAGAGTTTTTAAAGGAAATGTACCCGTATTTCTATGGATGGAGAGTGGAAAACCATTTAAGAAAACCATACGCAATACATACAACCAGGATTTGAACATCAATCTCTCCATCTTACTGGCAACCCAGTAAAACAAGAGATCGGCGCGTTAGTCTATGCAACCACCGATGTGATTATGTGATTTTTTTTTTTACAAAGCAATAGCCTACATTAACATCAGGAAAATTATGTAGCTAGATGAGTCGATTTTTTTTAATGATAGTTTTCAGTCATTCTAAAAATCAACCAATTAGTGAACTAATAAATGAATGTTTCTTTGAGATGTGTCTTCTTTTAATCGGACCTTTAATTTCGCCAGTTCTGCTGCTCTTGTATATTACTTTACACTTTTATATTTGATCTTGAAAACGTATCTAGAACCGTGTTTAAGGTATTGGTCAGCAAACCCTATGGTCTATTCTCGCAATAGACTATACTGCCGATTATAGAGAGATAGGGGTTAGAATGCCGGTTAGGTGTATTGAAGGTGTTATTTCATAAATTATTTTCCACTCTTTCTCCCTCCACGCAAATGCTGGTACACTCCATATAAATTAAACCTTCTTCAACTCCAACTCACAAGCATAATTATTACATATACGTATAAATGAACAGGTAGCAAGACGCGACTATAAAACAAAACAACCCCTTGACCTATTGGTCCTAGTCAACAACTAAAATAGCTAGTTACTTGACGGTGAAAATGATATGACTTTAAAGAGACATTCCTATTTGGGAAGCTATGGAGTTTGTGTGTCTGTGGTGTACAAAAAAAGAAACAGCACCAGAAGCGTGGTAAGAGGGTAGATTTACAAAATTCGCCAATATATGATTTCGGTTAAACATTGAAAATATGCTTATTTCTGTATAATTCTTATCAGTATTTATACAAACCTTTATAAATGTAGCTTTTTATCATATTATTTGGTGTATAGTAGCTCTAGTAACGTGTTTATATAAAAATCTTCCTACTCTGTTTGTGCTATAGTTTTGCGATCTTCATTGATAAACTGATTTATACAGTAGACAGTCAGGAGATTTGGATTTTTGATAATAATGTATTTAGTTCTCCTAGATACATGATAATGACTGGTTCTTGGCTAAAAAAAAGGCCTAATTTTGTAATCCCAGATTAGTAAACACAAATATAAAGAAAACTGATCATACCAAATCTTTCTACATAACTATAAATGGTAGTCATTAATTAAAATCTTTTCTTTAATATATTAATATAATTTTGAATAGTTATATTAAATAAATTTATAAATTATACATTTTCAGTCTTTATATCTTAGACCATTAAATATATAATTAGCGCATTAATTAAATCAGAAAATTAACTCTTCAATTAATAAAAACTACTTAATTATTTCTACAAAATTATTTGTTTGTCCTTATAGTTAATTACTAATTAGCAATAAATATATGAATAAATTTACTGGCATATAAAATAAATGATATAATCTACGCCCTAGAGTAGATTACAATGTAAACGTGTTATTATATAAGTAACAAGGTTATTGTTTAATCATATTAAAATAGTTAGCTAATAAAAGGTAGTGTAACATACGGCTAGAAGAGATATTTACAAAATTTAGAAACATCCTAACATAATACATTTATTGAAATCTAAACGTTTCTTTCGATTAAAACCCGCCTCAGTGGCATGGTTAGCTAACGCGCTAATTTCGTTTTGAGCTAGACTGTCGAGGACGGGTATATCAAGGTTCGAATCTCGCTAGGGTGGATTAGGTGTGGTTTTTCCTAAATAGTTTTTCCACTCTCCTTCCATGCAAATTTGGTTTTCACTTCCTCTAAATTCAACCTTACCTTATCCTAACCTAGTATCGTAATTAGTACTTAAGCGTATAACCCAAACGGTTATTAGGACGCGGTGCTATATTTAAAAAAAAAAACTTTTTTCAAATACATTATTTATTGTTATGAAAGATAAAAATGTAATTATATAATAATTCACTTACTATTTTGGAATGCCGTTAACAGCTGATGGCAATGTTTATAAAACAAGTCTATTTCTGTCAGTGATCATAATATGGTGTGCCTGTGCCTTTCCGTGGAGGTTGTTTCCATGTCTATGTTCCATAAGATGAGGTGATGGGGATAGTGAATATGAGGGTGTGGAACTAATAGAAACTCTTTAATCATAACTTAAAGTGTAATAAGTCAAACCCTGGTGACCATAGGAAAAATACCTAAGGTACCAGCTGGTAATCAAATCCGGAATACCTTGACACGTAGCCAGGTGCACTGACCACTACACCACGGGGCCGCTACTTCTGTCGGTGAAAATTAAAATGAAACTTGAAAATGTAAACTTATTGGATGGAACTGTACCAAAGATAGCGTTTGATTAGTTTTGAATTTATTATATGCCGTACTTTTGTAAAAGCAGCAATGAACTTTCGAGTTCCTAATTTAATAGCGTAAATAAATAAAGAAACATTATTGTCATTTTATGATATAAACCTTTCTATAAATATGTGTAAGCGTTTTTTTTTTAATTTTAAACGATTTGTAGCACTTTCTCTGGGCCTTGAAATGATGCAAACTTCCAAACAACTTAATAATTTATGTTAAGCATATAGAAACTTCTAAAAATTGAAGAATTATATTGAATTAATTCAAATCTCTCAACGTAAATTCGTCTCAAATCCCGTTAGCGGCATATAATTATACTAGTAGTCAGTGTTTGTATCGTGTAAACTTCAATCTTTTAAGAAATTTAATTATTATAATTACTTGGACGATCTTAGAAATAATGTAAAGTTTATTTCAAAAGATCCAAAACTTATTTAAATAAAAAAAATAGAAGTATTTTGAAATAAAAGAAAGTTCAATGTGATTTACATAAATACTATTTAAGTTATTTGTTTTAGAGAAATTTGTAAACAAAAATCCTCCACCATTCTTAAAGGCTATTTCAACAACAAATTATTGACGAAGGACAACTTACTATGTCGTTATAACTTTAAAGTCGACTTTAAAACGCTTTCTTTGTGTATTTTTTAATCTAATTAAAGCCGGACAGATTTTTTTTGTTGGCGTATAAACATAGTCTGTGTCCAAAAAAAATCGATCATCTCATAATGGCTGAGGTTTGTTTAGAAGGTCATTTTTAATTATCGTAACTGTATGATAATTGTGTGAATACGTCAATTATCTATGATTAAAATGACTTTCTACAACAATTCGTTTGGAGAATAGTATATCTAAAACTATGTTTTCAGAATTTTTCCATCGGTTGCGGTATGAATACAGAATAAAATTTCAAGATAGCTTTACATCCAAAAGTACCTGATAATCTTTATTCCGAGAAAATAAGGATAGTATCGTTTTACGATGAAATTAACTTTTTATCCTATTTGATTTGGGAAAAAATATTTTTTTAACTTGGTTTTCAGAACGTTCTCGATGGTTGTGGGCAAGGGTTCTAAATATCAGATTTATATACTCTTTGTAAAATTCATCACATCCATATTCAGTAATACTTTTATTTTATTCCGATTCACATTTTATAAAATGACTAAAAAAAACTTTAGTTGTAAGTTTATTTAAGTGTTGAAGGTCTTTGAATGTTTACTAATTACAATCATGATCTTAGGTTACGTGGTTTCAAAATTATTTAATGCTTCCCCAGGTAATATCAGATTTATATAATACCTAGGAAAGCATTAAATAATTTTGAAACCACGTAACCTAAGATCATGATTGTAATTAGTAAACATTAAAAGACCTTCAACACTTAAATAAACGTACAACTAAAGTATTTTTTAGTCATTTTATAAAATGTGAATCGGAATAAAATAAAAGTATTACTGAATATGGATGTGATGAATTTTACAGAGAGTATAATTTTAATATTGCTTAAAAATGACACCCTAACACAGGTTCATCTATCATGCATAGGTCTTATTTTTCAAAATAAATGTAATTGTAATAGTAATATTTTAAATAGCATTTAATTAAATTATTATCAGGATGGAGCTACTAACATGCTAACATCACCAACCATATGAAACAATGATGATGGCCAACTGAGTTACGATATTTTCCCCCTCTAATTAATTATAGTAGAACTTCACAATCTGATCTTATTGTTGAAATGAAAATAATATATTTTTCTGACAGGTACTGTATTGAGAAATATGAATTCTTTCCCCATCTCTGTGTGCGTGTGTTTGTCTATTGTATTTCTAACCTCCCTACCCAACTTGAAGACTACGTTATCCAGACAGACAGAACAAACAAACAAAAGTATGCATGGAATAGTATGTGACAAGAGATGCGGGATTATTCTCAACACATGTATTCAGTCTCCTTCTGATTACTCTCGCGTTACCTTGGGATAAAGGAAAATCTTTCAAAATGTCTCCTTTACTGAAAATAAACTCTATGAAGGAAATATGACGAGCTTAAAATATATATATGTAGAAAGGTAAACACTTTTAAAAAAGAAAATGACTGTAGCTCAAAGATTTATTTAAATAATGTCAACATTCTACAATTTATTTAACTATTCTATATCGTGTTTATTTGATTTTAATGGAGCGTGTTTCAAGCCAATTTATCAAAATTCTTGGTAATCTATAATTTTGGGAATGTTTTACGGATATAGATTTTAAAAAAAATTGAGGTTCGAATCTCTGCCGGGTGAACTTGGGTGTGGTTTTTTCCGAACGGTTTTTCACTCTTCTTCCACTCAAATGCGGGCTCACTTCCTTTAAATTCGACCTTCCCAATTCCTAATCCACTAGCATAATTAGTACTAAAGCGTATAAGCCGAACGGGTAGTTGGACACGGCGCTAAATAAATAAATAAAAATATTAATAACAATAATACCATGTCTGGGCTACATCAGTCTGTAGCTCAGTTTGCGGGAAGATTATCCAGTACTAAAGTACAGTTGCACAGGGGACGCCTGAAGGTTCTAATCCTACATCCTTTCTGTTAAGACTTTCTCCATGTTCTGATAAGATGAGGGAATGTTGGTAGTTAATATGAAGGGGTGGAGCTAATAAAGATCTTAACTTAAATAATCAGGCCTAAGGATAATTTACCAAAACCTGCTGACCATGGGGATTATTCCCCTTTCGAGAAAAAGCTTCTGGTACCAGCCGGGAATCAAATCCCGAACTACTAGGTCCACAGCCAGAGGCCCTAACCTCTATACTACAAGGCCGGTTAGCTTAAACAACAATATCCTTTGATGTATACATCTGGAGGTGAATGACAGAATTACGAGGAACAAATCAATTAAAAAACATATGGACAACATATAATAACCAGTTTCGGTGACCACATGGTCTAATGTGATTCTCTCGTAAAGACTAAACTGTTAAAGACGAGGAGATCAGAATTTGATCCCAGTCGGGTGCACTGAGGATGACTTTTCCTACATAGTTTTCCACTTTCCCTCCATGAAAATGCGGGTATACTTGCTCTAAATTAAGCTTCTTGATCCCTAACGTATTAGTGTAATTAGTACATTGGCGTTTAACTTGAATGGGTAGTAAAACGCGGTGCTAGGAAAAAACATAAAACTCTAATATTAAGCTATCTTTACGAATACAGCCTCATTATAGGGTATTGCCACTCAGATAAATACAAACAAACGACCAATTCTCTTAGCACTTAACAAAGAGGTGTATACAATCAGCAAATATTTCAATTATTATGGTAATAAGAACTGAGATGCAACATCCATAAATTATTCAACTATCAGGATAAACACAAGATACTCCTCCAATAGGTATAGTGAAAATTAAAATTAAAGACAGAATATTTCAAGAAATGTTCCAACAAAAAATGTAATAATCTTAATAGAAAATATTATGTGCTATTTTTCTTATACAGATATTTAACCACAGGACATTAAAAACTAGTTCAAAGTACTTTGGGATTGTAATATGTAATCAATTGTATTTATCTTGAAGAAAAAATATTCTGTGATTCCCGTCAATCTCATTGTATTATTTCAGTTCGAACACTTTAATAGTAAGTTAAAACTATTATGTTTGAAATGTTTTTGATGAAACAATCTTAACAATATTAATTGAATAGTGACTTTATTATGAGTTTTTATCACTCTTTATGGAAATTAGCGGGTATTGAGATTAATTTGCACACCCGCAAGTACATTAAAAATGTGAGTATATTATAATAAGTGTGTGCTATACTATAATTTAGATTAAAAATCAAAATAAGCGCCAAATGCATTATCCCATTATAGCGGGTATTTTGAGATGTCAGCAAAGATGTTTTCGTCTGATGAATCGATTTATTTTTAATCTCTTTATCAACATAATAAGCAGACGCTAGACTAAAAATTAATGTTTGCGCTTCGACTGCCAATATTATAACTAGCTTTGCTGAGCTCGTCTCGATTGTTTTCTTCCAATTAAATAATATGGACAACAACGTTTTTTTTTAATAACGAGGGTTTATATAACACGATGTATTTTCCTTACAGTTGAGCCATTTAATTTTGTTTTTGTGTGTGTCCATAAATTTCCAACTCATCTTTCCTGTCAATCTTTAGATCACATTTTATATACATTTTTTTTTTCAACCTTTTATAAAATGTTTTTTTTTCATCTACACGATTTTTTATATTTTAGTGTCGCATTCTTTATCCCTCTCTACCGTGCTTCACCTAACCTCCGTAAAAAAAATAATTCATTATCCAATCCACTTCCTCTTCTAGTTTTACAGATGTAATTTATCCGAGCAAATAATTAAATCTCATTCACTTTATTTTTTTTATTTTTTCATGCTCATGCCAGTGTATAAAACGGGCAAAATTCTCAATAGTTGGATTATGAAAGGACTCGTAGCTGTTGGAAGAAGAGGAGGAGATAATTTTTAACGTCCGTGTAGTCAATTTGATTGAATTAGAGCAGGACGATGACATTCCGTAAAAAGTGAAGGGTTTTGATTTATTGCTCAGTTAAATAATTGCTTTTGGGAACGCCTTCGGAAGACACTTAGATTTCTACGTAAAAAAATGATATTATTAATTTTAACTCGATTATTTAAAATTAGATGATATTTTAAGTAAGGACTAAGTTTTAATTTAAATTTGGAGACGACCACACAGACCAGAATATTACTAATAATGTGCTTTGGATAGTAAACCGTCCATGATTATTTGAATGTATTTTGTATTGAATTTGTTATATTATTAATTGGGTAGTAAGACAAATGAGTGGTCATTAATCAAACCCACGTGAACTCACTAGGATTCGTTAATGTGTGCGTATTAACGCGTAGCTTTACAAAAGTTGTGGTTTGCACGCTAAACAGCTGTATTTTTACTATTATCTGTTTTATTAATGGGGACATCTTACGGTTACGTCACAGGCGTCCAAAAATCCCACTTTAAATAAAACGAAGTTTATTTTATTTCTTAGAACCACGTCTTGAATACTACCAGTTAAGTTTACACGTCTTGGTATTAATTACACTAATGTGTAAGAGATTTAGAAGGTTGAATTTAGATGAAATGTACCCACATTTGCGTGAAAGGAGATTGGAAAACCAACCTCAGACCACCCTACTAGGATAAAGCTCTTATTTTCTCGCTTCTCTGAGAGTGACGCCTCAGATCATGCGGCCACCAAAGCGGGTTTCATACAAAATTGAGAGGAGAAATGTATGTGTCTATGAAAGTAACCTTAATTTGAAAGTTTTTTGAAATTAAAAAAAATCATTTAAAAATTAAATAAGTTCATTTTCAACGACTCTTAACTAAAAACATTGAGATTATAATTATGATCTACGTAACTAGTTAGAAAAGTATCTTACCTGAAACCAAATAATTTGTTATAGCGTCACATAAAAACATTTTAATACAACTAATATTTACTATAGTGGTTTTAAAGCTTCATAGCTGATAATTATTTCACCCACGTTTTAAGAAGATTACCCATTAGAGTAGGTGGGGCCCTTAACTTGTTCCCTCTTGCTCCGAGTTAAGACCTTTGAAAACCATACAAACGCCTAGAGATAAGTAAACCTGCAATACTACCAACAGATATGATGAGCATATAGCCTATACTACATTTTAAAGGCGTCCACGTGAATAAATGAAAACATGATTGCCATCTTTTATGTTTCTACATTTTATCAATTTATAGGAATACATAAAGACTATTTTCTATTTATGGATAAAGCGTAAGGGGATACATCTCATTAATAAGATGTCCCTACGTTATAAAAATATAGTATAAAAGAAGGGAAGAAATAAATGAGTCCACTGAAACGTTATTTATGAGCATTTAAAATCATATATACCATATATGAAATTTCCTATGTACTTAGAGCAAAATTATCATTTTAATAAATAATACAATTACAACATTTAATATAACGTTATTAATTGTATGTACTGATTTTATTTATTTATTTATTTAGCGCCACGTCTTACTACCCGTTCACTTTATACGCTTATGTACTAATTACGCTAATAGTTTTAGGGATTAGGAAGGTTATATTTTGAAGAAGTGTAACCACACTTGCGTGGAGGAAGAGAGTGGAAAACCATTTTGGATAAATCGCCTTCAGTACACCTGACCGAGATTCGAACCTAGATTTCCCCATTATCGGCAGTCTAGTCTACTGCGAGAGTAATGCCTTAGACCATGCAGCCACCCAAGCGGGTGATATTAGTTCAGCAGTAAGTCTGGCTATCAGTATGCAGATGATATGAAGGTTCTAATCTCGGTTATTTGAACTGTAGGATATATTCCCCACGACATCACACTGAGGCATCAACCTCATCTGGTTTGCTGTTTAATAATATAATAATAATAATAATAATAATATAATAATAATAATAATAATAATAATAATAATAATAATATATTTAGCACCGCGTCTTACTACCCGTTCGGGTTATACGCTTTAAGTACTAATTACGTTAATGGATTTAGGAATTATGAAGGTTGAATTAGAGGAAGTGAACCCGCATTTGCGTGGAGGGAGAGTGGAAAACCATTTAGGAAAAACCACCCCCAGTTCACCCGACCGAGATTTGAACCTCCCCCGTCCTCAGCAGTCGAGCTCAACACGACAAGCGCGTGGTTTGCTGTTGACGGTTAGGTTAGGTTTGAATCCTGAATGATTTTTATTAAGGTGGTTTATTATTTATGGTTTTCCACTCTTTCCAATATTCCTCTTTCAATTTCGCTTTCTCTGTCTCGAGCTCTTTACCTCACTAGCTCTCATTCACATTCTCTCTTTCAACCTATCATTCTTTCTCTATCTCCATAGCCTTCTCTCACCGTAACTCTCTAACTCTGGCTCAAGATATTTTCCTTCCTAGCTCTCTTTCAAGTTGTCTCTCTCTTTTTTACTTTCTCACTCTCTCCCACTTTCGTTCTCTCCTATTCTCCATCTATCGCTTTCTTACCCTTTCCATCCTTATTCGTGTTGATTCCTTCTAATTTCTATCTTATTTTCTACTACATTAACGAAGATATGCGAATAACCAAAACCGGCACATAGAAAAGTATTTTTCAAATGTGATTTTTCAGTCATTTCTTCACGTTAATGCATACGCAAATCTCTGGGCGACCCTTCTCATAACTACCCTATATATGAAGCAGTTGATTAAACCTTGCTTTAAAGCTTACTAATTAATAAAAACAAAACAATATCGATAGTGAATCTATATATTTATGCTAAACAACACAAGTGAGTCTTGTTTCCAGATCAAACAAGGGATGATGCAAACCCTTTTGAAATGATGAGGCCTGTCAAAACAAGTAATTGTAGCTACACCAAACTGACCATGTTGACCGGTCTAATGTGTGAGTTCAAACATATGTTTCGCACCCCGCTACCCCTTCCTTCCACCCTCAACCCCCTCTTTCCACGTTGCACTAAGATACACAGTGATGGTAGAATCCATTTTACAATGGCGGACCTAAGCGTGGGCGTGTATTATTTTAATGGAAGGGGACATAAACAATAAGCATTATATATATTACTTTCAGGGTGTTTTTGTCCCTCTTGTTTGGTTTATATTTTAGGAAACAAAGGCCAACAAACAACAAGGTTACATACACTATGTACAGTAGAACTAGAAGGCTCACCATGTTAGCTCTATAGTTTTCTTTATGTACGTTTTGCTCCATTAATATAATGTGATATATTGTACAAATGGGGAGGTGTTTTAGCATGGAAATGTGTGATCATAAGCATGCATGCATGGTATTGCGTAGCTATGGAATAAAATAATAGTGTTAATATATTAACTTATTTGTTGGTCGCTCCCAATACAATATTCCTACAAAAACAATAGATTTTACAGTAATCAATTACACTCCTTACACCATAGAGTCAACAGTTTTTTTGTAACATTGCGTCTTACTACCCGTTTGGGTTATACGCCTATGTACTAATTACGCTAGTGGTTTTAGTGATTAGGAAGGATATATTTAGAATAATTATACCCGCATTTTCGTGAATGGAGAGTTAAAATCCATTTTGGAAAATAACCTCATTACACCCAACTGAGATTCTAACCTCCATATACTCGTCATCGGCTGTCTAGTCTACTGCGTGAGTAGCGTGTCAGACCATGCGGCTACCGAAGCGGGCTTAGAGTGAACAGTTCAAAATGTTGTAGCTGAATGTGGAAATGTGTAGTTTTGCATTAAGTGAACAAGAAATTGTCCCATACATATAGTCCATGAATCCCAAGCTGGTATGTGCGTGTATAGTAAAAGATGTGTGCAGGTTTTTTTTAGCAACGAGCACGTTTCTCATTCTTGTTGTAGTCTTGTTAGAGGCTAGCTTTGCTCTGATTTGTTATAGTCTTGTTAGAGTCTAGTCGTGATGTACAGTAGTCCCATGGCTTCTTTGGTGCTGACTGACAGCTCACAGCTGACTTATGACAGTCAACATTTAGGTATATACCTAAATTTTGACCGTTAGAAGTGACAGCTGCTAAACACATGTTTTTGCAGATCATATTGTTCATCGTAGGGATATATAATTTGGTCTGGTAACTTTTCAAAGCCGTCAGCTGTCAGTCAGCACCAAAGAAGCCATGGGGCTACTGTAGTTTCATTAATTCTTGCTAAAGTCTTGTTGAGCGACTTAATTGAAAATTGAAAGCTACCAGGAAACAGCCTTTTTTTTTTTTTTTTTTTTTTTCATGTTTACCCATGTTGGTAAATATTGCGTTAAGAGTTCCGGGCTACCACTCATCTAGTGACTAAAGGAGATAAAAGGCCAGAGAAGGGCTCATGGGCCAATAGGATGTGACAAATACCTGCACATAGTGTTCATACTTAGTTCTTGTACAACTTGTAAATGTCATATTTATATTTCAAACTCATTTTATAATATAAGTCCAAAGAAAACAATTCATTGCCTTCTATCATCTTTTACGCAAGCACTTCCATTAAATCCCTATCCTAAGTTTGGGGTTGGCAAACTTTACTAAGTAGAAATGGACGGCGACAAATTGGTGTCATAGTGAAATTTGGACTTTGTCAAAGTGTTGTCGAAATATGAGTGGAACTATTGCAAAGGATTGCAGATGGTTACTCGTGAATGGCAGTCAAAACGTGTTCGGTTATCAGACAATTAAATGGTTCGGTGAGCAGAATGTCCATGAGTTTGATGAGAATACCATCCAGTCATTCGGTGAGCAGCCTATCTACGTGTTTAATTAGAAGACCATCCAGTCGCTCAGTGAGCAAATCATTCAGTCGTTCGGTAAGCAGACCATCCCCGTGTTTGGTGAGCAGAACATCCAATCGTCTTTGAGCAGCCCAGTAGAAGTAACATTCACCGAAAGTAAAATAGGAAACTCAAGGTACTTGAGAGACACAGGGTACTTGAGGATGAGGAGTTTGTGAGAAAAATTGTTTGGTCTGATGAGATACAATTTAAGCTGAATGGTATAGTGAATCGCGATAATGATGTGCACTGGACTCTAAAAATTCCAAACATTCATGTGAACATGGTGGGTCATTTACCAGGACTCAATGTCTTGTGTGGGCTGTCATCAAAGGGTTTGATTGGACTACTCTTTTTTGAAGGAACAGCTACTGGCTTTATGTACCTCGATATGCTTTGTACACCCATTTTACCTGCCATTCGTGGGATCTATGAGAATGATAAATTTTACTTTATATAATATGGCGCCCCATCACACTACCACCTAAATTTTAGAGCTTACCACTATCAAACCGTGTCAGGAAAATGGACTCTACCTTAAAATACGAGGGAAGATACAGTATTGAGGTGTCAAGGTAGGCAGGATAAGTTCAGCTATCCCAAAAGGTTTTGAAAAAGGAGAGACAACATCCCTTTACATAAATCAGATGTGAAATTGACATTTTAATGGTCATATTTAAAAGTGTAGTGGTATGATAGCGAGTGCGTGAAACAGATGCTTCGGTTCCTGTTGGCAAGTTAAGTTTTTGCTTTTCCGCCTAACGTACCCAGAGAATCAAGCTTGCGGGGAGCTATGCAGGGCAATGCGCGCGCAACTCTTCATCTTGGCCAGTAAATGTGACCAGTAAGCCGGCTATCCCCGACTCGTGAGTGTTACATTCTGTGCATTAAATGTGTGTTTCAAAGGTTTATTTCAATGTAGGTTAGTTTAGTTTTGTGACGGTGAATTAAATCTTATTATTTTATTGAGTGGTTTTAAATTTCGTACTATAATATATATAAGTAATGTTTTATGATTTATTGTAGGTACCGCAGGAAAAAAAGGGGAGACGCTGTAGACATCAACAATGACTCTTTTGATTTAGTAGACTTTTCGCTAAATAATTCTACTGAGGCTTTGTCTTTTGAACGGAAAGTGCATTTAAAAGGAAAAAATAGCAAGGCAAAATTAAAATATTTCACATAAGGTGAAGCGAAAAATAAAAATAATTTTTTATTATTACCACTAGAAAAAGTATGCTGGTGTGGTGGTGGTGGTGTAGTGTTAAGTGGTAGGTAGTATGTAGTAGTAGTAGTAGTAAGTAGTAGTAGTGTAGTAGTAGTAGTAGGTAGTGTAGTAGTAGTAGTGTTAGTAGTAGTAGGTAGTAGTAGTAGTAAGTATGTATAGTAGTAGTAGTAAAGTATTGTATGTGTAGTAGTTTAGTGAGTGTAGTATAGTGTATAGATAGTTAGTAGTAGTAGGTTTGTAGATAAGTAGTCTGCAAGTACTGTATTATATATTGGTAAAAAATCTCAATTATTCGACATCGTTAAGTGTGCCCTTTATGGTGTTCATGAATCAGCGTATCCAAAATTTCATCACGGTTTGCCACTGAAAATGACCCTGTGCACAGAAAGACTTTTTTATTGTTCAGTGGTTATAGCATTGGGTACTAAGCTAAACGCATCGGTTTGATTCCTCTGTCCAGGTGTCATGTTTAAATTTAAAGACAATGGATGGATGTTGAGTATCGCGCACGTCCACTGATTTAACACATCTTGATTTTTATTTATGGAGGAATATAAGATGTGTGATCTTAAAAAAAAAACAGCTATATGGCAGTGCAACGGAAAGGATTTAATGTCCTGTGCAGCATTACAGTGGACACTTTGGTCACGTTTCTAGTGCAGTAGTTCGTCAAACTCAGAGGTGCTGGAAGGTAAGGTGCCTTTTGGTGGTCAACTGTCTCACAGCCATCTGTGTTTAATATAACAGTATATGTCAAGCAGATATCTTGTTTGTTAAAGTGTGTATACGTTTCGACCCCTTCCCCCCTCTCTGTATAAAAGGGATATTTTTTGGCCTAATAATAGACTTGGTTCTTGGCTGCTTAGGTGGCGCATTCGCCGGTAACTTTGTTTCTAAATTTAATTCATTTCCATAGTATAAATTTACTGTAAGCTTTACAAAATTCACTTCAGATGAAAATTATCTGGTTGAGCAATTTCGTATTTCAATTTTTAAATGTAAATACATTGTTTCTATGTGATACCCACATGATATTAGTTCATGTTCTTCTGAAGAGTCTTCTTGGTTGTATTTGAGGCCTCAATCTTCCAACTAGTTCAAGGCCACGATGTATGATTTGGGAAATATTCCCGTTGAAGTCATAGATACATGTCTATAGACATTCTATATTAGTAATGAATCTTTTATTTCGATTCTGATATAAGTAACACATTTATAGTGATCCAGGAATTGGTTTTATTCCGCTTAGGTTCAGTGACAGCTGCAAATCACAAGACTTGACGTATGAGTACGTGAAAGTATTCTTGGTAGCTATTTTAGCTATCAACTAAGGTTATTATTATGAAAGTTTTTTTTTAGTATATACATAATATATTGAAATGAGCTCTTATGTATACAAAATAGTTCAATTTAAATCTAAACAATTCATAGTATTCGAAAGATTTATTTCTGAATCATTGTTTGGATTTTTAAATGTTGTTTCCCAGAAATTATCCACTTTAAATTCTATGAATATGTTTAAAGTTCACCTTCCTTATTCAGTTTAGGTTAAGTATTTTGTGACGTTCAGCCAGTAACCTGGAACTAATGTGTAGGCACGATATTAAATTGGTTCAATAATGGTTTACTAACTTTTTAACACACTATGTTTACCTATTAGAACAAAGTATTGTTTTTATTCCTTTTCAATGTGTAATGGATTAATATAAACATCCTTAAATACTTATTTTTTTAGAATGAAACAAACAAGTAAAATCTTTTAAAAAAGATAATTTATGTGTCATAAAAAATAAATTTGTGCTATTGTAAATATTTAAACTATATACATATATGTGCATATATACACATATATATATATATATATATATATATATATATATATATGCTGTATGTTTATATTTGAAATGATGGTTCAGCTTTTAACATACATTACTTCTTTTATTTCAAGTATTTAACGTGCACTTCTTGAAAGGACTGATTATACGAGCACACGAGCTACTTACCAAATTAATTAAATCTATAAAAAACCAAAGCATCAGCTAACAAATTTGTTAGTATGAAAGGAAACGTCCCAGTTTCACTAAATAACAATTTTTAATCCATGACGGGACCCTTAATTCAATTGGCAGACGCAATACGGATTGAGCTTATACAAATCCTGACTTACAAATGGTATGAAATACATTTAGATTTTTGCCTTAACAAGGGAAGAATATTAATAAAGGATTTAAATCTCTCTCTCTGATTACATTTTTTAAGAGTAAAAACAAATAGCCGCTTCAGTGGTCACATGGTCTCAGGCGCTATTATCTCAGTGGACTAGACTGCCAATGTTGTGGAGGTCAAGGTTCAAATCTCTGTCGGGTGTACTGAGGTGGTTTTTCCAAAATGGTTTTACAATCTCCCTCCACACAAATGTGAGAATACTTCCTATAAATGTAGCCTTCCTCATCTACAAAACCGTTAGCGTAATTAGTACATCAGTGTATAAAATGAACTGGTAGTAAGTAGTACGCGGTGTAAAAAAAAATGTGATTGTGTTGCGTATCTCTTTGTAAACATTAATGCTTAGCAGACACTATACACTTGAGATAAACGTTTGGGGCGATGCAGTGTCATGAAACAACTTTGTTATATTTTCTCTATCTGACATGTTTATCTTTTTCTTTAGTTTTTGCTTCGTAAGTGCTGCGTTTGGTCTCAAAGGTACTATAAAAAAACCTTATCTATGTTGAACATATATTTTGCACGCGTTTGAATAAATAACAAAATTCTTGTGTAATTTTTGTATCTCCATGGTTGGCCAAATTAAATGTTCAGTATACTTAAACCCGGTATTTTTTAAAGAGATTTTTTATCTATTAATCTATTTATACAATATAATATTATTATTGTTATTGTTGTTGTTATTATTATATTATTATTATTATTATTATTATTATTAGCACCACGCCTTACTATAGGCTACCCGTTCGGGTTATACGCAATTACGCTAATGTGTAATGGTAGGGTGATTGAGAGATTAAATGGAGGACCTACAGTTTAACGTGGAATCCGAACCACGGTGGAGGCCTGGCATTCCCCACACTCAGAAGATATCTTGTCAGAGGTGAAGGAAGGGTTTGGTAATCAGATAAATTTGTGCCGGGACTGAGGATTGAACCCCGGACACCAGCACAGAAGTCCGACACCTTACCCCTAGACCGCCAGGTCACCGATAATATAATATTAATAACGTTAAATACTACTCAACGGAGATTGTAGGGGGTGGATGAAGAAGCGTGTGGATTATTTACTTGAAATACAACTTTTTTTTTACACCACGTTTTACCATATGTTCGGGTTATACATCGGTAAAACTATAATATACTTAGCACCACTACCAGTAAAACTATTATTTCACCCATTGAACTAATATTGTTCTTATTTAAAACATACATTAGTTAATTACTTACTACACGCTATATATCTAGTATAAATTTAAATTAATGTGATAAATAATGATATAACAACATCTAGAGGTGTTTTGATTGCGGCAACATCTAGAAGGATAACATGCAGAACACAAAGTCTTGTACCCAAACCATTATTGGTTTAAATGGACTTCAAACTAATATGCACCATCTACTTAAATGCTATGTTCATCGCGAAGTTGACACACAAAAAAACGCTATATTTAATAAAATGCTGACCCATGACGCCAACCACAACCACCGTCTTCAACCTCCAGACTCTCATCTTATCAACATTTACCAAGTAACGGTTCCAGATGATCAACTACATTACAGCTCAAACACAGTACCAAATATTTCTGTTCTGATCTACATAAATATTTAATTGTAAACTTCGCTTTATTTTAAAAACTTATTTAATTTTTTAAATATATTTTTGATCTATTATTATATGACTATTAAATTTTCTCTTCATTTTATTAGATTATAATAATATAAATAATTAAATAATCAATGTATAAAATTGTTATGTATTATGGCCGAAGGTAATAATACATAGAACCGTGTTTTACTATCCGTTAGGATTAAATGTTTATGTACTATTTACACTAATGGGTTAGGAATTGGGAAGGTTGAATATAGAGGAAGTGATCCCGCATTTTCGTTGAGGGAGAGTGGAAAACCATTTAGGGATACTCATCTCCACAGTTCACCCGAGTGAAATTCTAACTTAGATCTCCCCGTCCTTGGCAGTAAAGCTCAACACGAACATTGCACGTTAGCTAACTATGCCACCGAGGTGAGTCATATGGCCGAAGGAAAGGCGTAAGCTTTCATTGGCCTACTGACCTCATTTTTGAGGTTAAGATTAAATTTATGTAATAATAAAAACAAAATAGAAGTAAAAGTTAAAGAAGGCGGAGAGGGGACCTTATAATTATATTTTATAATATTTTATAATGTATACATATTATATATTATACATATTATATTATAATGTATACATATTATTTATAATATATTATAATGTATATTTATTATATATAATGTATAGTAAATATAATATTGGCAGATATTTATTATATATTATATCGTAGCCCTAGTACTATAACTAAGTAATTGAGTGTCTAGTGTTTTGAGATAATCATGGTAATTGGTTTTTATGCTTCTAATATATTGATTCCATCTGTAGCAACGCAGTATAGTATACAATATTTTAATATATCTAGTTAAAGAGGCAATAATGGATCCCTAAGCACAATTTTTATAAAAATTTAACTTATTAATTATTAATTAGAATCAATATTATAATCAATTTTGAGATAACTAGTTTTAGTATTAATTATAACTGACATTTTTTAAATTATTTACAATGTTGAGACTAGATAAAAAAAATCAATATTCAATTTTTTACGAAACGTGCCTATCTTTTAATAAAACCTCATAAAAAAGGAAAAGCTCAGTTATGCAGTTTAAACACTATACCTTAGTTAAATGTATTCTTCACACTCAAGGAGTAAGGTAGATTAGCATAAGAGCTGTATTAAATCTTGTTCAATGCTGCTGTTTTATTGGAATAAAGGGACATTAATTCATTGTAGGGGACCTGGTGATCTAGGGGTAAGGTGTCGGACTTCTGTGTTGGGAGTCCGTGGTTCAATCCTCGGTCCCGGCACAGATTAATCTGATTACCAAAACCTTCCTTCACCTCTGACAAGATATCTTGTGAATGTGGGGAATGCCAGACCTCCACCGTGGTTCGGATTCCACGTTAAACTGTAGGTCCTCCATTTCATCTCACAATCACCCTAACATTACACATTAGCGTAAGTGCGTATAACCCGAACGGGTAGTAAGACGCGGTGCTAATAATAATAATAATTCATTGTACTTGCTTTAGCCAATACAATTAGGTTCCTAGTACAAGAACTGCAATGACTGGTGCGATTACCGCCTTGTGTTTGTGCAGCATTTGACTACTCAAAACTCTTTGTTGTCAAAGTTATTCTTAAGTTTGAAACAGTTCGGGAGGCTTACCGCAAATTTAATCCATTAACTTTTTTTGCCAGTGCACCTGCTGTATAATCGTATCTTTATATTTAACATTAAAGTTGGTTTGTAACTTACAAAGTTTTTCCATTCTTTAAAGGCAATGCTGACAATGACTCTACGTCCTGTCCCCCTTTTTGCGGGCGCTATGCGAAATCACTTTCCAATATCTGGGCCAGTATACTTTTACCACTCGCTTGAATTCAGTCTGAACATTATAATGAATAGAATTACACTATATTTGAGAATGACCAGCTGTGAGAAATTCGAAGATCAACGCTTTAAGTTCAGTGTCAACACAGCATCCATACACGGTAACAAATTGATTCAAAATCTAGACTCCACAGAGGTCGCTGAAACAGCGGATTTCTTCGAAGTATTCTGACTGGAACTGGACTGATGCTACCTAACAGCGTCCCCTTTCTCCTACACCTTCATACAACATTTATAAGACCCTTTTTTTTTAAGATAGATTGTAAACAATAAAATTATACGATGGTAATTGCAATTTGTAAGAAAGTGCATTGTTTGTGGGGTCATTTCACATCATGAGTACCTTCTTCAAATAAAAATGTATTGAAACAATTTAATCTTTAGACGATCCTGCCCCATATTTATGTGGTTTTTTTTACTTTTTTCTCCTAAATTAATCTTATTTTTTAAAGTGATATTCATATTTGGTTACGGGTTCCTCACCTTTATCAAACGCAACATATATGCAGCATTGGTCCTTTTTTTAGTCGTTTGAATCCTAAGCTAATGTATAGTCATGTTCCTTTACACTGATTATATTTGGTAGATTTTTACTTCACACATACAGTCGTTACTTGAATGTTAGGTGTTATTTTCAAACCTGGATGCAAAGACTTCCGTTATTTATATGGACAGCAGTAATGCGATAGAACAACCGGAAAATATTCAAGTGGATTTTGATAGTTTTTATACTTCAAGGCCTAGTACAATCTTTTTGTGCGGTGTCCTCTTCCATTGCCAAGAAAAGTGATTGTATTCGACTTTTTTCTTCAGTTTTATACTTTAGGTATTGAGAAACATCGCCTTGCATATTTACCCCGTTTTACATCAACAGATGAGTAGAAAACGGAGCTGAATTTACTTCTAATCGTTGATGTAGTAGTATTTGTGTTTGATTTCACCTCTTCCATTTTGTTATGTGTGAAGTAGTGTTGTCCATGTGAATATCCAATGCCCAATATACATTATAAATGTACAGCCTTTTCTCATGCGGTATTTTTTGTAATTATTTTATTTTACTGCGATCTACATTGAGGTTACATTTCTACATTTGGTTTAGCGACCCTCCACGCGCCGATGTACTCTTGCCTATGTGCTTTACGAAATTCGATTATGTGTCTAATCTATTTTTGTCTGGTTGATTCTTTTTCTTTCTAGATCTTTCCGTAATTTCAGGGAGTTCTTCGATTCCTTCCAGATTGGATGTTTTTCTCGTTCTGAGAAACCTGTGTCACTATGCTTACTGTCCTAAGTCCATATTCGAATCCCCCAGAAGATAATATGTAAGGAAACAAATGTATTTTTTTCAGATTTTACACAGACATTGGTTTAACACTCGGATCAAAGAGATTTCTATTTATTAAACTTCCCTTATTGCTACTTTGCACTTATTGCTATTTTAAAGTTATTGGAAATATACCTAGCCAGTTCTTTTGTTACAAATAGGTTTTCCTTTGGGAATAATCATGTTATATTAAAACTGGAACAGTCACTGATAAAGTACAAGGCAAGGAGGATTGAGAGATTTTAAAAATATATATATTATAGCCGTAAAGCAAAGCAATTAATTTGAAATAATATTGGGTTAGCTTAGTTATTCTGCAGTCTTTGTACATTTGAAACTTTGCCATCATTACTTACCTGGATTGTCTTAAATACTTTTTAGAGACATTTCAATTTTTACCCTTCCTCTGGATATTTAAAACTAATCACAAAAATTAAAACACATTTTTGAAGTGAACTGCACAATGTAAACAAAGGTAGGTTAAACATAACACATTTGGCGGTAAACATTGTGATCACTGATACCATGAAAGCTACAAGTGGATAGCTATATTTGTCTATCTTTTACCATTGCAAAACAGGTTGAATCTAAATTCAAAAAGCAGGTATCTACAGTTACCTACTTATTGCATTGAATATTTTCTTATTTTTCCTCTTGTATAGTTTTTAAAATAGCATGTAGGTGTCTTTAGAAGCATCTTTATAGTTATCACTTGTAGCAGCATTCAAAAGCTTACTACTTGAATAATCTACTGATGTAGATAACTCGAAACCGCTCAAATTCGAGCAACCTAGTTATAGTACTGGAGCCACGATATTTAATATTAATAAGCTATATATGAATTAAATAATATATTATATATTAATATATAATAAGTTATATATTATATGTCATATATAGACATATGTATAAAGAAGGGTATTTAACATGCAATTTCCAAACAGACCTTATATATATTTTATACTAACAATAAAATGTAGCACTCGCCATATTTCCATATTTAGCACACGTCGAATCATTTGTTTTAATATCCATCCCGTTCTTCGCCTGTGCTGTCTTGGTTTTTGATTCATTGTGTCTTCACTCTCTCTTTTATCGATTAGGCGTATAACTCGAAACTCTTAGAATTTGTGGTTGGTCCGTGCCCTCCACCGACCCAATGGCCCCTTTCCTTTTTCTCTTACTTTCCTTTATTCTTTTATGGAGTAAAGATTTCTAGACAGCTTTTGTTGAAAAACGTACAGATGAAAGGGTTTCTACGTGCGGTGACTTTATACAAAACTACCCGAGCGAATCTGGGGTTGATTAACTCTCTCAGATTCTTTAATATATAATAGATTTTAAAATTTATTTTAACGGTGGGAACATGGTAAAAATAAACAAAGAAAGGTTGATATTCTAATCAATTCTTAAAAAGACGTTTTCATTATTTTTTATCAGGCAAATTAACATAATTTACATAAATGTTTTAATTTTAAATATTTAAGTTTAACTGTATCTACTAAGCCGGATATAAATAAGTAGGCTATAGTATATTGTTTGAAGAATTTTATTTAAATTTATAGTACCTTAAATTTTAAATAGTTTAAATTTTAAATGTAATTATTAATTTATGGAACACTAATAGTTTTATTTTTAAATTTGAGCGTCATTATTTTAGGTAGATAAACTACCGTAATGGGAGACACTATTGGCTAAACATGTAAACTTATTTAATATTTCTCTTGTCAACGAAATTTTGGAAAACAAATTGTTGCTATTCATAGCATGGATTCTAATGCACTTCCTCTATACGTCCTTCCTAACTATGACCCTTAATTAACGTGTGTCATAAACAGAAACGATATGATTGTCCACGGGATATTTATAGATAGCTGAATATAAATCAATATAAATAAAATTAACAATCTGAACTGGAATCAAATCCCGGGCCGTTAACATTTCATGTCATTTCTCTACCACCGAGTAATTTTTGTTCATTTCTTATAAAGGGCAATATTTCACTAGTCGTAGTAAAGATAAAAATGGTAACTGGTGCAAGTATCGTTCATCCATAGCTATCCACAATCACAGTCCCTGGTAATCCATAACAAACAGTATGCTGACATGAGATAATTAATATTTAACTATACTTGGTTCAGCTATAAGGATTTATCATGTGGACATACATCATGTATCAGTTTGTGATAAACATGAATTGAAATTAATTGCATTGCAGAATATAATTATATTCTTCCAAAATTAAACATGGGAAAATAATACACCCACTACAGTGGCCGAATGGTTTATGGCATTAATCTCGTGTTAGACTGGTCTCTGAAGACGGGGAGATCGGGATTCAAACTCCGGTCGGGTCTACTGAGGATTGTTTTTTCCTAAATTGTTTCCCACTATTTCTCCACGCAAATGAGGGTATATTAAAGTATATTAGAGTAGTTATCGTATATGCGTACAACCTGAACAGATAGTAAGATGTGATAAACAAAAAAACTTTCCCGAAATTGAAAACTTGTATTTGAGCTTCTAAGACAAGTAGCTTACCTATAAAATCAAACATAAGTTTTCTATGTTCAATTTTGGTAAAATTGTACTCATTTATATACATTGAATTAAAAATATTTCTCATAATATCAACTACCCCCAAAAAATATATTTATGTGTGTACACCTAGGAATTTATAGCCTGATATTTTTGATATTTTCTTTAGATTTGTAAATGTATTTATTTGAATTGTGTTTTAGTTTAAATCATGCTTGGATATAATCAAAATTTTGAAATGTGATTTTATTTCATTCATACTAACATGATTTAATGTTAATATTTAGTGCATAAGTAGCTATTATTATTATTATTATTATTACTATTATTATTATTATTATTATTATTATTATTATTAGCACCGCGTCTTACTACCCGTTCGGGTTATACGCACTTACGCTAATGTGTAATGGTAGGGTGATTGTGAGATGAAATGAAGGACCTACAGTTTAACGTGGAATCCGAACCATGGTGGCGGCCTGGCATTCCCCGCATTCACAAGATGTCTTGCCAGAGGTGAAGGAAGGGTTTGGAAATCAGATAAATCTGTGCCGGGACCGAGGATTGAACCCCGGCCGCCAGCATATAAGTCTGACACCTTACCCCTAGACCACCAGGTCACCCATAAGTAGCTAAAATAATATATTATAGTTGTTATAATTGCAAAGAATATCCTAAACGTTATTTTAGTGGTTTTTTTTTAAATACTTGAGACTTAAATCATGTTTTAACTTGTTTCCTTCCTCCCAATGATTCTTTCTTATCTTTGCCCACGATTACTCACGGATGAGTCATAGTTTATAACAAGTTCTTTTATTCTTTAAAAGTATCAGTGATCTAATTCTAAGGGATGAAAGTAAAGGCTGATAGCTACAACCATTGAGCATATCAAGAAACAGAATCATAAGAAGAGGCAAGGGGAAGAATAATGGTGAGTAGAGGGTTGACATTTCTTTCAAGACTTGTAGCAAAGACACAATAGGTCTTTATTAAAGTGCTGTGTTGGCTCTTGAGGGGTGATTCACCCTTGTTAAGGGGGTTGATAAGTAAAGGGACTTAGGGAGGGACGTGAAAGGTCCCTCAAGTGTTCTTCAGAAGATATGCTTCACAGAGACACGTGTGCAGCAAGAGAACAATATGGATAGGGAACAACAGTTGAATGGGGAAGATATATTGTTCATACAAAGGAGGTGTTTATGTTTTTCTAACCGGGACTTTGGTTTTTGAAAAATAAACAAAATTGATAAACGCAGCTTCGTTTGGAATGCAAAGGGGGTTTAAAAATTAAAATATACTTAAGTTAACATCTCATGAAGAGTTGGTTTCAATATATCTTACTACAAAGACATGATCATTCTCATAAACAACCCACCACCCCCACCCTCCACCCCCAATCACTTTTTTGTGTAGTCTCTCCTTTCACTAAAATATGCGTCAAAACATCTAAGTAATATATGGCTTTATTATTGTTTCTTTGAAACCAACAAAATTATATTATTTTAAGTTGTGCTGAGTTAAATTAACTCTATATTATTATAAGATTAGTCACCTCTAAAATCTGAATAGTATTTCAACATAGCTATCACAGACAAATTTGTTCAATAAGCTAATGGAAAAATAATTATATACAAATATTAGGCTTATTTTTAACAGAAACTAATAGTTTAATCATTGAGACCCACATTACAGCTTCCATAAGCTAGAAAATCAACATAGTCCCTGATAAGGCCAAATTATTATTCCCTATATCACGACTGTAATGATGCAGCAATGAACAGTTTTAATTTCCCTTTTTATCAAAATTATGAACACTGGACTGTCTTAATGTTGCATTTGGTTAAAACCTTAAAAATTGGAGAATATAGTTCACAAATTTAAGATGAGATGAAAGATAAAGGTAGCTTAAGTCCTTTTCACAGTAAAATAAATACTTTACATCAAAATAAACAAAATATCTATTCATTAGTATGGTTTATTTTAATTTTATATACTTGGTAGTTTCGACAGCTCTTAAATATTTGTAATGGGCATGGTGGCATTAGAACATTGACTTTTTAAATTAAGATAAAATGTCTTGTTCAAATGTCGTAATGTTCATAACAAAATAAAATAGCTTTTGAGATTATTACATGCATATAAATAAAATGAACGTACCTGATTTTACATTTCACACCTACTATTTATTTATTAATGCATGTCTGGGCTACATAGCTAGTAGCCCAGAAATGGAAATATTAGCCGGTGCTTATGTACCTTTTGCCCAGGGGTCACTCGAATGCACTAATCATACATTCTTTCCGTGGAGGCTCTTTCCATGACCCGATGAGATGAGGTGATGGTGATAGTGAGTATGAAGGTGTTTAACCAGTAGAAACACCTAGCTTAAGTCTAATTAACCAGATCCTGGTGACAATTTGACTTACGGAAAAAATACCGATGGAACCAGCTGGATATCAAACCTGGGACCCATAGGCTGGTAGAAAGGAGCTCTAACCACTATATCACGTGCCTGGTTTTGAATGCTATTAATATGTGATCATCCCGGGAATCAAACTAAAGACTCTAATAGATCATTGTGCAACGTTTGAATGTACACTTGAGTTTATCCTGAAAGATATGTCTTACCTTAACTGATAATAAGACCTCATTTTATAAGGTACTAGCCCCCTTCCCCGTAAAAAAAGTTGTAAGGAATCCTGTAAAACAAAGCTTCAAATCATCCATCATGTCAATATAAAAACAAAACTTTATTTAACTTTTTTTTTAAACAGTCCTACCATCACTGTATAGCCCCTTCCCTCTTTTTATCCTCCCTCCTATTTTCATCTCATTCCTCTATAATTTTGTTTGCTCTAGGCGCGAAAGGAATTGTGTTTACACCAATCAAACAAATTGTTAAAAACAAATTAATTTTTCAGCTTCCTCCACTTTCATTTACTCCCCTCGTTTCCCCAAATTTTATTTTAATATATATATATATATTTATTTTTTTGTTCCTCGTCACTACATCTATTTCTATTTCCTCACCCCCTACCCCCCACACCCCTCACCAACCCCACTTTCCCTTAAACAACTTTTTTTTTCCAATTACTATATAATATACTATTGACATTTTTCTGAGGAATAAATTTAATTTTCAAAATAAAATATAGTCTATGTTACTCGATGATAAAGTAGCTTTATATTGATGAAAGAATTTTTTAAATCTGTCCAGCAGTTTTTGAGTTTATCTATTACAAACAAAAAACGAAAAATCAAATCATTCCTCTTTAAAATATTATTATAGATATAGATATCAGCGGTTCTCAAAACTTTTTATTTAGATTGTACCCCTTGGCCATGTCTAAAAGTTAAATGTACCCCCAAGATTAAAAAATTCCAAATGACAGGCTTTATGAAATATGACCACTTGGTAAATTATTGATCAATTTAATCTACTAGGAAAAAATATCCGTAATCCAAATATTTCAAATGTGACTAAGCTAGTTAGGGAGAATCCTAATGTTATAACCTTAACATTATCTCTTATTGATAATCATTATGATCAGTTAAATAAACATAATTTTACCGTAAAAAGTTTTATAAATTTTCCCCACAAAATCGTTCAAAAATAAAGAAAAAAGAAGTAAACATAAACACAATATTTTCAAATCAAAATTTTTAATTGTAATTATGGAGATGATATATTATGAATCCCAAAGTTTTTCGGTGAGAGGGGCGTGGCTTGGCACAACATTATGATGTCTGGTTGTCCAGTTGAAACATTCAAGCGGTGGTCTGGCTCCAAATTTAGCCTATTGTGGTACTTATTTTTTAGGTATACCATGGATGAAAAAACCACTCTCACAGAGATTATGTTGTTGAGAAAGGCATAATAAACTGCTAATGTAGAAGATGTCAAGTAGAGTGTTGAAAATTCTCAGAAATCGGTCTCCAGCCGAGAGCAAATACGGAAAAAAGAGAGGTAGAAATAACTAGATAATGGTAACTGACAACATTAATTAGGGTTTTCCCTAAGTCCCTTGTTATTTTGCCAACTTCCCCTAGAGAACTGCTCGCGAACCTCCTGAAAGGTGCCAGCGTACCCTGGGGGTACGCGTACCCCAGTTTGAGAACTTCTGAGCTATACCATAGTTGAATTGGCAAGGTAAGCTTGCTACTTGAGAGTCCAAACGAAGGCTAAAATTTATTCGAGCTTGTGCCTGCAATTGGGGTAAATTTGTACAAACATTGGGTTTCCATAACCCCAACTAGTAACCAAAATCATCTTCCTCAACCTGGAAAGGTTTGTGTTGACCTACTTTTATAAGTTTTCTCCGAGATTCGTGCGATTCCATTAAGTTAACTTCCCCGCATAAATTTGCAGACCCTGCACACCCTTCCCCCAGCGAATTTCCCAGTAAACACGTGATGAATGGAGGCCATTTCTTCAACTTAACGCAGTTTATTCCCCCAAGGAAATGGCTGGCAACATCACTAGTTTCATGCGCTTGGCTACCAAGGTGTACCATCATTTATCAAGTAGAGTTTGTAGCGACGCACCTTTTATAGGAATTCGCTTGCCACGATTTTTTTGTATAGGCCTAAATAAAGAATACATGTCGATGGATAGTTTAAATAATGTTTCATGTGATCCTGATAGTATAAGACTGGTTAAATCTTGTCTATTTATAAAATGGGATTTTCGTCATCAATGTAATTTATTAATAATATGAATCAGCGTAATGGGTATTATATATATATATATATATATATATAAATTGCTCCCTTGTTATGGGGATGACTCAATATTCTTATATATAGGGTGACCTGGTGGTTTAGGGTAAGGTGTCAGACTTCTGTGCTGGCGGCGGGGTTCATCCTCGGTCCCGCACAAATTTATTTGATTTCCAAACCCTCCCTTCACTCTGACAAGACATCTTGTGTATGTGGGGAATGCCAGGCCTCCACCGTGGTTCGGATTCCACGTTAAACTGTAGGTCCTCCATTTCATCTCACAATCACCCTACCATTACACATTAGCGTAAGTGCGTATAACCCGAACGGGTAGTAAGACGCGGTGCTAATAATAATAATAATAATAATATTCTTATACTATAATTCTGAAATAAACTCACGATGAAAGTTTATTTTCATGCAGTTTTCATCATATTTTTTTCACAAAATTGTTAAATCGGAATATTCAATCATCAAACTAAGAAAAATAAAAAATAGCTCCTAAATGATTTCACACCTTTTCCCTTCAAACGAATGAGGATTTATTTCCTCTAAATTATACCTTACTCTTTCCTGTTAAACTAGTTTGGATACCCCGAACGACTACTAAAACGTGGAACATAACAAATTGTAATACAATGTAACATAAAAATATCAAAAATACTTAGAGATGTTCACATATACGAACTGAAAGGTGAGTAGAACTTTTAGATAATATAATTATAATGTGTACTGTAGCATGTGAGACCCACTTCAGCGGTGGACAGGAGAAAAAGTTAATACAAAGCTGTGTCCCATTTGACTATGTTTCCGAGCTAGTCATTATTTGTACTCAAATAATGTGGCTCTGCTTAGCCTTATGAGGGTTTAATAGTTTATTAACTGCTTTGGTGGCCACATAGTCTAAGGCGTCACTCTCACAATAAACTAGACTGCCAATGACAGGGAGATGGATTTTCAAAACCCGGTCAAGTGTACTGAGGGTGGTTTTTCCCCTTTCCTTCCGTGAAAATGCGGGTAAACTACCCTAAACTTCCTCATCCTTAATTCACTAGCGTAATTAGTATATATGCGTATAACCTGAAAAGGTAGAAAAACCTGGTGCTTGGGAAAAAAATAAGTATCATATCTAGCACACAGCATATAAAATGCTCATTGTCAATAGAACAAACAGAAACAGCCCATAGAAAATATCTATTCAACAGGTCGGGAGATCCACTTCGGTGGCAGCATAGTCTAAGGCACTATTCACGCAATAGACTAGACCATCGATGATGAGGAGATCATGGTTCGATCCAGATTGGGTTTGCTGAGAGTGGATTTTCCAAAATGGATTCCTTCTCTATCTCCGCAAAAATGCAGATACCCTTTCTCTAAATTCAACCTTCCTAATCCCTAAAACATAAACTTTTTCTCTATCGTATGGCATATTATTATATGACCTGGAAAGACATGATATCAAGGTTCAGCCGCCTTAATACGTGTTGACTGTTTGACGCTTTGGTGGCACAGAGCGTTGCCCAGGATACACCAGAGGAGGTTGTCTACAAGTCGTACCCGCAATGAGATTGTTATTATGAAGTTGTGGAGCCGATATTATTATTATTATTATTATCACCGCGTCTTACTACCCGTTCGGGTTATACGCATGGAGCCGATACAAGTCTTAACCTAACTAACCAAACGCTGGTGACCGTTGGGACCATTCCCTTTCAGGGCAAAATTCCCAAGGTACCAACCGGGAATCGAGCCCGGGACCTCAAGACTCGTAGCCAGGTGCACTGACCACTACACAACGAAGCCGATTAACGTATTTAATATACAAACCCAAATGGTTAGTGAGTGAGATGGGGTGACAAAAAAACAAGAAGTATATCTATCACGCATGCTCCATAGAAACATAATATGTAATGAAGGGACGAAAAGCATTGTTCCATTGCTGCACTGATGACTAGTTGTAACATACAAGTGATAACTCAAGTGTTGCAACATTTTACTATCACAAATTTGTCACTCAACGTCTACTTTGATATTCACACTTCATTAAATTACCCTCCGTTACCAATTACCTAGCATTTATGATAATTGAGGGGGCAAAATTGTACAGGAAATTATCGCGCTATTAAATCCATCAACTCTGCAATGAAACCATTAACACTCATCCTCATTTGGTATTTAACGATTCATTTGGTTTGAATCGGTTATTGCATGGATGATAAACATTACAATAATCTGATGTATATTAGATACGATATGTTCTTGAAATAAACTTATTAGAATAAAGGTATGCAATTGGATTGAGTATAAAAACGTTTGGTTAGTATTATCTATGAACTATCACACATGAATTAGTTGCACGAGAACATTATTTATCAGGTTATCTATTGTAACATCAGGATACCAAATAAGTTTAAATACTTCTGAAATTTGATCACGTATTAACTATTTGAAAAACAAGGTTATCAATTAAATAACACCCAAAACCATGTTTAAAATTTTTACAGCAATATTTTAAACATTTAAAAATGTATCATGAAAAAAATTAAGAGAATACATATTCAACCCATATTTATTTAAAGAGAACTGTCAAATTGTTTTTTTCAAATATGAAAAAATATGATCTAAATATATTTTACGAATAAAGATTATCTTGGAACAAGATTTAATCTATTTATGGTGGAATAAAAGCTTAGTAAAAGCTAAGTCTGGTGAATGTATTATATATGTAAGCTTTTGTGAAGTTTTGATTATAAAATATAAAAGATTGGTTTTGGAAGATATTAATTTTATTATTTGAAAATGTTAGGCCTAGGCATGGAAAAAATATATATTTTCTAACAAGCTTGTTTTCGTTGTTTATAATAAAAATAAAAGATGAATTATTGTATTTTTATTTTGTAGCTAATAAATGAGAATTATTATATTAACGTGGTATAACCTAAAAAGGCGTGTAGCCAAAAAGTGTAGTAATAGACAATGGTTAAAAGATTCAAACTAATAAAACTTACCAACTAATGAATGTATTCTTATTTCCAATTAGAATAAAATTACATGTATTTTATAATAAGAGTTTTAAAATATTTCTCTTCACGATATAACGTAAATAACATTTTAAACATTTGTAAAATGTAGTTAAAACATTCTTACACAAATATACTGTGTTTATTTTTGTTCAAGATAAAGATATTTTCCCCTCCAAAATATATTTGAGCGTCATGTTGTAATTTCATTATATAAAATATACGAAGCATGAATCCCATATTCCAGACAAGGTTGTTTTTTATTTCATTTAATAGGTTTTCTTCTATTTTTGAAATGAAACCATCCGCTGCAAGTAATCACATCCCATAACTAGGCTTTCGCATTTTCCTCGTTTCGGGCGTTACTTACCAGTTATTATGCAGGGGTGTGTAAAATAACGCTCTCTCATGTAGACACATAGTCAAGCAAAATGAAAACACATCTTACATTTATTTCACGCAATATATAGTTCCTTTTAAAAATATTCATGATAATACATATAATAATGCCATGCCTGAGCTACATCGATCAGTAGTTCAGTTAGTGTATTATTATTATTATTATTATTAATATTATTATTATTATCATCAACATCATCACCGTGTCTTACTACCCGTTCGGGTTGTACGCACTTACGCTAATATGGAATGGTAGGGTGATTGTAAGATGAAAGGGAGAACCGACAGTTTAACGTGTGATCCGAACCACGGTGTAGGCCTGGCATTCCACACATTCACACGTTGTGATTAATACACGTCCTGTCAGAGGTGAAGGAAGGGTTTGGAAATCAGATAAATCTGTGCCGGGACCGAGGATTGAACCCAGGACCCCCAGCACAGATGTCCGACACCTTACCCCTAGACCACCAGTCACCCAGTTAGTGTAAATATTAGCAGGTACTAACGTACCGTTGGCCAGAGGATTACCTAATGCACCAATCGTACCCCCTTTCCTTGGAGGTTCTTTCCGTGTCCCGGTGAGATGAGAGGGATGATGATAGTGAATATGACGGGGTAGATAAAATGAAAATCTTAACCTAACTTAAGCCTAAATAACCAAACACTAGTGACCATAGAAATTATTCCTCTTTTGAGAAAAATTCTTTGAAACTAGCTGAAAAACGAACTTGGGACCCTTAGGTTGGCAGCCAAGGCCCGTGCCCAATATTCCAGTAGGCCAGTTTTTTTTTAATAAGCAACAAATATAAATAAAACATTACCAGTCATTGTACCCGGACAAATTAGAGAACAATATAATTGGATTTTATTAATTGAAGAACCTCGCCGTCAGCAATGATAACGTTTTACTATAATATTGTTATTTTATAGGTACTGATGATATCCATTAAAAGAGACATTCACTGACCACATCACTTGATAAGTTAATACATGCAACTTTTCTAGCCGCCGGATTATATTATTTCTAACAAATGAAAACAGAACTGTATTTCATAATATAGTTCGTTTGTAAATATACAAGCTGTTTTTTAAAATATATCATTTAAAAAAAAGCCTTAAGAAGTGGGGCTTTAAGTTTGCATTAGACATCACAAATGTCATCTTTATTTTTATTCACAGTTGTTATTGATGATTTCCTCAAAACTATAAGAAATTAAAACATCTAGAATGTTCTACTTTTCCATGTTGTCAAAGATAAGCTTGAGCAGATTATTTTCTTTTAGTTCATTTGCAATTTTTTTTTCCCCTTCATTTTAATGATACAGCTATAAATGCTACTCCGAGCATTCTTTACTGTACTTGCCATTTCGACGCTTATATTTACAAATATATTGATTTGTTTTCTAAATAAAGGAATAGATTCGGAGAATTTCTAGCATTTTTTAAATGAAATTTTAAAGAAAAAAAAAAATGTTGCGAGAAAATAGATTTATGCACACACCGTTTAGCCTGCAAGACAGTAAACTTAAAATGCTCAATTCCACTATGGTGTTGTTTTTATTGCTTTATTTATCACCACGTCTTATTACCCTTTCGGGTTACTTCTATATGTATTAATTATGCTGTTGTTATATAAATGAGGAAGGTTGAAATTATAGAAGTTGAAAGACTACCTACAGTACACCCAACCGGGTTTTAAACACCGGTTTCCCCGTTATCTCCAGTTCAATCTATTGCGAGTGAGGCCCTCTATCAGAGGTGGGCAACATGTTTTTCAATGTAGTCACAGATGTGGTGAATGAGAAGTTAAATTCGCCACACCATGTAATAATTCATAAACTAGATGGTTCAATAGAACATTTTAAACACACACTGCTTGTACACGTTATGCAAAACATGCACCCTTTGACTACTTATTTACAACTACCTCAGACGTAAATAATTAAAAAAGTTCAAATTGAAAATTTAAGAAAATGTATTGGAAATTTTTTACAATCCTTTTGTTTTAAGGTAGAGGTGAAAAAAAGTGTTGTGTTGGATAGCAGAGTTGCATCAATGACTCATCAGCAATCGGAGTGCTTCCAATAATATGCAGGAAATCCCAAGTTATAACCAACAATCGACGCCAGTAAAATGTTTATTCTACTGTGAGCACTAAAAAAAAACTCAAATTCACCACACTTTTACGGCCAATTCACCACTTTGTGGTGATTGGCGACAGGGTTGCTCATCCAAGACTCAAGCCAGAGATCGACAGAAGTCGATCTTGCAACAATTTTCAGTCGATCGCTCAGGAAAACTACATCGTCACGAAAAAAGCAAGCTTACCTTGTATTATTTGACTATGTTACAACTCATTAGATAGAGCCATAGGATAACTCGTCAAGGTGAGACTGTTACCTTTCAGGATAAACGGAGTGTACATTTTATTTATATGATGTATTTTCTATAAAGGTAGGGACGTAAATAATGGAGGAAATATTGAATTTAAGGAATAAATACAAGATTATATAAATACAATAATTAAAAGTGGTGGAGATAAGAAGAGTGGTAAATGAAAATGTCGATAGGGGCTTCAAAAAGATTGCTGACCCCTGCTTTAGACCACCCAACCACCGAAGTGAGTCCACTATGGTGTAGCTTATAATATGATACCAGAGTGTAATCAACCAAGGTAAGACACCTTTTGGTGTAAACGTTGTGAGCAGTCATTTTGTATTAATTATCACAGCTCTGCCTGATGAGATTGTACCCCAAGCATCGAGTCAGAGCAAGGCTTGTAAAAATAAATTCCCTTAACGGAATAGTATTGTATTTTATGAATGAATACATACTGTAGTAGTGATTTAGTGACTTTGTATATTTTGTAATGTACTCACTTGAAATTAAAACCCTACTGAATGTTAACGAAGTAACAAAGCTCCTTATTCTGTCGAGTTGGAATTCTTGATGTTGTCTTGGTAAATTTGTCTCAAGCGAGCAATGAAATGTTTGTACCACCCTGCTGGCGTCACAAATTATTTCCAGGAGAAGAAACAGAATAAACATGAGAATGTGTGAAGGGAAGTTGGTTAATTGTAAGTCTGTCGTTACAGGAATACTGTTATATGTGATGTAAGTACACCAATGTACTTTGGGGTTTAGACGGAAATAAAACATCGGTAAAATTATTAACGATATGTCAGTGTTTTTTTATAATTAGTTAGTTAACCCTTCACCGATTTCCTTTTTTTTTTATCACAACGTCTAACTACCCGTTTGGGCTCTACACATGTTCTTTTTTACATCCATTACTGTTTTCAGACTGTGTCTTGTGGCAGTTTTTGATTCAAGCTATACATTTTCACACTACTGACTTGCTAGGCCTGTCGTAACTTCATATGCCTTAAAAGCTAACTTAATACTAGGACAAGCACAACATCCAGTCCCCAGACATTAAATAATCAATGTGAAAGGGAGAACATACATTTCATCTATGATTAAAATTTTGGCCATGTCGTGGTTGGAAATCGAACCCGGGACCCTTAGATAAGTGGGCAAATACGCTATCGACTGACTGAGCTAAGGTGTTGGATACGCGTATGTACTAATTACGCTAATGTGTTTAGGAATTAAGAAGGTTAATTTTAGATAAAGCGTACCCATATTTGCGTTGAGGAAGAGTGGAAAACCGTTTAGGAAAATCCCTTAAATGCACCCGAACAGGATTCAAACTCCGATCTCTCATGTCATAGGAAGTTTATTCTCTTGCGAGACTGATGCCTTAGACTATAATAATATTATTAACGATGTCATCCAAGAAATAGGTATTGGTAAAGTACTCTAGAGGAAATGCATCCGAATTTGGACTAAGGAAGGGACTAAAAAAGTCTAGTAATAAACCACAACTCACCCTTCCAAGATTCAAAATCTTTACCTCTCTCTGCATCACCGTAAACTAGTCTAATGAGATCCTGACGTCTTGTACTGTTGACCCCTGTGCAAGTGTAACAAGTTGGATTCAATTTTAATCATAAAAGGGCTTTTGTTACGTTGAAGTTCATATAACCTTTTTGAAGATGACTTGTTGGATTAGGGAGGTATTACAGTGTCACATTCATAAATATATTTCTTTGATAAAAAAATATTAAAAAATATATATGATAAAATATCTGAGACCATGGGTTGCTACATTACATCATAAGAACTTGGAAATTGAATACCTGGAATCATATAAAAATATCTACGAGTGCACTGAAAAGAAATTTAAAAAAATATATATTCACCAAAGTTTTTCACTAACAAGAAACACACCCTTTATAAAGTAAAAAATTGTGGCGTCATATAAGAAAACACCATGATAATACCATACAATCAACGTTTTTACTGCTCCTTCATACGTTACTATTTTTTTTCATAGAACACTGTCCTAAGCTATACTCATATAATGAAAGTGTTTTATAAGAATTTCGTAAAATATATAAGACCTATTTCATAAAAGATCTTTGAGTAATTTTCAAGTTACGTCATATTTCTCTTATCAAAGTACTATTATAAAAGAAATATGACAGGTAAATACCATCCTTTATTTTATTTTTAGCACGCGTCTTGCTACCCGTTCGGGTTATACGCTTTAAGTACTAATTACGCTAATGGATTAGGAATTGGGAAGGTTGAATTAGAGGAAGTGAACCCGCATTTGCGTGGAGGGAGAGTGGAAAACCATTTAGGAAAAACCACCCCAGTTCACCCAACCGAGATTCGAACCTCGATCTCCCCGTCCTCAGCAGTCGAGCTCAACACGACAAGCGCGTTACCCAACTACGCCACCGAGGCGGGTTATATTTGTTTTATCTGCCAAGAACATACTAGACAGGTTTCAACATGTTTGGGAGCGTGTAGTTAACAGCTGCTGGGTTTGATAGGGATATGACATGAGGTTATTGGAGGTACGGGGTGATGTATGGCAGAACCACTGCCATGTACTCTAAATAATATACATACTTATAGATGCGTTAAGAATAAAATACCATTACAATTACTTTAATGGAAATATCCATTGTTTGTTGGGGGATGTGTTCAAAATAAAGTTAAAATTATCCAGGCAAATTTATTTACCACTTTCCCCACAGGTAAATATCTACACTTCTGGTTTTCTAAGGTGATGCACATTTTGCACAAGATAGAAGATAAATGGTGAGTGCTTACACTTCTAGATCATTTTCATCCTTATTTATGGGTCTGTATATTTAGTATTTATCCCTCACCCAAAGATAAGTCAAAATATCTCCTTTTTTCAGTGTTATTAAATTATATATATATTTATATTATCTCATTTCTACCATAACTTGTCAATATTGAGTTATAAACAAATTTAAAATTGAAGTTTACTCAACGCATAAGAACGCTTTCACAGTAAACGTTGACAATTGTTTATCACCAATGTTCTATAAGCAAACTCCTCCTACCCTGCCCCTAGCACCTCTTCCTTCTCCTTCAAGGAACCCAAAACAAAAGGAAGCTGGTACCAAAGGGAGTGAGGGTTGAGTAATTTGAAACAGAATACATTTACGAGTTAAAAGGGCAATTGTTATTCTACAGCTAAAACTTAATTACTCAGCAGAGAGAAGGTTGTCTTTATCCTTTTATCAAATTCCTCCGACCAACAACCCCCCACCCCTCAGAACAACACTCACTGTCGTCTCATTCTCACCCCCATGTGACAAGTTCACACATCTATAGACAATCAGCGCATAACTTATAAGAAAGATATGAACGGTTTTATTTACATACTTAATTTCGATCACTACATTTAAAGTTATGAACATTCTCTATTATCAACGTTCAATTTACTCTCGTAAATGTATGTATTAAAATGTGTACATACTGTGTTATATATATTGCAACACGTCTTACTAACCGTTCAGGTTATACGCCTGTGTACTTATTGTAACGTTCTCCACCACCAATTCGAACAGATAGAGGCCACTAATACCTAGCAAGAGGGTGGACGGAATCTATAAGGAATTTAATATAACAAACAATAGAAATATTTGCAGTATAGGAAAAATTTGAATTATTTATTCAAGGTAAAACAACAGTGGTAAATAAAAATTACACGGCCTCAAAAGGCAAACTGAAGAGTGTTGAAAAACATATAAAATACTTGTGCATTACATTTGAGAATATATTTCACAATCTAAAAGTGAATTAATTATATATAGGAATTAGTCTCGAAGAGACCCTATAATAATAAAAAAAATCATTAATATAATAATAAAGAGCTTAAAGAGCCTCTTTTAAACGGTTAACAAAAGGCCTGAATCACCATTGTGAATTCCTACTAAACAAATTTAAATTTTAAGATTGAATTTAAATTTAAATTTAAATATCAATTCTGATAAAAATAAATTACACAAAGGTTTGGCTTCCCAACATAACTTAAACTTCTGAGGAACTTTTACTTCTACCACCTTTGAAGTAATCGAGAAGGTTCAGACTTGTTAATCTTTAACATTATAATAGAAAACAAAGCAATATTACAATAAAATACTGGTAATTTCTAACTAAATGAATCGGTAAAATTTTAAAGTTATAACTTATAAACCAACAAAAAAGAATTACTTTTATAGTTTCTTCAAGAAAATACGTCTACAAAATATTTCAATAAAAGAAACATTAACAAAATCTAAAGTTCAAACAATTATTGGTAACCACAAGTGCAATATTTTTTTTATTTTAACTAAATATTCCACTCTACAAAAAGAAACAAAAAGTTGCTACCTAGTAACCTTTCTAAAAATTACAAAGAAACTAGCGCCCAAGTGGCAAAAAGGAAACATTAAGTGTTCCATAAAACAAATTTACTTTCAAAAAATAAATCCCCCAGTGAGAAATTACAGACGCCTACACTGAACGATTACAATCACATAAATAACTAAGCGTTCAAACACCCACACCCATTAAGGGTCGCTTGGATTTTAAATATTTAATAAAATATATAGAGTTAATATATTGCCATCCTGGAGTGATTACATCTAAGTCCATACCAGTAGTTCTCATGGAAGTGTCGGATATAATAGTCAACCATGTTAGGTGAGCACCCGCTTTATATAGGTCTAGTTGATGGATAAAGAGGTGGGAGATCTTCATATTAAAAATACAACGCTACGTTGCGAACACGTTCTCAAGTCACGTAGACCGGACATCTGGTGAGTAATCAGTTAAAACCTGGCACGTGCTCAAGTCACATAGGCCGGACACCTGGTGATCTGATCGTCAAAACTTGGAACGTACATCAAGTCACGTATACCGGAATCTGGAGAGCTGGCAGTTAAAACCCGACCTGTGCTCAAGTCACATAGGCCGGACACCTGGTGATCTGACCATCAAAACTTGGAAGTACATCAAGTCACGTATACCGGACATCTGGAGAGCTGGCAGTTAAAACCCGACATGTGCTCAAGTCACATAGACCGGACACCTGGTGAGCTGGCCGTTAAAACTTGTTACGTTCATCAAGTCAGGTAGACCGGACACCTGGTGAGTATGCAGTTTAATACCATGATGATTTGTCTGTCGGCCAGCTGGGCCAATCAGCGCAGTCCTGGATCACCATATTGAAGTATCTTGCTGACTCATCATTCATAGCTTGTCCGTCTTCTCTTCATCATAGAATTCGATGCAAATTAGTCAGGTTATGGAACTCGTGCTAGGTCAGAATATACAATGAGTGAGTAAAGCACATATTTTAGACATATTAAGTTTTATAAATCTTTGATATTGCAGGATGTATACGAGTACCGGCATTATTCGGAGTGTAATTAATGTAAACTAGCTAGTCTTTCTAGTATTACTATTGCAGGATGTATATATGTATTTGTTTATTTGGGGTGGGTAGTATTCCTGTAGCATTAGCTAGTATCGCTAATTTTATATAATTACACAAATGTGCTAGGGATTAGGAAGATTGAATTTAGAGAGAGTGTATCACCATTTATGTGGAGGAAGAGTGGAAAACCATTTAAGAAAGTCACCTCAGTACACCCGACCAGGATTGAACCCCGATCTTCCCGTGTTCAATAGTCTAGTCACTCTAGTATATTGGAGAGTAGCGCTTTAGACCATGTAGCCACTGAAACATGTCCTTGCAAGTTCTTCGTCCCACTATAGAGTGTGGGGTTACTGGTCAAGTTTAGTGGCTTCAAGTATCTTCAACTTTCCTTGAATCACTGATTTGAAGTTGTTGAGGTTTACACATATTTAACATTACAGGTCAAGTAAAACACAGCTAAAAATAGCCTCACCTCCATAATACGTGAATCTACTTGAGCTAGTAAACTTGAAAGAGGGGTTTACAATAGTCAAGTATGTTCAAGATTCCTTCTATGTGAACTTCAAGTTATTACAAACATGTTTGACTCTTCCTTGCACTTGAAGAAGCAAGTAAACTTGAATTCAAGTGACATATCAATTTACTTGAATTCAATTGAAGGAGGGTTTACTTGGGCTCACCAACATGAAGCCATTAAACTTCCCTATGTAAACCCCCATATATATGATAGTATATTTAATTCGGGAAACTAAATACATTTGTTTCCAATCCAAATGATTATCTTGACGCCTTTATACACCTCAATTAAACTCTTTTCAACTAAACCACCCCTTCTTTATTTGTAATTATCATATTTTAGTCATGTGGTCTCAAATAAGTTCCGGGTGTTGGCAGTTTAATCCCAACGTGATAATCCTATTTGATCCCAAACTAGAAATATTTAATGGAATGTATAATATAACCATTCAATTTGGATTATATTTTAATTTCAGATAGCGTTAGGCAAGCTGTCATCACACCTGAATCGAAACGTAGGGGTTAAATATTGATTCCAATTTACACTACCGACCAGGCTAGTCGAATGGGGGGGACCAGCCTATATGGTGGTCAGAGACCCTGAATGCTGACCTAGAGGTTCCGGGATGGATTCTCAGCTGGTACCAGGAATTTTTCTCGAAAAGGGAATAATTCTCATGGTCACCAGGGTTTGTTTAATTAGTCTTAAGGTAGGTTAAGATATTAATTGTGTCCATCTCGTCATAATCCCTATTCATCATATCCACATCCTATCGGGACATGGAATAACCATCCACAAAAAGGATGAACGATTAATACACTCGGGCGTCCCCTGGCTAACGATAGGTATTAGTACTGGATAATCTTTCCGAAAACTGAGCTTTATATGTATGCAGCCTAGACACGCCATTATAATTACTAATGGAGTAGGATTTAGGAGGGTCGAATTTTTGGTCGAAATTAGACCGGATATTTAGTATAGGGAGTATGGAAAATAATTTAGGGGGAAAAAACACTCAGTTTACTCAGATGGAATTTGAACTGTCATTTTTCCATCTCTATCAGACAAGACAAGATATACGCCAAAGTCTGTGAACCTGCTAATATGGGTGGAGCTCATTTCTAGACAGGTGTATTGTGGATGACTTCTGTATCATGTGCTTGTTTGTACAAGCGTAATGACTAGTGTTTCTTTCTTCTAATTAATATTCTGAAATAGGTGGGTGCAAATCTTAAAAACATCGACTTGGGACTAATGCTTCAGATCCTGACCATTTGACCTTATCTTACCTCCACTTTCCTGCCCTATGGAGGAACTAATTTCTGAGGTGGGGTCACCATTAAGGTGAATTCCATTAACCCCATATGACAGGATTATACGTGAGAATGATTATGGTATAAAGCAGAGGGAACCTACAGTTTAACGTGGGTTCCGAACCACGGTGGGGGACTGGCATATCAGACATTCACAAAGCATGAAAGCTTACACCTTACCAAACCCTTCCTTCACCTCTGTTAATCAGACAAATCTGTGCCGGGACCATGATTTGAACCCCGGGCCACTAATACAGAAGTCTGATACCTTACCCCTAGACCACTAGGTCCACTAAGATTCAACTTCACTTCGAATATTGGTCAACTTCGTCTCCCCTACAAAAATAAATATAGATTCTACAATTATGGAGCTTTGTATATTTGCAAATATTGACAGTCTAAATAAACACAACGAATGTTGATTTTTTTATTTGAAAGGTACAGGGGAATGTCTCATCACACAGATTTTCCAGGACAAAAAAAATATCTCAAACTACATAAGACACCAACAATTGAATTTTTAATTTAATTTGAATATGATAGAGATCTCTGTTAACCATAATCTAAAATGCATTAGAAAGGTATCATGCTTGTATAACAGATGACAGCACTTACTCAATCTCAGTTTAAATTGGACTTTCCCCTATTTCCCCTGTGTCCTCTATTTTCTGTTGTGTACATTGCACAAATTCGTAGTAATTGAATAACCGTTTGTAATAGTAACGTAATTTATAATTTTCAGCTGAAATATGTACGTGTGGCAACAAAACTTTTTTTTTTAATCATATTTAATGTCTAAATTTGCATTCATAAATATATGAATAGTTTAATTATATTAAGTAATGGTACTTAATACAGTTTATTTTAGCAAATTATTAATCATTTCCTTAGAAATAGCAGACCCCCGTGTTTTGATGAATGAAATGGAAGTAAACGATTTTACTTCCCATTTGTCTGAGATAAATTATTCTACATAAACCAAATGAGATAGCAATGAATATGATAGTATCGCATAAAACGGTGATTAAAGTCAAATCAGCTTGAATGGTTCATTAGGGCTGTTTGCGATGACATTAACATTTAATGCTAAAATTATTAATATTGCAAATGAGTGAAGATAAATAAAATATATGGAGTGAGATAAATGACAGTAAATTGAACAGATATCTTGGTAAATGATAGAATCTAACGGATTTAAATTGTATCTTTTTATTAAGATTATATATAGTATTTTACGTAAAGTTAATACTATGTACGTTTAATTTAATATCTTATTTTATAATTTCTTCTTACTACCTCTTTATATTATATGCATATGACTAGTTACGCTAGTGGCTTAAGGATGAGAAAGGTTGAATTTATATAAAGTGTGCCCACAACTTTATTTTAAATATAATTTATATTCCTATAAAACAAACTATTGGATGATAATCTACATTAATTTGGTCATGTCTATATTCAGACGGATTTAATAGAAAAATATTTTTAGTAATTATATGATATTTTGGCAAATTGAAGCACAAAATATCATTTAAAGTCCAATGTTTATAGGAACATGCTTTAAGAAAACAAACATATTTAATTGCGATCAACGTTGTCAATATTCTACTATATTATTAGTGATGTTTTATAAGTATTGATATTATCTAACAAAAGGACATTTGTAGACCACATGACCTGACGTTTGAATACTTGAAAGTAGCATTTTAAATAACAGATAATGATTTTCCTATGAAAATTAGACTATACATTCCATTTGTTATAAAGATATGTTTAACACAAGAATTACTAATTAGTAAAACTTTGAACTCTACTGATAGACATAAAATAAAAAGAATATTTATATTTGGTTTTAGAAAACCATTATTTAAAAACATATAGCCTTGAAAAAAATTCCTTGAGATCCTTTTTTTCTTTAACGTTACTTTAAATAATATTTTAATATTAAATTTAAAAAAAACTTATGTTAAATATTATTTAAAAACATCGTTTACTATCCTAGCGATGAGGTATTAAAAATTCAGTGTCTAGAAAGAGTAGCATGTGAGTACTTATTCCTACAATATGATACAAGTTCAGTAACCTCCAAAAGCCCTGTTTATTCTGAGACATGTCGTTTTTCAACACTCTTCTTTTACTCTCTCCCAACACGACACTACGTTGGAGAAGAGCGGGGTCAGCGTCGTTGCCATGGAAACAGGGAAAGCAATATGGCAGAGAATCGCTCTACTGACGTATGCCGCGGACGCCCACAAGGAAGATAGACTAGCACTGCGTCTGCACGTTGGCTTCCTGTTTTAAGAATCATCACGGTACCTGTTCACTGCCCGCGCATGGAAACTTGCAACTGTCGCTGTTGCCAGAGAGAAGTTTGAAGGATCGTCTGACCCATCAGGTCAACTGCGAGCTCTCATTAGTCCTTGAAAACGTAATCGTGCCAAGTTTCCCTTTCACTCCGATTTCCTCCCCTGGTACAAGTGATAATACACAGTATATCATCGTTGAGGTAACTGCACGTGTATTATTGGTAAACAGCGTTGCCATTCTCTTGTTTTTGTGTGCTCGATTTCCCTTAAAATATAAGACAAGTTTCGCAACGCTGGTTAGACGTAGTTGCCAGTTGCGGTCATCTCTGGAAGAGTCTTGGCGATCCTGGGGAAGTCACGTATTGCATGGTAACGTTGTATTTGGGTTTGCCAGTTCAAGGGTACCATTAAAATTTGATTTAGGGCAAATTTAGTTAAAAGATTATTCTGTGGGGTTAATATTACTATGCCTTATGGCTTATTTCGTGTATTAGGGGTATCATTCCAATCATGTATTTAAGATTAATAATCTAGAAAATGTTGATAATTTAGATTGGGTGTGGACGCTGGGGTAAGCGAGCTTGTAATTTAATTTATGGTGTACACTCAGTTTTATCGCCTTTTGTAAGAGGACCAAAGTTTAGATTACAATTCGCTTATTTAATATTTTCAGTTATTAGACATGATTAGTCTGCATTGTATGATTTTTATAGAATGCAGGCCTTTGATTTAGAAAGCCTTTTGTTATATTAAAGTATTTGGGTTCGGGATAGCTAAATGGGCTGGGGTCAAACAACGTAGTATTTTTTGCTAGGTGTACAGTGCGTAGCAACATTATGTTTGTTGGCCTCCTAAAGCCATTTTTGATTACTATAGTCTTGATACAATCTGTTTGAATGTCAGTCTCATAAGTACGTACTTATTATTTGTCTCTTAAGGATTCACAAATTATTTCTGTGCAATAATTTAATTTTCTATGCCCATAATATTGTATCTCATAAAGAAACGTGTAGGTGTTTTCATGTAATTGTGACAATAGCAAACTGTCCCAGTGATCGTGTACGATAGAGAACTAAATTACTCTCTAACCAGTGACGGTGTCTAATGTTCTTTAGTTAGCACCAGGGGTTTATTTGTATGATGAGTGTGTGTACCGCCAAATTATCCATGTCAAGAGGCCTCCTCTGTGTAGTTAAACTTTGTCTTGTCGGCGGCCTTACTTCAATTAATTTAAATGGTGGTCTGGCGGTTAAGGGGTAAGGTTTCGGACTTCTATGCTGGGGTCCGGGGTTCAATCCTCGGTCCCCAGCACAGATTTATCTGATTACCAAACCCTTCCTTCACCTCTGACAAGACATCTTGTGAATGTGGGGAATGCCAGGCCTCTACCGTGGTTCGGATTCCACGTTAAACTGTAGGTCCTCTATTTAATCTCACAATCACCCTACCATTACACATTAGCGTAAGTGCGTATAACCTGAACGGGTAGTAAGACGCGGTTAATAATAATAATAATAATAAATTTAATACCTGTTTCTGTTGTATACCTTAACCTTGCCTCACCTTATGTCTAGTAAGGGTGGTAAGTTAAAAAAGTATCTCTGAAATACAACTTTGTTTTACTGTATTCTTTTGTGTCAAATCTGCGCGTTTTGGGGACAATTTAAAATTGTATCTAGTTCACGACATTTATAGAAATACCCTTGACTTTTTTCTCACTTCCTAAGTGAGGATGTCCAGAAGATGCGGAAGTTTAAAAGAGTCGTAAACTTTTCTTTCTCCGCGCTGAAGCAGTTTAAGACTCGGTGGAAATGGAAGCGAAGAAAACAGACAAACAGCCATAAACAGCTCCGAGAGTTGTTTGATAGAGGGGGTGGGGTGAAGATCGAATAGAGGGGCGGATGGTGAACCAACGGGTCAATCTTCTCTTACCACCTAGGACCTCCATTGTGGATTGAAACGAGTAAAAAAATAAATACCTAAAATAGTATTTCTTACCCTTAAACCTTTCAAACTAGCAAATCTCTTTTTACTTTCTCATAGAGAGAAAGTATTGTAATCGTGAACATTTTATTCGGCTGGATTATGATGGATCTTTACGTTTTATATCCTCAGTTCCCCCCACCCCCGGACCCCTTCACTCTAGCCAAGAACTTAGAAAAGTGGGTTTTAAAATTTGTTACTATGGTCTTGCCTTAAGGTGAAATAATAGTTACTTGAATTTCAGATCGAAAATCAAGTGTAGTTAACTGATGAATGATTTTTGAAAAATTCAAAGTGGTTGAAAATTGCTTAAATATAATAGTAAACTTGTTTTATCTTTGAAAAAAATATATTTAGGACTAATTTATTGATAACATAATAACGTACCAAGTTATTACATACAAATGAGGAAAGTATTCAACACTACTAATTAGCGCTCGTATAAAATAAAATGTTGCGACACGTGTCGTTTGAGTTTTCACCCACTAACAATTTCTCAGGTCAACCAAACCTCCCCTCGGGATTGGTCCATCTTAATGTTTTTCAAACTGGGGAACGTAGCGTACTCATTAGAGGGACACGAAAATTATATAATATACGTGGTCTTTTTTTTCTGTCCAAGTTTGTAAACAGTAATTTGAATTTAATATAAAATGAAGTTATTTAAAACATGACAGAATTTATATTAGTTATCTTTAATATTATGTGTAATTTATTTCCATTCCTGTTTTATATATCCTTTTATGTCTAAGATGAAAATATATTTTATCTCAATCACACTTTAAGTTTTTACTGAGATAACCTGACATGTAAAAATAATAATTTTGTAATTTTTTTAAAAATAAAAATAATACTTTTAAGTTTAAAAAAAAATAGTTTAGAGTGTCCACTATTACGGGAAGGGAGCAATAGGTTTTTTAATTAATTAGCTATTTAATAATAATAATAATAATAATAATAATAATAATAATAATGAGTGTTTACATATGAGGGAATGGCCGACTGATACTTAGTAAGATGACTGATAATTGCTTGTGCATATGCGAAACCGTTCCTCCTTCACTTTTTCCCCAACCGTGCTCCACGTCCTACAACCCATCCGGACTATTCGGATATTTACATTAACAAGGTGGTGTGGAGGAAGGTAGAATTCAAAAGCGGTGCACCCACAGTTACGTGGAGGGATAGTGGGAAATCAAGAAAGATCATCTCTATATATACTAAGTAGGGATTGCAATCCAGACCATATCATCACTGACAAATAGGATAAAGTGAGATTGAAGCCTTTTTAAACGTGTCCACTGGTGTAAGTTAGATGCGAAAAAGATGTAGTAAAAAATAGAACTATCTTAATTTTACTGGGGGTATTTAAAGTGCACTCTCTGAGAACAAACCATATCAGCAAAAGACTTTAGACTAGCTGCTAGACCTTGGGAACTACGCTTAGTACCACAGTCCATTTTACATGGAAGAGTCTTTTAAAAATACCAAACTATTTTAAGCTTGAAATTGTTAATATTGACTATATTATTAATATTATTTTTTAAGTTTTATAATATATATCAAAAGTGGCAGCTGAAGATCACATGACTTGACGTATGAATATATGAAATTAGATCTAGTATATTTTCTAGATTGTAGATAAGGCTCTTCCTATGAAAACTGGACTGTATACTCCCAGATATAGTGTCTGGATATTTATTAAATAGCATTAATATCCCGTATATACGTCTATACATATTAGATATCTTTGTAATCACCCTTAAGAATCAAATTGGGTCATTAATATTTGCAAATTTGATCCTAACACTTAATACTATAAATCTAAGGAACACAATTTTTAAAGATCTTCCATTCATCTCCTTTAGTTAATGAAATATTATAACCCTATTTTTTTATTTTTTTTTAGAAAGCCCATTTTCGATCACCAACATTGATTTAAAATGTCACTAAAATTTGGCATTTTATAAATATGTTTTGATTCATTCACTACAAATATTATCAAAAGCCTCCAATAATACGTCCTTATTAAATTATCAAGTAAATTTTAACTGGCTAAGAATGTAAATACAATAAGTGTAAAAAGAAAATATTCATGCCATGGTAGTCAAATAAGTTTGCAGTGTTCAAATGACGGGCTTCCTATGAAAGTATGACGTTATATTCTATCGTTATCGAAATCAGTCTATCTGAGATTTAAAAAAAAATATTTATGCTGGATGAAACTATAAAGACTAATGAACAAATATCAGTTTAGGAGAGAAGAAACAGCCCAACACCCTCATCGCTAATGCTCTTCCCCAGAATACTGTTTAATCAATAACTACGTCAGCTTTATCTGCGTGGCTGGCATGAGATCATTAAATAAATACGTGCACCATCAATTTTCATCTCTCATCAGGGAGCAGTTTTTATTGTGATTTTTTAAAATACATTTTTGTATGTATGTATATATATGTGGTGTGTGTGTGTGTGTTTTCTCAACAACAAATAAAAAAAAACATACACATACGTAATGCGAGAGAATCCTTCTTATTCAATATTTTTTTTAAAAAAGGCCCCGTATAACGAGTACACAAAATCTCGATGATGATAAATGATGATGTAATAAATGCATCCCTTCATGTATAAGTAAACTAAGCACCAAGTTCGATAAATATTTATTTATCCACTTTTATGGCCCAAGGAAAAAAAAGCACCATGTTTGTTAGTTTGTATTAAGTTTGTAAATGTTAGTTTTGTTTTTTAAAACTTCGTATGCTAAATCCTATGATAACATGAAGAGAAGATTTAGATGCAATTTGTAAAATTTATAGCTAAGTTTTTTATAAGTCATATACCGAAATTTTAATAGAATATTATTTAGGATGGAAAACAGATTATTGAAGAATATAACTATAACCCGATTACCATTATGATAAATGTAAACTAGAACCCGATTACCATAATGATAAATGTATTTGATAAATCAAAACACTTCTAGCTCAGCATATTGGGGAGAAAGTTTATTATTAATACAATACAAATTACAAATTATTACAATTTACATATTAATTTTAGGTTTAGAGATATTAAATATTATTTTACTAGAGGAATTACTAATAAACTGGTTAATGTGCCTTTTAGTGTTTATATAAATTACGAGCCCCCTTCCCCGTAAAAAAATATTGCAAAGAATCTTGTAAAACAAAGCTTCAAATCATCCATAATGTCAATACTAAAAACAAAACTTTTACTTTTTTTTTTAAATACAGTCCTACCATCACTGTATAGCCCCCTCCCTCTTTTTATCCTTCCTCCTATTTTCATCTCATTCCTCTTTCCTCTTTCCTTATTCCTCATAAAAATGTCGATAGTATTTATATGTCGTTGGAAAAAATAGTTGTTGAAGGAAAGTGGGTTGGTGAAGGGTTTGAGGGGCCAAACCCTTCACCAACCCCACGTTCCCTTCAACAACTTTTTTTTTTCAACGACTATATAATATACTATCGACATTTTTATGAGGAATAGATTAAATTTTCAAAATAAAATATAGCCTCTGTCACTCGCTGATAATGTAGCTTTATATTGGTGAAAGAATTTATAGAATCGGTCCAGTAGTTTTTGAGTTTAACCATTACAAACAAAAAAAAACAAAAAATCAAATCTTTCCTCCTTGTAATATTAGTATAGATAGTATGGATATAGAAGTATAGATAGAGTATAGAGCTGAAGGTGCAAAATTGTAAATAAATAAAGTAAAAATATATAAAGTTTATGGCTAATAATGAGCTGTTTAATAAAATAAACTGTTTAAAATGTAGATAAGTTGATAATCTGAAATGTATTATAGTATTATTATATGAAAGACTAATACAAATTCTTTATTATATTATATTTACTTGCTGGTCCTTTAAATGACGTTTTTTTAACAGATGTATCAATTTTGGAAGCAGTAATATTAATAAAATAAACTTTTGTTCATGGTGTATACCCTACATTATATTTATATCCTATAAAATATTACTATTATGGCATTCCCTCTATAATAAACTTGTTAAAACTATTTGAATATACTTTTGTTTCATTATTTGTAATTCTCTCTCAAAATAAAAACTACAATTTATAATCAAGCTAATTATATAATTCGCAAAAGAAGATTATTTTAAATATTGATTTTACACCACTGGTGTGCTTTCCCTAATAAATATTTAAAGTCATATTCTTGTATCTATAGAATTATATTATAGCCTATTCGTTTTTCTTTCCTTTATTGGAAAACCAACATTAAACACACTTACAAACAAAAAATCACTTAAAGTATTATTGATAGTCAAGCTACAGTTTTGGTATTGTAGATAGTACTCCTTATATAAAAGGGGGAGCTGAATTGTACCTCCTCGGAAGAGACTCTCTTCCGATACTTTTGTCACAAACAGCTCAAATGAAAATCCTGAATTATATATCTTTTAAAAATCGGAATTATATCTCCGAAATCCTGAATTGTACCTCCTCGGAAGAGACTCTCTTCCGATACTTTTGTCACAAACAGCTCAAATGAAAATCCTGAATTATATATCTTTTAAAAATCGGAATTATATCTCCGAAATCCTGATTTGTACCTCCTCGGAAGAGACTCTCTTCCGATACTTTTGCCACAAACAGCTCAAATGAAAATCCTGAATTATATCTCTTTTAAAAATCGGAATTATATCTCCGAAATCATGAATTGTACCTCCTCGGAAGAGACTCTCTTCCGATACTTTTTCCAGAGTCTCTTCCGAGGAGATACAATTCAGTCACCTCTTATAAAATATGCTACATCGTATTTATCAGGATGTAATAATAATATGTAGCTAAATAGATCTTTTCGTAATCTCGCAAATAGTGTTTCATACTAATTCAAATCCACCCACCCCTATCCTACGATTCTTTCCATCAATGAATTAAATAATTTTTTTTCTCTCTAAACATGTATTAAACAATGATACCAACACGATTTTAACTAAAGTGATATTTTTTGAACCACCTTTTTTATCTTGACTATTTTAAGTTTTTTTTGTTTGTTTTTTTAAGATTTAAAAAACATTATTTATAGCAAAATATATTTTTAAATAAAGAATTTAAATACTTGTACTCACAGTTTGGTATCGTTCAAGAGATATATTCTTATGTTTATTATAATTTCTCACCTACCTGAAAACAATAGACAAATAATCAGCTATTAGATTTTATTATAATAGATACAATATAACAACAATAATTAGTAAAAATGTAAGTGTGGTTAAATGGTCAATTTTATACTGTGCTTGTGCATAGCTTAAGTGATGCCAACATTTTTGAAGAATCTTTAAAACGCGTTCAAGAATTTTAGTTTTTTCTTTTTTTTCTTTGAAGTGCATTAAATTCATTGAAGCTTATCAAAGTAGCTGTTAGTAAGTTTGGAGGTAAATATATCCATTAGTTTTAATCCTGGATGTATAATAATATTATATGCTTTTATTTCGATTAAAAACAACGTGCATAGGGTCTATAATTTTTAATAAAAAGTTTTATCATCTGAATAATGGTTAAAGAAACACACTTTGATCACTTAAATAGATTAATACCTGCGTGATTAATGCCCATAGGCCATAGCTAAGAAAATATGTATTTTTTAAATCTTGTCTATAAGAATATTTAAACTCAAAGGTTTGAATATCGCCTTCCGAGCATCAAAAATAAATCTACCGGACCGTGAAACTTGAACAAAGTGTTTCATGAACGAAAGTAAGGACACATTGTAAACTTTTCTCATTAAAATACCTTTTCAACACATATAATTACTTCAAAGTAACAACTTTTTTAAGTTTTATGATGTAATCACTTTTGTAAAAATTTAAAGTTGATAAAAGTTGTACAATTTTCAATTTCTTTAAAACAAAATGTTAGTCATGCTCTAACTATATTAATATATTGTTATAGATAACCAAGTTCTATATTAAAACAATATGTTAGTATATATAAGTATATTTTATCTAAATTATTTTAAATATAACTAATCAACCACCAAATTATGAGTTTGTTTTATTTTTTCAATTAATTTGCTCTGATATAATCAATAATAAATCTTGCCTGAATTGGTTCATTAAACAGTTTAAATATTGTGAATTTTAAGAAACTGCACCCAAACTATTTGAAGGATAAAACCAATCAATTTTTTAAATAAATCTAACTATTCTGTTTCTGATCAGGATAAATTAAAGTCAGTGGATTCATGGTATTATGGCTATCTTATTAGCGTTTAAAGGGGCTTAGTAGTTGCATTCTATCTATTGATAAATTAAAAGTTTAGGGTTTGGTGGTTGTGTTTCTACTTTTGTTTACGTACTTTGAATCTTATAACCCACCCGGAATATCTACTTATTTACACTACTCCCAAAGGTAAGGCTACGGAAACTATAGTTAAAAATAAATGTACCCGAACTGTAGTGTAGAAAAATCAATTTAACATCATTCAATATTTATGGGCATCAAACACGTAATAATGTTTAATGTATGAAATCCCAAATTAAAATATTAAATTCACAGCAGTAAAAATATATATAATAATTACTGAACTAAAAATTAAATCTGTCCTAAAAAAAAGTCCCTTCTATATAGTTACAATAATAATAAAACTCTGACATCAGCCTGCAATCAAACCATTCTGACTGAGCGGCCACAGTTTGTTGGTGAAAATAGTGCCAACGTTTACGGATAGAGGGTGTCATGTGGTCATCACAACAATCCCTCTAGCAGTTGAACTTAGTTTTAGACCGGAGCTTTTAGTTTTTGATTCTATTAACTTCTTATTTGACCTTACGAGAATGAGTTAGACCCCGTTCCAGACCCAGTGCTTCACAAAAGTCTGGAGGCACTGGGGATTGAACCCGGGACTCCTGGATCTGTAGCCAGAAAGTCTTAATACTAGACCAAAGAGGAGGTTGGCATAGTAAAACACATATAATAGCCTTTATAAAACTAGACTGATTATTGGCATCACATTTATAAATACAATAATTTTATTTATTTAAATGCACGTGATCGACCATGGGTATGAAATTCCATTTGATTGAACTATTAGTGAAGATTTTCATTTAAAAATGTGCGATACACATCTTAATAAATTGACATGAATTCATCTGTTGTGGCTAACGAACTATTACTACAAATATTTAAAAAATTGATAAATGACACCTGGACACGGGAATCCTGGATGGCTCAGTGGTAAGAGCATTGGCGTACTAAGCCAAAGGTCCCTGGTTTGATTCCCGTGCCCAGGTGTAATTTTTCAATTTTCAGAATATGATATCTAGATGGAGAATTCCTTAATAAAAAGGATAAATAATAGATTCGGCTATTTTATTCTTATTACTATAAGGTTAAAGAATTAATACTGGTAATTTTTAAATTAAAGTATTAAATCAAAGTGGGTTTTTAAGAGCGCACATCACATGCCAATCAACTCTGCGATACAGTCGGTGAGAAATCGTGAATTTACACCAACACTATTGCACTTGGATCATTTTTGATTTAGTTTCACATACAAATGCACTGCACACCTTTCAGGCATATTGTAGGTATTTTCTTTTCCCTTTTACTCCCATACCTCGCGCGCACCTACACAAATGCAGATGTGAGCCTGCAGCTGAGTTGGGCATGGTAGATTATTTCACATCACTTCTAATTTTATAATTTCTATTTCTCAACATATTTAGAATTAAAACTCTATTTTGTCCAAACTCCAAGTCTTTGTAATAACAACACTCTATCACTCCATTTAAATTCGTTTAGCAGATGTTAACCTCTTAATGCCAATTTTATAATTTCTACTTCATAACATATCTGAACTTAAAAAGTTGTTTTGTTCTTACTATATTGTATATATGTAAGTTTTTGTAAAACATTTTTTCAACGTGTAATACATTTATTTTAGACTTTTCATCAACTTGTGTTTAGTTCAGTTGATGATGCGTGATTAATTTTATGTTAAATATTCTATCCGACAATATGTTTTTCACCTGAAGCAAATCCTGATCATACTTTTTGAATGTAATTTCACTTAATACATCTACAAAATTAGTCACGGTTTAATCTATTAAATTAAATTCTTTATACATATATATTTCTAAAGCAATCTAAGTCTTAACTTTTAATTATAACCACTCCTTACTTTCAACTTTCTTTAGAATGTTTTCTAAAATGCCGTTGAGGTAATTCCCCTTTCGGGAAAAAACACCCAATCTATCACCCAAGAATCTAACCCGAAACTCCTAGGTTTATAGTCAGGTGAACTTACCACTACACAACGGGGCCGAATACCTTTTACTATTAGAAATCTATTCTAACTTACATTCATGAAAATGGAATATACTTTCTAAATTAAAAGGAAGGGCCTCTTATAAATATAAACTGGTTTTTTCCCGGACAAAATTGGTAGCAATATACTAATTTATCAGTGACCTGACTTATGAACGCATACATTTTATCTATTAGCTTTTATAGCTTCCTATAAAAACTGTACTGTATTATATATATATTAATTTACACATAATTATAGCTAATAATTACATCGAAAATGATTGTTCTCATTTTAAAATAAATTAGTATTAAGTTAAAGAGAAAAAATTGTGGTTTGAATCTACTTGTATGCTATTCGCCGGGTAGTACAAAATTTTCAGTTACTTTAACAACTTCGTGTAAAATTGGCTTTTTCTTGTGAAGCAAGTGGTAGAGTCTCCTTAAGAATTCCTTTTAATCAAGCTTTAATTAGGTTACGCTTTGCTGCAGTGTTGCCTTGTTGCCATGTATTAATCAAGGGAATGCGTAGGGTAAATCTCTCCGTCCCATTAATTTTGAAAACAAAGTGGAAAATGTACATTGTCTTGTTTATATAGATGATGAAGCAAGATTTTTATTTAACTTTCTTTTTTACTTAAAATTTTATTATTAAAAAAATAAAAATAACGTTTTGAATGATAATAAAGTTGAAAGATAATATAGAAATAGTAATCAAAACTATAACAATAATAAGAATACATAAAACCATTCTCACTGTTCTATTAAGAAATCTAATTTATTTTTAATATTTATTCTTCAAAAGATGTAAAAAAAGAAATTTGCTTTATAAATTGTAAAAATCCCTTAGATGAGTGAAGTATTTTATTTTACGGATGAAACATATATGTGTTTTATTGCAGAGTTTACAAAAAAAAACACTGGAATTATAAGTCAATTTAAAATATTCACAATTAATAGAAATGAATTGTCAGTAATATTCTAGAATATTTATATATTTTACTCAAGGTAAATAATAACACAAATTATTAGATTTAAAAAAATTTAATGGTCTGTAATTAATATGTTTTTTTAAATTTTTTATTGTGCTTTTGTCGGGATTTTGTAAGTTCACATTCATTAGACTAATTTATTTTCTAGATGCAACATAATCAAATAAAAGATGAATAATTGAACATGAGTAGCGATACTTTATTAATAATTTTTCTCTGGTAATAACAAAACAATACTCCTAGTTTATGTTTCTAATTTTAATAAACTTAGATACTAAATTGTGGTTGCTTAGTTAAAATGGTTCATAATAAAACCATTTTCATATTAAAAATCATTCAGTATCATATTTGATAATCAACGTATTAACATCGGCCAAAGTTAAATCATTTGAAAGTGCAGATCGTAATGAATTCATTACTTTTTTTAATAATTGCGTCTTACCACCTGTTCAGGATACACGCATATATGATAATTACTCTAATGGAGTAGGGATGAGCAAGGAAGTATTTTAAAGTTATTCTACAGTTGTCCCATGGCTTCTTTGGTGCTGACTGACAGCTCACAGCTGACAGCTGACGGCTTTGAAAAGTTAACATACCAAATTATGTATCCCTACACCGAACCATATGATCTGCAAAAACATGTGTTTAGCAGCTGTCACTTCTGACAGTCAAAATTTAGGTATATACCTAAATTTGAACTGTCAGAAGTCAGCTGTGAACTATCAGTCAGCACCAAAGAAGCCACGGGGCTACTGTATCTGCATTTGCTTGGAAGCAGAGTGAGAAACCAATTAGAGAAAACCATCCTCATTAGATTGGACCGGGATTTGAACTCTGATCCCCTCACCTACCCCCCCCTATCCCCATCATCATCAGATCAGTCTAAAGTTAGAGTGACGCCTTTTACCATTCAGCCACTGAAAAGGATAATGACTAATCGATTAATGTGATTCAAAATAATTTAGATATCTGCTAATGTCTCAACATTTTAGGCCAAAGATGAGAGAGGTGAAATAGCTGGATTTGATGATTTTTATAACACTAAGAATCATTTAGTAACTGTGAGGACTACTATGGAAATAAAAGCCTTTGTCACTTTTAAAGAGGGTTAGTATAAATGCAAACAAACATAGTCTCACCTTATGTTCTATCACGAATTTATAATTAATATTGCTGGTATTAAATAATGAGAATTATTGTTTTTTGAGTTCTAGATAAAACATTATTAGCTTTTGGAAAGGAAACTTTGTTGCCTAAGATTAATATCCGAATAAATTTGGGTAAATGATAACCCGGGAGGAGTTAAACAAATTGTAAGGAAGTGCCTAAGAAATGGCCTCAAAAGATTATAGAAAAACATATCGTTGACCTTAATGTGTTAATACTTATAGTTATAATAGCAATAATAATTACGTATCTGGGCTACAGAAATATGTAGCTCAGTTTGCAGAAATATCAGCCAGTAGTAATGTATCGTTGCCCAGGGAACGCTCGAATGTAACAATCGTACATCATTTTCATCGAGTCTTTTCTATATCCCGATTAAAGGGAATAGTAAAGTTAATTTAATAGGGTAGATCCAATGAAGATCTTAACCCTATTTAAACCTAATCAACCAAATACTGATCATGGTTATTATTCTCCTTTGAGAGAAAAATTCACCGGTACAAGCAGAGAATCGAACCCGAGACCTTCAGATCAGGAGCCAGGTGCTCTGACCCCTACACCAAGATAGATAATCAATGAATTCAGTCTATATTTCAAAATAATCCAGATGCTGGCCATGATCTAACCTTCCACAAATGATATATATTATATACTTATTTCTATTAATACAACTATTTTATCACATATAATATTATCTTATTTCAATAGCTAATACTAATTTTATATTATACAAGTTGAAGTACCTAGCGTTTTCCCAAATTTTTATTTTTTATTTTAATGATTGTAAGTTGAACTACAAATGTGCGCCTTTAAGCCCTGCATTGCCAGTGGTTTTTGCTTTTGACCCGATTTTTAATTAATATTAATAAAAATGAGCATTGTTTTTTAAATACCTGCTTCGAAGGGCACACTTTCCTGAGCAGGCGCTACTAATTTCAAAATGTCAGACCACTGTGTACGGTAGATCACGTTCGATACTCCTGAGGGCCAACAAACTCTTCATTTTATTAATTTAGATTGAATTTCCCCAGAAAAATACATATTTTTTACCTTACAATGCAAAGTTCCATAAATATAACATATAAATTTGTAATTTCTGAACATTGATATAGCTAGAGTTCAATTTACAAAGGAAATACGCTATTCGACAGCGATAAAAGCTACCAGATCTCCTTTCATGTATTAGTTAGTCAAGTCATGTGATCTGTGGTTGTCCCTTTTGATAGATATTATAAATACATAACTAATAATACTAATCTTAAAATAGCGTGTTGATGGCAAAAAATATAATGTTGTATTTTCTAAATGTTTCTTCCTACCAAAATTATACTGTAAGTGGTGTCTGCTAGCATGCCTAACTCAGTAAACCTGGTTTTATATCTAACTAGGTTCTTTGTAGGATTATACAGCCACGAAAAATTATCATGTATTCTCTTTCTTAAAGTAAAACTTGCGAATTTTTGAAGTAAAACTTGTGAATTTACTTCAAATTGATCCCATTTATCCTGTAACTTGGAATAGATCGTTAATAATGTAACGATATAGATTTGGACCCCTCTCATATATTAAAAAAATCATGAAGTGCATTTTCTTTAAGTATTGTATGTAGAATATCCTTTAAATACTTCATCCAAGGAGAATGGCGCACTTTTTAGAAGTAATTTCAATATATTGCACCATTAAAACAAAATCAACTCCGTAATATTTACCAAAAAAAGGAAGTGACGCTAGCTCCCTATACACAATAGGAAGCTAACCTTCATAAGACCGGTCACAAGGACGGTTTCGATTAGTTGGTTTTTACACTGATCACGAAGGCTTAAGGGGCAAGGGGCAGGTCATATATAGGCTACTTGAGCGTGTGAATACACACAGTGCCAATACAAATTATTAACAGTGCCGGTAGTATAATTATATTAGTAACACAACATATTGAGTGCCAATACAAATAATTCACAGTGCCGGTAGCATAAATATAGCAGTAGTATTAATTCACAGTACCACTAACTGAAATCTTTAGTTCAACTAAGCTGTATCATATAAAATTTTATCTTCAGTAAAAGAGTTGAATTCAATATAAAAATATAATATACAACCAATGAATATTGAAACTTTGATGTTTAACGAATATAGTGTGACAATTTGAGTATGGAAGACTTATATATACATATATGACTAGATTGAAGATAAAATAAAAATGTTATGACATTATAAAAGTAAGACTATCTTACATAAAATACATATAACAAATAACATTTTAAAATGATAAATTAAAACAAATAGTTTAAGTCAATATAATAGTAAGAAATATAAATTGATAATATTATGGTTGCTGATTTGTAAGATTGAAGAATAAATTGTAAATTAAAGTTATATTTTTAATTATTGAATTCTTATCTGAATTTGAGTGCCTTTGTTCCTTTTTTCTCAAGCTGGAACAAGGGCACTCAAATTCAGATAAGAATTCAATAATTAAAAATATAACTTTAAAATATAACTTTAATTTACAATTTATTCTTCAATCTTACAAATCAGCAGCCATAATATTATCAATTTATATTTCTTACTATTATATTGACTTAAACTATTTGTTTTAATTTATCATTTTAAAATGTTATTTGTTATATGTATTTTATGTAAGATAGTCTTACTTTTATAATGTCATAACATTTTTATTTTATCTTCAATCTAGTCATAGATGTATATATAAGTCTTCCATACTCAAATTGTCACACTATATTCGTTAAACATCAAAGTTTCAATATTCATTGGTTGTATATTATATTTTTATATTGAATTCAACTCTTTTATTGATAATTCGTTTCCTTACTACACTACAACATGTTTTTCATTTATCTTCAGTGCCGAAGATAAAATCACTTTAATACATCGTGTGCAAAATTAAAGGTCTTATTTATTAAATTAAAATATCTGATAATAATTTCATATCATAATAATTGGTGCTCGATCACGGGTCAATAAATACCAATTATATCATCAAAATACCGTGCCGCTTTAATTAGTTCTCGATCACGGGGCAGTTCTCATCTGATTAAACGGTATCACTTTAATCGGTGCTCAGCGAAAAATCCATAACACTTTAATCGACGCCCAACGCGGACCGATTAAAACAAAAACGCTATAATTGGCGCCCGATCACGGGGCTATAAATACCAATTATCCCATAACTAAATCCGTAACACTATAATAGTCAGCACACTAAGGTGGTAACACACAATCTGAAATAGATTTTATTTTATTTGTAGCACGTAGGTCCTACAGGTACACCGACATCATGCACCGAAATGCTTTGTTTTTTAAGTGTTTTTTCGCTGGTCTTAGAGACGCCCTTTTTGCGACGCTTATACTTTCCCCTAACGTTGATGGCGTCATAAGACCAGCGCTCCGTATATTTTCCACCCTATTTGATTTAATTATAATTTACCTATTTTCACCCCATTTAATTATTTTGCTCGAACACCTGAAATGATGTATTTTATTTTAAGGCGTTGTTTTGGAAGGAATTTTGTATTCCTCTCCTGACTAAATCTATAATATCAACACCGTTTACAACTCTAGTTATTTCATTTTAACACTTGATTTATATCTTCTGAATGTTCAATTAAACCTATTGACGTATTACCGCGGTATTTCGTGAACAAATTAGAGAAAGGGGTGAATATTTTTCATTCCTCGTTCCCGCGCTACATAACTTCATCTATTTCACTTTCTTCAACCAACTTCTCGTAAATTTCAATACATGTAAAACTTCATTCTCTTGGATTATGTTGTATCGTTTCTATCCTCGCTGATTTGATTAATATGGAAACTAGCCTATGCTTAAAAAGAAATACTCGCTTTTTCTAGTTGCTAGGGAAGCTAACTTAAATTAAAGGGCTCTCTTCTTTATACCCCTTCCACCTCCCCTCCCTTCCACAGTGCCCAAAATAATTTAGTATTTGTGTTTGGTTTTGAAGTATATTTGATCAAATTTTGAATTATTTTTTACATTTTATTCGGTGAGGGAAGGAGGTTTAAATATTTTAATTGCAAACCAAAAATACTACTATATGTATTTAGGCCTTAAATATTTACTCGCTAAACCTTAATAAACTTAGATAAATATATATATATTTTTTTTATGAAAATGAAAATGTGAAGGGAAATTCCCTAAAAATGTATTTTTCTACAAAATTGTGTTAATCCAGCAAAAGAAAAAATTAGATTATCCAATCGTGTCAACTACTTATGATGCATCACCTAGGTAGTTAGAATAACAAATTAAAATGTGGAAAAGTTATGTGCCTTAAATAACAAGACAAATATAAAATTATAACTAAATAGAATAAACTCTTAACCCACACTGGTGGTCGCAGGGTCTAACTTGTCACTTTCATGTTAGGCTGTATTTTCGGGGTCCGAATCCTGCTCAGATTTATCGAAGGTCTTTTTTTAAATATTTGGCCACTCTGCCTACACGAAAATGCACGTGCATTTCCTCTCAAAAACTACCTTCCTCATCACATATTTAACTAGCGTAATTAACGTTTGCGTGTAGCCTAAATGGGTACTAAGACACATTGACAAATCTTATATTAGACAGTCAACTGGGCATTAAATTAAAAATAAGTATCCGATATTTGTCTTATAAGACGATCTATGCAACTCCTTTTAAACCTTATAAATGCGCGCACACATGCACTCAACAATTGAAGGGAACAGGGAAAGGGGGTAAGGGGGGGGGGGGGTCAAGTCAAGCTACACACATTTTCCAGGACAACTTTTATACCTCAAACCCCATAAGGACCTCAGTACATACCTTATTTTTGAATTAATTTAAATATTACAGATACCTCTTTTAATTCTGATATAATTTTTTTAGAAAAGTTTCATGATTGTCTTACAGATGGCAGCATTAAAATATAATGAGTTAAAATTGGACTTTAATCCCTTTTCCCCTGTGACCTTGGATGGTAAACCGTTTTCAGGAGCTATCTGACTAATTTACCTCAGCAACTTCAATCATGGCAAGTATGTGACCCACGTAATATATGGATGGTGTTTCCACCTCGAGCATATGAGACTCTTGGGGTGGAGCCTTAGGGTGGTGGAGGGGGGAAGGGGCCTCTTTGTGTTACGCAGGTTGGTAGGAATGTGTGGGGCTGATCCTCAAAGGGAAAGGTGAGAGGACACGAAGGGGAGAGGGAAAGTAGCGCTTACGTGACACCAGACACTCAGAGATGGATGGGTTGCATTTGTTTTTTTCCCCTCTTAGAGTGCCAAGCACAGCGTTCTAGAACACGGAAAAACATCTGCACACTTATAAGGCCATTTAATGAAAAATAAAATTGAAAATGTTTGGACCCTGCCTCGATGGTCGGATGGTCTAAAGCAGTGATCATCAAACGGCGGACCGCGGTCCGCATCCGAACCGCAGACACTTTTAAGAACCTTAACGAGATAGTGATAGAAGAAATGATGTTATTTCGGTGGTGGGTGGGTATTATACATGGAAGGCCAGCAATAATATATAAGTAACATAATTAAAAGGGGAAAAAAATCACGTTTTTTAATTAATATAGTCCTATAGGGCTTGAACTTGAGTCACTGTTAAAGTTTTGCTGGACCACGGAGTATGTCGAGTTTTTAAAATGGACCTCCATCAAAAATAATTGGGGACCCCTGGTCTCAAGCGTCACTCTAGCGATAGACTAGACTGAGTATGATGGGAACATAGGGGCTCGAATCCCGGCGGGGTGTACAAAGGGTGTTTTTTCCTAAATGATTTTCCACTCTATCTCCACATAAATGTAGCTACATTTGCACTAAATTTAAACTTCCTCCTCACTAACACATTAGCGTAATTAGTGCATATGCGTACAACCAGAACGAGGGTGAGAAGTGATACTAAATTATTATTATTATTATTATTATTATTATTACCACCGCGTCTTACTACCCGTTCGGGTTATACGCTCTTACGCTAATGTGTAATGGTAGGGTGATTATGAGATGAAATGAAGGACCTACAGTTTAACGTGGAATCCGAACCACGGTGGAGGCCTGGCATTCCCCACATTCACAAGTTGTGATTAATACACGTCTTGTCAGAGGTGAAGGAAGGGTTTGGAAATCAGATAAATCTGTGCCGGGACCGAGGATTGAACCCCGGCCACCAGCATAGAAGTCTGACACCTTACCTCTAGACCATCAGGTCACCGTGATACTAAAACAAACAAAAATGTTCTAAGGATACAGCCAAAAATCTATTGAGATTGCGATAAACTTCCTAAAAGACCACCAATAAATATTATGTGGCCATTAATATTGTCTATATAAATTAAATCAATGGAAAGAAGAAAGTGTTTTAGTTTTTTAAAATCACTTTTAATGTTATTCAATGACCCGCAACTGATTACTTTTATGTTTTTATTAAAACGTGTCCGCCAAAGATTGAATTAAAATAATCAAAATTAGTATTGATAAAGACGAACTCTTCTGTTCACGAGTATTCTAAATAATTATATTTTACTTAACAAACTACTTGAAATAATAGATTTTCAGTTGAATGTAATCAAACAAATTTGGTTAAGTGCATAATATACTAATGTTATTTGCATAATATGCTAATTTTATTTGTGTTGTCCATAAGAACATTCTCCGAAGCATAAAATGAAAGCAGAGATAGTTAAGATATTTTTATTCAAATTGGCATTTATATAACCTGTGGAGCAATGTATGTAAAATATTGTTATAGAATTTTTTTTAATGGGCATTAGATTGGCTTCAATTTTGACACGAATAAAATGTTGCGGATTTTTAAATAAACCTAGTAAATTTACATGATCTGTGCTCTGAATATTTTTAATACATATTTTACAGTTTCAAACTTATTTAATTCTCTACTGTCTCTTACATAGAGCTGAATAGTTTGCGTAATTTATTCCAAAGAGTTTCAAACCTTTACTGAATCTTACTGAATTTTATAAAACTTAACCAAATTTAAAGATCGTTGAGCCCTTTGAAGCAACTTTAACCATTTTTAACCATTTTTATCGAACACATGCTAGCTTTAGACTTGCATTGGTTTACTGAACTTTACCCAACTTAAGTAAACCATACTCAACTTTACCAGAACAATACCAAGCTCTAACAAATCTAGCTTATCACAACATATCCCAAACGTTCTTGTACTAAACCTAGCAATCAGAAGGGTAGGGGGGTTACGAAGGGCCTACATATCAATCTCTTATAATTTTAACCCACCAATTCTGATCTGAATTAATTCAATCTCCATGTAAGTGTCTACTAGATTCTTATTTATCATCCAAACAAGTTTCGTGTTGTATTTTTTTTAACAGTTCGTCAACTACAGTTATTTATAGGTAGGACTATTCATAACCTAACCTTTAGAATGTCAGTAGTTTTTTTATTATATAATTTGCGGCAACACTGTTTGCAGTTAATTGTGGCAGCATTGTGTATGATGAACCCGTTAACATATATTTTAAGATATATACAAAATATAAAGACCACTTATGGTGTGCACCGACAATTTGAACCGAATAGCGACTCACAATGCCATTTGTGAGTCTTTTAATGGTTATGTTTTACCAAAAATATGCATTTTAATTGTTTTTATTAATTTTGTTATCACTGTGTCTTACGTGCTCAGGTTATACGCATATATGGTAATTACTCTAATGAGTTAAGGATGATAATAGAATCATTTTAGAGGTAATCTACACGCATTGTCTAGAAGGATAGTAGAAAACCATTCAGGTAAAACTACCCTCAGTACACCTGAACGAGGTCAAAATCCCAATCTCCCCGTCATCAGCAGACAGGTGAAACACGAGAGTAGGGCCTTAGGTTATTCAACCACAAAGCTGGGTAATTTTTTTAATTAACATTTATATAGTAATAATTATTATTATAATATTCTATAAATAGAAACGAGCCAACAGAAACATATTTAACTAATTAATTAATTACATATTCTAAAAATTAGCGACTGGAGAAGCCCTCCACCTTAATTATTATTATTATTATTATTATTATTATTATTATTATTATTATTATTATTAGCACCGCGTCTTACTACCCGTTCGGGTTATACGCACTTACGCTAATGTGTAATGGTAGGGTGATTGTGAGATTAAATGAAGGACCTACAGTTTTAACGTGGAATCCGAACCACGGTGGAGGCCTGGCATTCCACACATTCACAAGATGTCTTGTCAGAGGTGTAGGAAGGGTTTGGAAATCAGATAAATTTGTGCCGGGACCGAGGATTGAACCCGGCCGCCAGAACAGAAGTCTGACACCTTACCACTAGACCACCAGGTCACCGTCTCCACCTTAATAAAACGTGTGAAAAAATATAAAAATTATTTACATGAGATTACATGTGAAAACTCATTCATTGATCTTAAAAATATATTACAAAAAGGGAATAGGCTCAAATTATTTATTTTATTTTTTATTTTATTAAAGTTGATTTGATTTGATTTTATATTGTTAATGCAATGTTTACTTATATCTACTTTTAACTTAAAATCTATTTCTATTTCTAAACCTCACTTTTAACTTATAATGCGACATATAGTCTCACACTGGTAGGAAACAACTTTTATAAAATACAATAACCCTTAATTTTTTGTTGTAAACATTGATAACATTTATTTTATTACTGTGGCATGAAGTAGCCTACCCGTATTTGCCCGGTAGAAATAATTTAGGGTAAAAATAGTGAAAGTGTTAAAAAAAGGGCAAAAATATTAAAAAGTAAATCTAATTAAAAAAAACTTTTAATAAAAAGGATAAGTAAAAGAGTAAAATGTTCAAAAAGGCAATAAGAAAATAAGTTTAATATTTTAGGGTTAGAAGTGAAAAGTGGCAAAAAGGCTAACAAGTAAATATGATCAAATTTTAGCATTTTTTACCACTTTTAAGATAGCCCTTTTACCTGTTTAAACTTTTTGCATTATTTACCCTTTTTAACCTTCTAACACTTTCACTTAGAACCCCTTTTATCCTTTTTTAATTTAATTTTATCTACTTTTTACCCTTTTTTCACCTTTTATGCATTTTAAGTTAGTTTCCCGGCTGTCCAAGAGAAATATTTTAGGGTAATAAAGTTAATAAAGGCAAAAAGGATACAAATTATATCCAGCCAATTTTTTTAAAAGGGCAAGTAATAAGGGGAAAAAATTAAAAATATTTGTATTAGAAAAGTGAAAAAAAAGTTTAAAAGGGTAATAAGAGTAATGTAACAAAAGGGAAAAAGTGTTAAAAAGATCAAAAAGTAAGTAAATATACTAAAATACATTAAAAGGACGATTTCAAGTCCAGAGTTTCGGAAGATATGGTAATGGTCGGTGAGTCAGGGCTTTCGTCATTATATAGATATATAATTTAATAGGTATTTATTTTTTTGTTAAAAGTTAAAAATATATATAAAGATTGTTTTAATATCCTTAATGACTACTAGGAAAGTTGTGTCCTACTTAAATCGTACTGTATCTAATTCAAAAAGAATCAATATAAAAACGATTACAATAATATTAATAAAAAATAGTACTAGTTTAAAATATTGTAATAGTGACGTTGAAGATGAATATTATGCAAATAACATTACCAAAAGAAAATTTAAAATAGCATGAAAAGTATTCAAAAATGTACTTTTAATAAAACAAGGGTTGTATGTTTAAAAAATCTCGCTGAAAAAAAATTTCTTTTAAAGCGTGATGTACAACAAGCTCTTAACAAATGTGATGTTGAATCTGAAACAAGCAACGTATCTTGCAGATTCAAGATAACAACCATTTCTCCAAAATGTCTTTCTCTTTCTTTCTCTTCCTACCTTCCTTTCTTACGTCTATATATCTAGCTCTCTCCAAACAACGTGGATTTATCTCCGTCTTTTTCTCATTTCTCCGTCTAGTCTCTTGTGATGATTCCTTTCTGTTCTTCCTCTTCCCTTGTTGAATGATGAGTACTGCAGAGGAGACTATGTAGGGGGGGGGGGTGAAATGTGTCTCGGTGGTCGTGCAGAAAGAAAGAATAGGTAGGGACAGGCTGAAAATTACGTTTTTGAAGCGTAATAAAGTCCTCGAGGTGAAAAAAAAAAAGACGTAGGACGGGTGAAGAAAAAGGGGCATGTAGAAAGAAATAAAAATGAAAATATAACTTATGCTTGGAATTTTAAATCACAAACATTGTGAGATATATCAGAAAGAAAACGCCATAAAGTAAGTTTAGTGTTTATTAGATATTTAAACTTTCAAATTACCTTTATTTTATGGTTTCACTACTTTTTACTTTAGAGAGAAAAGTATTCTAATCATCAGTAAAAATCGAACTCGAGACTTTGATAAATGTCAATGTTTCATGACCCCCTGAAATTGAAAAAGTTGTTTTCACGATGCCGTCTGCCTGTCTGTATCTTGGACTAGATCCGAAAACATTTTATCCATCAGTCTATAACTTGGTATCTGGGGCTTACATAGGATTCCCCCAAATAGTTATTGGAATTAGATAGCTAACCTTCAAATTAAGAGTAGAAGGTCAAAAAGAGGATAATATGATTCTCTCCAAACCCGCTGAATGATTTTGAATAAGTTTTGTATCCAGGTATTGTTTTGCTTTACAAACAAAATGAAAATTCTTATTTTCTCATGCAAATGGTTTTAAGAGTAATACTCACTAGCAAAAATTTCCTATTTTGATATCTCCGTAACTATTTGAGATATGACATAGCTTATGTTCTAAAATAGTATCGATATTCAGAATTAAAATCTTTTATTTGAAATATATGTATATAAAACCAAAGTTTCTGAGTTAGAAAGCATGTATGTGTGTGTGTGTATATATATAATAAAATACATACATATAGACATATATATTTTATATGTATATATATATAGGTATATTATGGAGCTCTTTGATCGTTAAAATTAAAATTGAATGTTATTCTCTTCGGTGGACAGATTTTTTTAAATATATTTTCTCAATGTTTCTATAAAGGCGTGTATTATTTCATGTATGCTATTTGGTGAAGTGTTTTTGTAATATTGTATATGATTTCGCTTCACAAAACTTACGAATTTCTAGCAAATGTCCCTGTATTAAGATAAAAAAAATAGAATATCTTTGCGATGCACTGAACCATTTATTTTAATTTATTACTATCAATTTACAGGTTAGAAATATTTGTTATTAGCTTAAACATATATTATGCCTATGAACTGAAACAGTTGATGTATTATTACAATGAAATATTTATGTTAAAATAAATGTATTTAAGGAATCACCAAACAATAGGTGGACGTAAATCTGTAATAATTTAAGTTTAGGGTTTAATTCTGTCATAAAACATGAGTATTTAATTTTCAACAGTAAGCCTTGAATATTAGAAGTAATTGTATGACAGAGCGAATACAGGAGTAAGATTGATTGATAATTTTTATTGATGGATTTCTCTAACATATATATTAAAATGCCTATTATATTTGATATTTTGTGTTTCCGCCATTCATCATAATGTATTAAATTAACAAACCCGGTGATAAATAACGGCGTTTTAAACACAAAAACGCCTGCTAGCATCTGTAAATTATTGTATAAATCGATACTAATAATAAATAATGTTGACGTGTTCGATGCTTTTTGATGTAATTTCATATTTTATAACATAAATATATTAAACATATTATAGTTTATGTGTCTATAAGCTGAAACTATAGTCCTACATATAAAATTAATTAAAATGAGTAAAGATATTTTTTTAAAGTAATCGTGTACATTTGTTAGTAGTAGATCACAAAAAAAAAAGTCTATAAGCTGGAATTAAAGTCCTCTACAATATAAAATTAATTAAAATGAGTAAAAAGTTTTAAAAAAATTAATCGTGTATATTTGTTAATTGTATACCACAAACAATAAGGAACTTTATTCGTGATAAAATGTAGTATCAATAATAAATGAGACGCATGAACCGAATGGGTAGTAAGACGTGGTGCTAAAAAATTAAATAAAAAATAATGAATTCACAAAATATACCAACTAACCTTTTTTAAGACTAGTTCTTGGTTTTAAATAGACTCCTAAATATAACAAAATGAGCTTTAAATATGTATTCTTTATAATTATTTATATACACTACTTTTTGAAATTTAGAGTAAAATAATCACTTTATTTGCGAATTATGCCTACAAATTTTCAAATTTTTAATGAATTTAGTGTCACCTAAAATATTTTGGAAATATTTATGTTTTCATTTTCTTAATCCAGCAAAAATATAGTTTCCAGTTCTCAAAAATAAAATTATAAGGTGTATTGAAATAACATTTTTATTAAAATTTGGCAATCATTAATTTCAACGATTCAAATAAACCTCAATAACTTACATAAAACAAACAAGTGTTTTTATGTGATAATAAAAAAAAAACTGTTATAATTTCAATGCCGTGAAAATTATTCTCTGGATTCTATTTTTAATGGTGCAGGGTTAGGGAAATGTTTGACCCAAAGTAATCCATATGGAGTGCATAGTACGTGATGTTAATGACATTTACTGCTACCTTCGGCCTTATCCACACCACACGGTACATTATATGACGCGCAGGATGGTACTACTGGCTGGGAACAGAAGTGCCATTAATTAAACTACTAGCGCAAGAGGCGTAGAAAGGGCGTATAAAGGGCTACTCTACGTAAAGGTAACTAGTGGCAATGTAAGGCTTGGGTTGGTGGACTTATTACCTAACTAAACCCTGTTTCACAAACTTTATCCCTTTGACGAATTATACTAAAGTAAAAACCTTTAAAAATACTGTTTATATTTAAGGAACATAAAAAAATTGCAAAAAAAACTAAGTTAAAACTTAAAATTATAGTTTATGAGCCATGAAGAAAGGATTATTTTTTAATAGTAAAGACCAAACTAATTATTTTTATTTCTATGAACATAACAAACTCAAAAAATTATTTGAAAAATTAATACTCGACTAGATAATAGCTTGTCCTTAATGTCAAACTCCACAGAATATTTTTGACAAAAAAATTATCGTCAAATTAAATTGTAACATTTCTATTTTAAATGCTTGAACTTTAAAATCAAAGGAGCTGTGTAAAACCCATAAAAATCAGTGACTCACTTTTAGCCGTAGTCCCGCTCTTAAATGATTCACTTTGGTCACTATCAAACATGGGTTTGTATATATATAGTAAAATTATATAAATAGTACATTTTTTATTGACTAATAAATCAATGTTATTTCAAGTAGGGGAAATATATCACTGTCAAATTAGTTTGACTGAAAGGTACAGGCTTGAATATAAATTAATTAATGTTACTTACGTTTGATATTAAAGTATTGTTGCTAAATTTTATAAAGTTGGAAGAAGAAAACTTAGAGCATAAAATTATGACTGTAATTATTATAAATTATCAACTCAAATTCCATTCATGGCCATCTCTCTATAGCTCGCAGATCCTAAACAAACCAAGAAAGCAGGATTTTTAAATATTCACTTATTTAAAATTTAAAACCTGTTCATCAGTTAAATTTAACTATATATTTATGTATTTTGAATCTCTCAATCAGTAAGCTAAAAAAAAAAAAACGATTCTTTCGCATGACTTCGTAACAGTTTTTCACCTTAAGCAAACGTGAATCAAAGTGAATGACGTTAAGTAAAGTGGATTCTATCAGGGCACTAAAATTACTCCGTGGTGGAGAACTAACGTGTTGGCTCTCGAAATAAATTGAGGCCGAGAACGTGATAGAATGTCCTCGTCACAAACACGAGCCCGAATGTGTAGAGCAATCGGCGCAAGGTTCAATAGAGGCTTTGCGCGGTGTTCTCGTTTTATATAAATTGTTTTAATTATTACATTCAAACAAGTTATTTTTTTAAGGTGTGGGGGAGGCATGCCTTAATACTATTTCAGGCTATATGTATATTTACAATAATAGAACATGGCTGAGGGAGGCACAATTTAAAATAAATATACCCACATTTACACGGAGGAAGATTGTAGTAAAACCACTCTCGGTACATCCAGCCGGGATTCAAATCTCAACTTCTCCCGTCACCAAAAATCCAATCCATAGCTTTAGACCGTGCGACCACCATGGTGGGTTGTTTCAATTTGTCGGTTTCCTTGCGTGGCGCCATTGCATACGTAACGTCTGCTTGTGAGCAACTAACCAATCACATTACATGTCTTCTTACATGTAAGCAATCAGCCAAATCTGGATGAAAAAAAATCAAATTACTCGGGACACTCACCTTATCCCGAAAGTTTTCAGTATGTTATAGCTTATAAGATCGACCATAGTGTAACTATTCAAGGAATGAACGCTTCGTTTATACTTGAAAGAGAGCAATCTTATTTTAATTAATTACGCAATGGAGAAACTTATAAGATAGGGCCGTAGTTTAGTCCGTCAACCTACCTTTAATAGTAAACGAAGAGTAACACTTATTTTACTCTGAAAGGTACGAGTCTTACCTTTAGCGGATTTCGATGGAAGAAAGCAACGCATGGAATTAAGTATATACCCGCCTCGGTGGCGTAGTTGGCTAACGCGCTAGTCGAGTTGAGCTCGACCGGCGAGGACTGGGAGATCGAGGTTCGAATCTCGGTCGGGTGAACTGGGGGCGATTTTTCCTAAATGATATTCCACTCTCCCTCCACGCAAATGCGGGTTCACTTCCTCTAATTCAACTTTCCCAATTCCCAATCCATTAGCGTAATTAGTACTTAAAGCGTATTACTCGAACGGGTAGTAAGACGTGGTGCTAAATAATAATAAAAATAATAATGTATATATGAAGGGCAAAGCTTGTAATGTACAAAGAATTTTTTACTATTTGGCAGAAAAAGCCACAAGCCAGTGGTTGTGATATCAATGATATCTCTTGTTAGCCAAGATTCCACGCTTCCATAACAGACTCTGCCTTTAAATATAGATTCAAAATATGAGTGAAGCAATGACCTTTGAGCTCGGACGATCCCTGTGTAGCTCAGTGGGGTAGAGAATTGGCGCGCCAAGCCAAAGATCACGTGTTTCAGTTCCCTTTTTCCAGGTGTGATTTTTAAATATGTACGAATTGAGGGATTACAATATTATCCTATTCTAAAAGCTAAAACATAGTTAAATAATGAAAAGGGGTTACGCAAGCTTGCTATCTTATAAAGTAAACAAGGCTACAATGCTATTTTTGATTTATTTTTTTTTATTCTAAATATTATATAAAAATTTAAATATGTTGGGTACAGGCTTCATTTATTTTTATGCTCCAAACACTATCCTTAAGGAGAGAGGAATTTAATTTTTAAAAATTACATTGGTAGGTCCAACATTTTAGTATAAATGTATTTTCTAAACCGTCACATTATATAGTACATTTTTATTTTTTATCGACACGAAACAATCACTTAGAGGAATTTTTAAAATCAAAAGGAATTTTAATTAAAAGCAAACAGAGAGATGGAAATAAAATCCGATCAGCTGAAAATTTTCAGAATTTATTCCGCGCGCGAGTGTGTTATTGTTAGTTGAACCGAATGGGAATACAAACTCTTGTCCCTGCAACAAACGGTATTTACCTCTGTCAAACTGTGAACAGGCTAAATATGCGTGATAAAATTTGTTTTGTGGATTATGGGGAGGGGTTGTTGCACTATCTCAATTTGTGTGTTCAAGTTTATTTATGCCTGAAAAATTATCGTTGTTTTTCAATAAAAGAATTTTTGGGTGAAATCTAGATTTTTTTTTAATTAGCTTTGTCCAAAAAATAAAAAATTTTCTGGAAAAAGGTTTATTTTTTTTTTTTATAGACGATCTTAGGCATTTCAAATAATTTATTTTCATATTTGAGTGTCTTGACCCCCTTCTATTTAAAAATAATTATAATTATTATTATTTTTTGCACCACGTCTTACTACCCTTCGGATTATACCCACTTACCAAAATGTGTAATGGTAGGGTTTTTGTGAGATGAAATGGAGGACCTACAGTTTAACGGGGGATCCGAACCACGGGAAGCCGGCATTCCACACATTCACAAGTTGTGATTAAAAACGTCTTGTCAGAGGTGAAAGAAGGGTTGGTAATCAGATAAATCTGTACCGGGCCGGGGAAATTGAATCCCGGGACCCCCAGACGAAGTCTGACACCTAGACCATCAGGTCACCTTTCTATTTAGAAGATTCTTATAAAAACATATATTATTTAACGTGAGCTTTCTGAATGACTGATTAAAATTAGCACACGTGAAAGTCTATGAGCTGAGCGAAAGAGCCAACCAATTTTTCCGGGTAAGGTATTTTCACAAAACCTTTCAATGCTTTAAATGCCACACTCAACATGGGACCGACACCGCTTACGTCCCTTCGAAGGAAAGTTGTGCTAATGTTTTTTTATCACTCAAAACATTCCGTCGACCACGGCTGGGTTTGAACCCACGAAAAAGGGGTCCAAAAGGTAAGCACTTTACCCCCAAAACCACCGAAGTTGACTCAAACTATATATAGAATAAAACCCAATACAAGAAAATTTAAAGATAATGAAAAAGTGACAGTTTATAAAAAACTTGCATTAATTGAAAAAAACCAATTTAAATTACTCTAAATCTAATTTTACGGGAAGAAACTAACTAAATAAAATATATGAAACTAAACTTTTGAACAAACTTAGTTTTTTTTAAATTTTTTTTCAAAACTTAGTAGTGTATATTTGTTGCATAAATTACAGTACCGGTAATCATAGATGACATTATGATAATTTAAAATTAATCATTATTATTTTTCATTTAATCACTTAAAAATGTGCCTTATTTTTTTAAATTAAGTGTATTACAAACTGAAATTTTGAGGGATAGAGAGGTAAAAGCCTCAAACCCTTCCCTTACTCCCCCCCCCCCCACCCCTGTTCCCAGAAATACTACGGGAATGACACAAATGTATTCTAAAGGATTGAGGTTCCAAAAACTATTTTTTTAATCTTTTTTTGACTTTTTTGAAACGCTAGTATATGATAACGGTTCCAAAAGGATTCAAACAAAAAAAAATCGCAAAGTTCTTCGGGCTACGGAGAAAAAAAAATGTAAAATTTTAAAAAAAAATGTTATTTTTTTGTTTTAAATTTTTATTAAAATCAAGACCAAAAAATGTATTTTTAAATAAATTGAATTTGAATTTTTTAATCAATTTTGAAAAATTTTATTTTATATTTAAAAAAAAAAAAATTAAAATTTAAAAATTAATTTTTTTAAAATTTTTTAGGTAATGTATTTTAAAACAACATTAAAACTAAATGGAATGAAAAAAATTAAATTATTTTTTTTTTTTTAACATCAATATTCCTTTTAGCAGAATCCCATATGATTGTTTAGTTTCGAAAATTTTTCCCTCATTAATTATGAAATAGTTTGAATTTAATAAATGATATCTCAAAAGTACTTGAAAAAAAATTGTTTTATTCTAATTGATTTTTTGGGCATTTTTAAATTTTGAATTTTTAATACGTAAAAAAAAATCCCTGAGGGATTGTTTAGCCAACTTTGCTGTGGAATTTTCCCCAAAAAGGAGGGAATTCCCCACAGCAAGATTTTTATGTGTGCCGGAAACCCTTTGGTTTTGGGAAATTTTTTTCTGTCTTAGGTGGGGTTTCCAAAAGTGGAGAGACTATTCTCAAGTTGGGGCGGGTTTTCTCTCAAGTGTGGGAGATTATTTTCAAGTGGGGTGGGGCTATTTTAATGTGGGTACGGTTTTTTAGGGGGTGGGAGTTATTCTAAGTGGGTGGGGAATTCCAAGGGGTGGGTTAGTTTTTAAAATGGGGGGGACTATTCCAAGTGCGGGTAGGTTATTATCAAATTGGGGGTGGGGAATTTAAAACCAAGTTGGTGGGATTTCCTAAGTGTGGGGGGGAGCTTTTCTCAAGTGGGGTATAAATTATTTCAATGGGGTGGGGGTATTTTAATGGGGTACATTATTATAAAAGGGGGGGGAGATTATTTTCAATGTGGAGGGGTTATCTAAGTGGGGGGGGAGCTTTCCAAATGGGGTATAGTTATTCCAAGGGGGTGGGAGCATTTCAAGTGGGGACTTTTATTTTTAAGTGGGGGAGAGTTTTTCTCAAGTTGGATGGGAGTTACTCTCAAGGGGGGGGGGAGCTTTTTCAAGTGGGGGATGATTTTTCAAGTGTGGGGGGGAGCTTTTCAAGTGTGGGACGGTTTTTACAAGTGTGGGGGGGAATTTTTTTAATTTTAAAAGGGGTTACTCTAATGTGGGTGGGAGCTTTCTCAAGTGTGGTATGAGTTATTTCCAAGTGGGGTGGGCTTTTCCCAAAGGGTTGGGACGATTATTATAAAGGGGGGGTGAGAGTTATTTCCCCCCAAGTTGGTGGGAGTTCCTAAAGTGTGGGTGGGAGTTTTTCGGTGGGAGAGTTATTCTAAAGTTGGGGGGGGCTATTCTCAAGTGTGGGTAGGGGTTTATTATCAATTGTGGGTGAGAGTTTTCCAAGTGTGGATGGGATTACTCTCAATGTGGGTAAAGTTTTCTCAAGGGGGGGGGAGTTATTCTCAAGTGGTGGGGTGTTTTTCCCCGCTTTTTTAAATTATGTATTTTAACGGAATACCGGAAAAGCAAATCTTCAAAGGGGTGGGGTTTTATAGGTTCGGGAACATTTTTTTGTGATTTTAAAATTAAATTAATGAAATTTTAAGGCAGTAAAATTTTTATCTGTCTAATTAAAACCAAATTACAAGATCACGAAAAATTTTGGGTGATAATATAATTACTATACCGTTTTTAAATTATTAACCGAAAAAACGGTTAAAAAATTTCCCCCGAAATTTTTTTTAAAGGGAAACCAGCTGTATTTTTAAAAGGCTTTCTTTCCCCTTGAAATTTTTCTGTTATTTTTTTGGGCCCAAAATTTGTTCCAGTTTGGTTTTCCGAGCGGACTACTTAAACTTCAGAAATGTTAACTGCGATTTTAAAACTCATTTCTTTCCTTTCGCTTTGGGCTAAGACTTTTAAAAATGGGGGAAAAATGTCGGAAAGAATAAAATGAAAATAATTAAAATATAAAAATCAATTTAAATTTTAAAGAATACAGCGAAAATTAAATGTTAAAGAGAGACCACGTATTTTTATTTTATAAAAATTATCGTAGTAGTATTAAACTTTTATTTAGCGAAAATTTAAAAAATTTTTAAATTTAAATTTATCTCTACCCAAAAAAATAAGACCCCCCCTCATATAAATTCCCACATTAATACTTTTTTATGTAAAACCAAAAAGAAAAGGGGGAAAAACACCCGGTGGGACATGGCAAAAAGTGCTACTCCGATAACTAGACAGCCGATGCGGGGACATCGGGGCCCCAAACTGGGGGGGGGACTAAGGTGGTTTTTCCTAAAGGTTTTTTAAAATCCCCAATACCCCAAAACGAAAAGTTTCCCTAATATAAGTTCCCCAAATTTGAAAAACCAATGTTTTAAATTTGTATAAACGATAACCCAAAGGGTAGTAGGCCGATGCAAAAAAAAAAAATTTAACCCCTGAATTACTTTTTTAACATTCCCCTTCCCCCAAAAATAAAAACGATTTTTACCAAACTTTTTATTTTCAAAATTGATTTCAAGAGGTTTTTTTTTAAATTTTTCTTTGTATTTTTAAAAAGTCAAACAAAAAAAATCCTTGCATTTTTTTACAAGACAATGGGAGATTTTAAAAAATTTGGGCTTGTCCCCATTTTGTCAATTTTTGGAAAACTTGGGGAAAAATAACTTTTTTTTTTTTTGTTAATTGTTTATTTTTATTTTTTTTTTCGGATGGAAGAAAACTAAAATTTTACCAAACCAATGCAACTCTTTTATTTTTTTAAAAATAAATAACATTTTTATTTTTTATTTTTATTAGATTTATAAAAGACCCACAAAAAAACTTTCAATCATGTTGAGGCTTGGAATTCCTACCTTTACGCTCCAAATTGGAAAAAAATTTTTAACGAAAAAAGTGTCGCTGCTTGTTTGATAAATTCTTTTTCCCCAAATTTTAATTGTTACGTTTAAATTAAACCTTTTAGAGCCCAAAACTTTTCTCGCGAGGGCTTATTGGAACCCCTTTTGTTTTTAACATATTTAAGGGGGCTTTTTACAAAAATTCCCTTGAACGTGAGCATTTTTTCCCCCCCAAAATTTCTTTAAAAAAGTAAAATATTTTCGATCAGTAGCTTTTAAAAAACTACGCCTCTCGCCTTTTTAAAAGCACCTTAATCTAGATTTCGGGATTTTTTTTTATCGTAAAAGAACCCAAAAATTAAAAAAAGCAAATTTTAAAATTTTTTTTATTGCAAGCGACTGACCCCAAAAATTATGTTTTTTTTAAATTTTTTAAAATTGGCAAACCGAAATTTTTAATTTTATATAGTTTTAAGGGTTTTAGCTTGTTAGAGATTCGACTGTTGGCTAGCTTTTTAATTAAAGGGAAAATTTAAAAAAAAAAAAATTTTTAAACTATTTTTTTTTTAAATTTAATAAAAAAACCCTTTGGGAATGTGTGAGTCCCCAAGGGCCTCCACCGGGGTTCAAAATCCCACTTTAAAAACCTGTAGGTTCCCCATTTAAATCTCCCAATCCCCCCAAACCATTGACGCATTGCGTAAGGCATAAAACCCCGGGAAACATAGAAAAGACGCGGTGCAAAAAAAATAATAATAGAAATTAATAAAAAATAAAAAATAATTAATAAAAAACTTAACATTTTATTTTTATCTTAAAATTTAAAACCCATTAGAATTTTTTTATTAGATCCGTATATCTAAATCCCTTACTGTTTTTTAGTTTGGACTTTTTCAAAAAAAATATAATTACAACCTTTGTAATGGCTTTATGTATTTTTATTTTTAAATTTACTTAGAAAAAAAATTGTTTTCCCTTTTAAATTTTTAAATTGTACACAAAGAAAAAAGTTTTTAAAAAAATTTTCAAGCCTTTTTTTTCTGGATTTTTTTCTGCCCCAATTAGGGGTTTTCGATTTTTGAAAAATTTTTTTAGAAAAGGAAAATGAAAAATTGAAAAAATTTTTCCTATAAATTTATACAATAATAAAAAACCAAAATTTTTCTGGTTGTGAAAAGTTTTTTTCTTATTTTTAAAACAATAATTACACTTTTTTAAAAATATTAACTTTTTTTAAAACTGAAAATTTTTTATTTTAAAAATTTTCTTTTAATATAAGCCCAACCCACGAATAGAATTATGTTTACTCTTATGTATATATTTATCATTTCAGCCTTGTGTGTAAATAAAAAAAATATATAAATAAATTCCACTTTTCCCTTAAAATTTTTTTAATATATCTATTTTTGGTCTTAAAATTACGGGGCTTAGCTATTAAATAACCGGATAAAGCTCAAAAAATTGAAATTTAAAAAATTACTCAAGGGAAAAAAATTTTAAATCACCCTTTCAATGTACCCCCCCCCTCACACCCCCCTGTTCCAAACCACCTCAAAACATAGGGGAATCTTCCACTTTTGGAAAAAAATTTTTTTCAGGTCCTTTTCGAAACGTTCATGAGCCCCGTTGCTTTTTCGTTCACAGAATCAACAAACTCAAAGGGGGTTTTCCCTTTTTAAAAGTGCAATTTAAATCTTGGGGGAAAAAAAAAAAAGCCAGGGGGGGCTAGTTTTCGGGTGAGAAAAATTTTGGGGATTTTCCCAACAGGGGAAAATCTTGTGCTTCGCCAAAAAACTTGGTTATTAGCGCTTTTTTAATGTGGTGGGGTTGCCCCTAATGAAGAATCCACAAAGGGTTCTTTTCCCACTTTTTCAGGTTTTTCTTTTTTCTTATGGGGTCCAGGGGGTTGTAAAAACTTCCTGAAAGAAAACCCTGATTAACAGAAAGCCCTTTAAAGGGTCCCCCAATTTTAATTGTGAACAATCCCCGGTTTAAAAAAATCTATCATCATTACTTTAAATTTTTGGATTTTGATCATCCTTGCAAACTTTTTTTCCTCGGTGAAAGGGGACCCTTCCAATGCGGGAAATTGGAAACTTAGTTTCAGGGTCGAACGGGAAAAACCCACGATTCGTCACAATTATCACGTTTTCTAAAATTTTTTTGGATAAATTTTCGACTTTATGAAGGATGTCAACCAAAATTTTCTTTCAAGTTTGCTTTTCCCCAAGGAGTGAGCAGTTTGGGGCCCACCATTTTTAGAGAAAAATTTTTATCGGTGTAAATTTCATGGAAAAATTGTAAAAACATTTTCCCTTATCGATATTAACTAATTTCCAAAATTGCTTAAAAGTTCAGACGTCGTTTTTTTTTCGAAAGGGTTTTACTCACTTTTAAATTTTGGGACATTTTTTTTGATGTGCGAGGATGGCCGGGGCACGGATGGGGTTTCTTCAATCAGTTTCCTCCCCCCCTTTAAATTTTTTTAAAACCCAATCGAACATTTGAGTACGAGAAAAAACATAGAAAACCATGGGCCCTTCCCTTTTAAACAAATTTGGAAATTTTTTTCTGTAGCGGATTTCCCAATTTTACAAAAAATTTTTCACTTTGGGACACGTGACCCCTTTTAACTCAACATTTTTCCAATTGGACCCTCAGGTACAGGTCCACTTCGAAAAAAAGGGGCTTGGCTACCTGTCGGTCACTGCCCTTTGGGGAAAATTTGGAAGGTAGAGGGAAAAAAAAACATAAAACAATACCCTGCCCCGGGCTGGTTGTTGCTGGGGACCGCAGGTAAGTGGCAAAAAAAATGAGTCAATTTTTTTTAGTAACCACATCTCGTCTGTAATATATATATATATAAAAGACGTGAAAAAAATATCATACATTTACTATTAATGTAAAAAATTTTTAAATTGGGTTAAATGTTTACTTTTCAAAATTTTTTAACATTTTTGTAAGAAAAAGCCTAAAACCCAATGTAACGGGGTCCCCATTTCAAAAAATATTTTATTTAGAATTATCATAATAAAATAATTAAATAGAAAATTTTGAACCCCAATTAGATATATTCCAAAATATATTTTTTTCCCCAAAATTTAGTAAATTTTTTCAGAAAATTAAACCCAAAATTTTTAAAACTCGCATCAATAGTTTTTACTCTCTCACCCATAAATCCCCTCACCTAAAGGTTTCCCCGGGATCTAAATTTTAGAAAAAAAAAATTTTTGGGGCGTTTGTTTTTTGGTTTGGTTTGTTCATGGCCCCCCTAAATCTCTGGGGGGAAATATTGGCTAGGAACAGCTGTTTCCCCTTGCAGGCCTTATTTTAATTTTGCGGCACCTTGAGTAAACTTTTCCCCCGGGGAAAAAAAGACACCCCGAAGGAAAAGATAGGGGGGCCCTTTAATAGTCTTTACTACTCCCTAAAAAAGATAGTTTTGTGGTCGGGTTTAAACCTCCTTTTTAATCGCGTTTTTATTAAAAAACCCTTCGGACTGGTTAAACGTGATTGGAAGGAACTTTAATTTAATTTTTCCTTTTTTTTTTGTAGTTTTTTTGGCAAAGTTTTTTGGTTTTTTGCCAATAGATAAAATATTTATTCGGTAGATCCACATAGATACGGGGCCCCAATGCCTTTGCTAAAAAAAAAGGGGAGGCGGCCGCATCAGGTGGCGGCCGAAAGGGGGCGGCATAAGCGGGCGAAATAAAAAGAACCATTCAAAAATTAAAAAATTTTTTTAGGGCAAACTTTTTTTATATTGGTCAATTTTTTCCCGAAATTGATGTTTAGGGTTTAGCACGCATCTGCGTAACCCCTTTTTCGGTACCCTTTGATTTTTGTTTCCTGGGCAGGTGCTATTTAGAGAGCGCTCCCCAAAAGATGTTTCGACATTGCGAAGTATTTTTTTTGTTTGAAAATATCCCCCGGGCGGCCCCCCCTTCCTAAAAGCTTAGGGGGAAATTTTATCCAAAAGATTTTTGCACGTGTTACGTTTTGGGATATTCTGCTTTGAGCTTACAATTTTTGAAAATTTTTTTGGATTTTAATTTTAGTTTGCCCCCGAGAAGTTTTAATGGGGGGTGCTTTTTTTAAAATAAGTAAATCTAAAAATTTATATTTTGTATCATTATAATTTTTTTTGCATTTATACAAAAATTCGTTTTTTGTTTTAAAAAGTAATCGGGTAAAAAATTATTGTTTTTTTAAACCCCAAATTTTAAAAAACTTATTATCTTGAAAAGATTATTTTAAATGAAAATAGGGACTCAAATTTAAAAAAAGTAAAATTTGCATGGACGGGGGTATATGTCAAGGCTGGGAAAGGGTTTTGTCTGTGTTGATAGATAGTTATTTGGGGAAATAGGGGGAAAATTTTTTGCGTTCTGTGCTGATAGAGGGAGAGAGTTGTTTAAGAATATTTGTTTTTTGGGCCTACTTTTGCATTCGTTTTTTTTTTTGCTTTTTTTGAACAAATTTTTTATCCGTGAAGTGTAAAAAAGTAAAAAAAAGGGGTATATGTAAAAAGGGTTTTCTAGCGTCAATTGAGGAAAATTCTTTAAACCCAATTTATTTGTTATGTTAACCTACAGATTTTACTGCTTTGCAATTCATTTTATTGTTATTTTATAATCCTATTTTAATAGCATGAAAGATCATGTTTTTTAATCATTATCAATGAACCCACCCCCCCCCGGGTTTTGCATCTTTGGAAGGGACAGCTATAGCTCTGAAAAATTTTAATAAAAACCCCTGTCTCTTTAATAGGGGGGAAAAAAATTTTTTTCCCCCAATTAAAATTAAAAAAAAAAAACACTAATTAAAATTTCCCAATAACCCAAACAAAATAAAGAAATCTGCCATTAATTTCTATTGAACCTAAAAATGGTTTGCCACTAGAGACAACACCTTTCCAAATTTAAACGAATTTTATAAAGATAAAGTTAGAAGGGAAAAACTGAAGAAAGTTTTGTTGTGGGTTGATATTTTTTTTTTAAAATAGTTTATTATTTTCAAAAAAAAAATAGTATTCGTAATTTGTGCGGGTTTTTTTTCAAAATCACAAAAAAGGTTTTTTTTTTTTAAACATTAGGGGGCTGCTTTTTGGGAAAAGACTTGCACCCAATGTGAAAATCTCCCACACGCCCCTTGCATTTTTAAAAACGGGTAGTTTTTTAAAAACAAAAGGACAACGGGCTTCCTTAACCCAAAAATTTCGAAAATTTAAAATCATTTTTAAAAAATGAGCCCTTGTTTTTTAATTTTCAAAAATTTTTAGTCTCAAGTTTTCTTTTTGGTTTTTTAAATTAAATACATTTAAAATTTCTCCTTGGATATTAAATTGTTTCCAATCAAAATTTTTTTAGGGGTCAATTTTAAAAAAAAAAAAAAATAGTAAATTGAATAAAAAAAATTAACCCCAATTTCTTGTTTTTTAAAACCCGGCAGCCCTACAAAAAAAAAAAGATTACAATTTTGATATAAACCCAATTTGCTTAAATCATAAATTCAAATCACTTGAGAGGGCCCTTTCAAACTAAAAAAAATTAAAAGAGGCTGTCAACTTGAAAGGGATAGTCTTTAATTTAAAAACACTATTTTTTATATGTAATTTGCCCTAGGTTCAAGAATGCCCCGGGAAAAATGTTTTTTTAAAATTAAATTAACAAATTTGAAAGTGAACGTATGGGCAAAAATTGGCATACGGCAGAAAAAAACAAAAATATAAAAAAGCTAAATTTAAAGAAACCCTTTCGTTTTTCGCTATTTTCAATTAACATTTTTCTTGAAAAATTTGTGTTATAAAATTTACCATCGTAGCATATGACTAAAACGTTGAATTAAGATAAAGTGTTTTAGGGAGGTTAAAAAAAAAATTTTAAAGGGAATAAAAATATTTTTTTTCTAGTTGAATGCCCGTTTTTTTCGAAAGGGGGATATTGTTTTTTATTTATTTTTGGGATGAAAAAAAAATCATTTTTTTTTGGGTTTTTTAAATTCCTTTGGTTCTTAGCGTTCGTAACCCGAAAAAACACCCGAAAGGTGACCATGTATTGTTTCTGACTTAAAGAGAGGTCACATAACACAAAAGGAAAAGGGAAATTAACTGTCGCGGGCTCTTCTCAAGTCAACATACACAAAAAAAGGGAAAGGTGCTTGAACTTACTTACATAAAAAATATTTTTAAAAATGACCCAAATCAGATAAAAATTGAAAATGAAATGGTGTGTCTGGCATTTCAATACTACGAAATTGCCCGAGCACCCTTTCCAAAACAATCAAAATAAAAATCTAAAAATTTGCTTTTTTTATATAAACTTTTTGGTTAATTGAAGAACTCGTTAAAAAACCTGCCCTTAAAAATATCAAATTCTAAAAACGAAAAAAGACACCTTGGGCCGGGCAACATTGTGTTTTCGATGAAATTGAAGCAAAGACGGGGTCACGGGTTGCTTTTACGTGAAACTGACGGACGGCCCTTTGGGGGGAATGGACGTGTTATCAGCTTTAGCTGGCTGGAAGGTCCTCCCCCCCCCCCAAACCCCTCCCCTTTCACCCGCCCACTCCGGGGCCCGGGCCCCCTCACTAACACAAACCCCTAAAAAACACCAAAAAAATTCAGCAAAAAATAAACCCAGACTTCTAACGTCTCTTTTAAATTACATTTTAAAACTTTTAAATTCATATTTTTTTAATTTTAAAAAACTGTATTAAAAATTTTTTCCATCGGTCAGAAAACATCTTGGGGGGATTAAAAAAAAGTTGTTTTTATTTTTTTTGAAGGGGTTTTTTTATTAAACCCTTCCCGCTGGGTTATTACCCTCTAAAAAGGTTAAAAAGAGTTTAAAAAAACAAAATGTTGATTTGGGTAGCACCCCGGGTTTCACCCACTTAATCACAAAACATCGGGGAAAGAAACATCTTTACTCTTTCAAAAAATTTAAAAAGGGAAAACCCGTGGCCCCAAATTTTAGGTTTCTATATTTGTTGTAAGTGTAAATTAGTCATGGGAAAGGGGGAGTCAGTCAGGATTTCGCTTTTATATAAAAGAGAATTTTAAACAAACAAATTTTGTTTCCCTCATTAAAAAAATAAAAAGTTACTCGTGGGAACCTTCCTTTTCATCGTAAATTTTTTTCTCGTAAAAAAATGTTTTGTTTCCCTTTTAAAAAAAATAAACCGTTTAAAAAAAAATAATATTTTAAATTTTAAAGCTTGAAACTTTTAGAAATCGGTTTTAAAGGGGTTTTTTCCTTTATTTTTTAAAGAACTAAAAATTAAAAAAAATTTAAAATTTTAAAAATGACTTACGCATTCAAAATGGCTGAATTCTAAAATTTTTGGGGACGTGTGATCTAATATCAGGTTAAAAATTTTTTTAGGGCTAAATCAATTTTCCCTTTTTTTAAATTTCAAGTAAAAATTTTTTATTCCCTTAAATTTTTTATGCCCTAAAAAAACACAAATCTAAACAAATTAAAAACCAGCCTGTCTGTTTTTCCCTTCCCGAAATTTTTTTCTGGGTTCCCCCGGGCAATAGAAGGTTGAAATTTTAACTCAAGCTTTCCCGGGAATTTATGTGAAAAAACCTAAGCCTGAAAAAATTTGAAAAGAGGGGTGGGAAAGGTCCCCAAAAAAACCCCCTGCCCTTTCCCTTTTGGGCCAAAAAATCAAGTTTGTTCCATCGCGCGAAATTAAATTTCCTTTGGTTTTTAAAAAAGTTTCTTTTAAAAAAAGTCCTGGGCGTAAATTTTTGGGGTTCCAAAACGGCCCCGTCCTTAAAAACAAAACCCAAATAGAAAAAGAAAATTTTTGAAAAATTTTTCATTCTAATTTTAAAAATTTTTAAAAAATTTTAAATTGGGGGTTTCCAAACCATTAAAAAATATTCCCGTGATTGGGGTTTTTTCGAAAAATTTAAATTTAAAAATAACCATTCGTTTTAACCCCCCAAATTTTTAGATTGGGCGCGGGAAAGGAGGGATTTTATTTAAAAAAAAAAAACTTTAAAGGAGGTAGAAAATTAAAAATTTTCCCGGAACGTTAAAAAGGGAAAAATCCAAATGAAAAAAATTGTTTTTAATTAAATTTTACTTTAAAAAGTGGGGTTTATGAAAAAAGGTTTAAAAAAAAGGGGTTTAAAGGGGGTTGCAAATTCCCAAAACTGAGATAATTTTAAAAAATAATCAGTAAAGGTAAAAAATTTAAAATTTTTCCGGGAAAGTGTAAATAGCCCCCAAAACGTAAAGAAAAGGGCTGAAAATTTTTAAATTTAAAAATTTAAGGGGCTCTAAAAAAAAAAAGAGGTTACCTAAAAAAAATTCCAAAAAATTTAAAAAAAATTTTTTTTGGGAGGTAGCCCACATTTTGAAAAGAAAAATGAGAAAGTCCCTTTTAAGTATAAGTGTCAAAAACTCAAAAAAACTTAGTAAAGGGGGTTGGGGGAAAAGGGGGACGACTGGGAAATTTTTCCCAAAAATTTAAAAATAAACAAATATTTGTTTTGGGGAGGTTTAAAAAAATTTGAATTTGGCAGGATTTGTAAAGGGACCAACAAAAAAACCGAAATTTTTAAAATTAAAGAAAATTAAAAAAGGAGGGTCTTTTTGGGGGTAGTTAAAATTTTTAAAAAAATGTCGATTTGATATCAAAAAAAATTTTCCCTCAATATTTTTGAAAGGGATGAAAGATGTTTTATTTTAAATTAGGGTCTGGGTTAAAGTTTAAAACTAACAGGTTTTTAAAAATTTTAAAATAAAACATGTTTTTTAAATGGCTAAAGAAATGTAAAAAATTTCAGGCCCCTCGGAGACCACCCAAATAAACAAAAAAAAAAAAAATTTAAAGAAAGTTTGAAAATTTCGAAAATCGGGTTCCCCAAAAATTGAGTCTCAAAAAATTTTTTTAAATCAATAGAAAAAAAAAAATATTTCACTTGGGAATTTAAAAAAAAAAAATTTGGGATATAACCCTAAATAAACCTTCCCAGATAAACTAAAAGGGTTTATGAAAAACCCTAGAAATTTAAAAAAATTTAAAAAAAAGAAAAGTAGGCGCTCCCAAATTTATTTAAAAATAAGGGGGGTGGGTTGGGAAAACTAAAATTAGTCAGGGAAAAAACCCAAAAGAGAAATTTACAATTTTTAAAAGGGGAAGTAATGGGTTTGGGGGGGTGGGGGGGGTAGCTTGAATTTTTTCCAAAATTTTTTATTTTTTGTGCAGAAGAAAAAAATACGTGGAAAATTGGTAAAAAAAAAACTTTGGTAATAGGGGATTTGAAAGGTTTTTAAAATTTTAAAAAAAAAGGGTCCCCGAAAAATTTATTAAAACTTTGGGGGGAGGGGGGCCAAACTACTAAGCTAATAGGGAAAAAAATTTTATGGTAGACAGTGGGGAAAATTTTTTGGGAGGGGGTCCGAAAAAAAATTTTTTAAAAACAAACCCCCTTCCCCCCAAAAAAAAAAAATTTTAAAGAATCCCGTAAAACAAACTTCAAATCACCATCATGTCAATAAAAAACAAAACATTTTTTTATTTTTTTTTTTAAAAAACGTTCTACCCTTCCCAAGTTTTAGCCTTTCCCCTCTTTTTAACCACCCTCCAAATTTTTATCTCATTCCTCTTTCCCCCACCCCCCAAACCCCCCCACCCCCTTCACCAAAACCCCAAATTTAAACCCTTTAAAAACTTTTTTTTTTTCCCAAAGACTATAAATATATTATGACATTTTTTTGGGGGGGGGGAGAATAAATTAAATTTTCTAAAAAAAAAATAACCTTTTATTACTCGCGTAATGTAGCTTTTTATTGGTTTAAAAATTTTTTTTAAATTTGGGCCCTTGTTTTTTTGTTTTTCCATTAAAAATAAAAAACAAAAAATCAAATCTTTCCTCTTTAAAAATATTAGTATAGACTAGTATAGAAAAAACAAAAAGGATTTAACTCAAAGGGGATTTTTTTAGCGCTTTATTTATTAAATTTTCTAAAAAATTTAAAAGAAAAACTTTCGTATGTACAGGAGAGAATAATAAAGAAAAAAAAAAACCACTTTGGTTGAAAAGCTTTTGGGAGACATGAGCTCTTTTTGGGCAAAACCCGTACTAATTTTAAATTTCCCTATATTTTCTATATTTGTTTTTTTATTATTTCAAAATTTAATTTTGTCATCTTAAATGTATAAAAAAGCTATTTTAATATTTTCAATTATACAAGCTCCCCCCGGGGAAAACGGGCTTAAAAACTATTTGATAATTTATAAAAATTTTTCCCAATAGCAAATTTTAAAAAATTTTGTAAAAAAAATATTTTTGAATAAAGTTCATCAGAAAAGTTAAAAATTTGAACAAAGAGGGCCTTACTTATTAAAAAAAAATTTTGTTTTAGATTTATCTTCAATGACGGGGAACTTTTAAATTTTTTTTGGAAAAATTTTTTAGAAAAAACCTATTTTCCTAGAATTCAGTAACCAAATTTTTATAATTTTTTTAAAAACACTTTTAAAATATTTGGGGAAAAAATATTTTTTTATCTTCCGTAAAATTTGGGGTTTAAAAAGACCAAAGGTCAAATTTAATTTATATATAAAATATATTAAATTTCTTTACATTTTTGTAAATTTTAAAAAAAAGGTTCCCCTCCCGAGTAAAGGGAAAAAAAAAGTTGGCTAACAATAGAATCAAATCAACTTTCTAAAACCAAAACATTTTTAAAAATTTTAAAATCAAAGTTTTGAAAAAATCATTTAACTAAAATTTTTTTTTTTTTGAATAAAAAAACTTAGCTATTTTTTCTAAAAAAAGCCTTTAAAAATTTTTGGCGAGTAAAAATAAGTTATTTTAATTTTAAATTTCAAAATTTTTTCCTTTTTTGACCCCTGTTGGGTTTTTTTAAAAAAGGTTTTTTTTTTACTGTAATTTTAATAGTTTTTTAGAAATATAAATTTTTTTTCTTTAAATTTAAAAATTTTAAAAAATATTAAATTTTTAAACAATTATAAAAGGGATGGAAATTGATTTTTAAAGTTTTCTCAAAGAAAAACAATTTTTTTAAAACCCTCCAAATTTTAACTTTATTTATATTATGTAGGCCCATTCAAAAATACCAAAAGATAATAAAAAATCAACAAAATTGACCCTATAAAGTTGAGGGAATTCTCTCCCCCCAAATACACGATCCCAAAATTTAGGCCCCCGCTGTGGTTCTGGGGCAATTTCTCTTACTTTAAAAAAACCCCTTTCACAAAAAAGTTTCAAAACCCTTTTCCGGGGCAAAAATTTTCCCCCGTAGAAATTGAAACCTTTTTAAAAGAGTGGGTTGGGGCCCCAAAAAGGGGAAAGAGAGGGGACCCTGAGGATAAGTTTAGTGAAATGCGAGTTCTTTTGATGTACTCAAGGGGAAGGGCCAAAAATTTATTATTTTAAATCTCTCTCTTTTTCCTCCTCATGGGCTTTTTCGAATTAAAAATAGAAAGGGGGAATTAGGGAAAACTTTTCCCCCGACCAAAAACGGTAAGATGATGGTTTGCGGAGGATGGGGCGGCTTAGGGAGGAGGGGGGGGGGGGGTTTAAAAAAAGGGGAAAAGATGAAAACGCGGCACCATGAAAGAAAGTAGTCAGATGACCATTCAAAGGAAAAAAAAGCGGAAAATAAAGAACAAAACGTTTTGGGGAGAGTAAAAGTGGGGAAAATAGATTTAAAAAATTTTCCCAAAATACGAAAACAAAAGGGTGGGAGAGAGAAAAGAGAGAGCTCAAATTCTAAATGGAAACTAATTATTTTACTTGAAAAAGTTTTGAGACCTTTTTGAAAGAGATAAAAAACCAATAGTGGGGTTGGGGGTTTAACTAAATACGGGTTTAAGTTTTGGAAAAGGGGGGCCCGGGAAAAAATTGTCACCCAAAGAAAGGGGGAACGATTTTAAAGTCAAGCCCGAAAAACGGTTAGGTCAAGTTTTGTAATCCAAACCAGTTTATAAACGAGTTTTTTTTATGCAGATTTTCCCTGAACGGTTAAAAAAACGGGGTTTTGAAAAAAATTATTAATTCACAAAAATTTGGGGGTTGATTTTTAAAAAATAAAGTCTGGGTTAACGTGACTAAAATGTTTTTTTAAAGTATATTAAATAAAAACCACTAAATTTCAAATCATCAAAAAAGGGGTTTTTTTATAAGTTTTTTGACAAAGCGCAAAGTCCTTTCCTAAAAAAAAAATTCTTGTTTGGTTTTATTGGGCCCAGTCCCCGGGACAAAATTTACTGATTACCAAACCTTTTCCCTTTAACTTGACAAGAAGGTGTTTTAAAAACTAAAATTGTGGGTGTGTTTAAAAGCCCAAACCTCTACCGTGGTTCGGATCCCCGTTAAAAAAATTTGGGAAAGGGGGCTAAAATAATAATAAAAATTTTAATTTTAATAAAAATAATAATAATTTAAAAATAGGGGGACCTGGTGGTCTAGGGGGAAGGTGTCAGACTTCTGAGCTGGCGGCCGGGGGTTTAATCCTCGGTCCCGGCACAGGTTTATCTGAATTTTCCAAAACCCTTTCCCTTTTCCCCTGACAAGGGGCATCTTTTTGAATGTGGGGGAAAGCCAGCCTCCACCCTGGGTTTGGGGTTCCCCGTTAAAACTGTAAGGCCCCTTTATTTCAAAACTCACAATAACCCCACCATTACAAAATTTGCTAAATTTTTTTTAACCCGAACGGGTAGTAAGAAGCGGTGCTAATAAAAATAAAAAATTTAATAAATTTAAATTTTTAAAAATAATAAAAATAATAAAAAATTGTTCACTTATGATCTATACCCCTTCCTTGCTGCATGGTCTTAGGGGGCACTTTTACTTTAAACTTTGACTGCCGAGACGGAAAATCGAGGTTTGAACCTCGGTCGGTTTTTTTTTTTCCCCAAAAAAAGTTTTTTCCCCTATTTTTTACACAAATGTTGGGGACATTCCTTTAAATATGCCTTACTTAACCCTAAAAAATAATGTAGGCTAATTTTGTAATATGCGAAGGAAAACCCAAACATTTTGAAAAACGTGTGCAAAAAAATATAAAAACCCCAGCCCCCAATATGAGGCCAAAAAATTTAAACAAGGTCTATGGAAGTGTCATCGGGGTTAAAAAATTTTTCACATTGGTAAATTTTTTAAAAAAAAATAAATTTTTTTTTATTCCAAAAAAAATCAAATCAGTACCAAACTTAATTTCATTTTCTAAGAATAACCCAAATTTTAAAAGGTTTTTTGAAATATCTGTCATGAGCATCACGAGATTAAAAAATAAATTTTTTAAAAAAAGAGAAAAATGTTTTTACTCAAGTCCCACCATGCTTATTTACCCGATAATTCAACAATTTTTGAAATAAAAATTTATGTAGAAAATTTTAAAAAAAACAAAAAAGCACTGAAACAAAAATTTTTTTTAAATTTTTAAAAATTTTTGTTATTAAATTTCCCCAATTTCCCTTTTTTACATACCCCATATTAATTTTCCCCCCCAGGGTTTTTTTTTTTGTACATTATATCTTTATTTTTTTAATTTTTCCCAATAAAAAATTAAAAGGGTTTTTTAGAAAGTTCTTGAAGCAATTTTAAATTTAAAGCGGCGACTGTTTGTCCTAGATAAGGTTTAAACCAAACAAAAAATTTGTTTAAATTTTTGTGAAGCATTAACTGGAAAAAAGGCCCCGGGATGATAAATTAAAACCCGGTTTTTCCCAAATATTGAACCAAAAAACTCCGGCCCCCCCCCAAAATTTAAAGTTTTATTGAGGTTTGGGGGGTGGGGTTTTTATAGCGAAAACTATTTTAAGGGTATAGGCGTTAAAAATATGTTTTTATTTAGAAATAAAAAAACCTTTTTAAAAGGAAAAAATTTTTGAAATGTAAAATTTTTAAAAAATTTTGAAAAATATTTAAATTTAAAAGATATTAAAGTTGATTCATTTATCTTAGGACGGAAAAAATTTTGCTTTCGGGGGTTAAAGTTTGCGACAATAAATGTTATCAGCCCCTTAATTTTTACGCGTAATTTTTAAGTTTAAATTTTCGCCGGGTAGGGCCCTCTGTAGGATAATAATTTTTAAAGCATACAACGCAAGGTCGGGACTGTTTTAAAAGGGGCTTTCATGCGAAAAAACCCTGCCCACAAACCGTTACAAATTTTCCTATTTGGTACAAAAATCCAAATTTGTTAAATATGCGGCTAAACGAGTACGAGGGAAAAAGAGGGGGTCATGTAGGAGCAACGTAAGATGCTTGCAAGCACTAATTTTGGTGTAGCCAAAAAGTAGTCAAGAGTTGGGAAAAGTTTATTTAAAAAGGGGAAATTTTAAAATTCTTCACATTTAAATTTAATTTTTTTTTTATATAAACCCCAAAAAAACATTACAAAATTTGTCAGTTTTTTTAAAAAATGTGAATTAAATGTTTTTAAAATTATCAGCGTATAAACCCCCAAAAAATAGTAGGAAATGGGCTATTATTATTATTCAAATTTTAAATTTTATTTGAGCCGGGGTTTTTGCCCACTAAATACGTGATCCCAAAATTTTAAACCCAAAAATGATTCTGATAAGCAAAAACCCCCATGAAAACCAAAGATAACTATGGGATCACCCATTTGAACTTTTAAGAAAAAAGTTACAAATATTAAAACTATCGATAAAAAGTGATGGAAAAAATACATTTTTTTTCTGGGAATAAACCTTTCTGGAGTAATAATACCCCCTTTTTAAATTATAGGGGCCCGATAAATATTTTATCCAAAAATCATAAGACCGGCCCGTGGGATTTCTATACATACAGTCAGTCCGTAGGTCAAATTTTTTTGAGGAATTTCTGGTTTATTGAGTTTTTAACTTACTAATTTAAATTTTTAAAATTAATTTTTTTTATTTCCCTGTTTAAAAATTTTTAATTGATTTTAAAAATATAGGGCGACTATCCCAGGACACTTTTGGAATAATTAACAATTGTATAGATTAACTAATTTAAAATGAAAAACAATTTTTTTTTAAGGGGCGCCCTTGGGGTTTTAGTCTCTAAAATTTTAAATACAAGCAAGGTTTTTCAAATGATTCTCATCCTCCCTAAAAATTTGATTTTGAATCCCGTCTTTGGGCAGAAATTTTTGTTTTTATGTTGGGGGTTTTCGGGTTTGGGTTTTCGAGTGGGGTTTGAACTCGTCCGGAGCAAGTAGTTAGCTAGGTCACCAGAATGAAAAAGTAATTTTTTAAAAAAAGTTGATTGGGCCCAAAAAAAAACATTTTGAAATTTTTAAACGCTACTTTTTTTTTTTCAAAAAAGATCTTTTTAAAACATTTCACCTGGGCAAAACAATCTAAACCCCGGGGACTTTAGAATTTAAAAACCCATGGGGTCTTTCCACTACTAAACTAGGGGTCAACCATTTCCCATAGCCAATTTTTTATTTATATTTTTAAGTCCTGGGTAGCCAGCGTTAAGAGCAATTTGGGGGTAACAAATCAAAGGTACCAGTTCAATCCCATGTAAAAGTTTCATTTTTTAACTTTAAAGGGAAAAAGAATTTAGATGAGGGCTATTGCCCTACTTTAACAACTATAATATTTGAATATTTAATTCATTATTGTTTGTTTTATCTTCTCGAATTTATAAAAAAAAAAACTTTAAAATTACGAAAAGTTTCAAAAAAAATGGGGTATATCCCTAGAATGTTTAAAAACTATTGACAGTAACTACTGCGAGTAAACACATAACAATGTTTAAAAATTTTTTGGGAAAAACAAAAACTCCCCTGACCCCACTTTGATGGTTTGAAAGTCCAGTTGTCCTCACTTTTATAAAGAAACTGGAAATGCAAATAAGGGGGGATGTCGGGTTTAAATTCCGGTCCCGGGATATTGAAAAGGTTGGTAAATATCTTAAATATTTTCTTCTCCCTCCAAGCAAAGTGGGAAAAACTTAAAAAAAAACCCCCCCCCCCCAAAATTTAACTTTACCCCAACCCGATAAAATTTGGGGTTTTGTCCCTGCTTTTAGCTCTAAAACCCGTAATAAAATGCTGATAAAATATAAAAAATATAAAATTCGTTATTTAAATTTAGAATTTCCCGGGGATAAAAATCATACAAAATTTTAAAAAAAAACAAATATTATGGTCCCATAAATATGTTTAAAAATATTATTACTATTAGCAAACCCCGTCTTATACCCCCTTTGGGGTTATAAACCACTTAGCTAGTGTTAATGGTAGGGTGATTGTGAGGGGAAAAGAAGGACCCCAGTTTAAAGTTGGGAAAACCCAACCACGGTGAAAAGGGCCCGGCCCTTCCCCCAAAATTTTACAAAAAAAGTTTTTGTCAGAGGGAAGGAAAGGGGGGTTTTATAATTTTATAAATCTTTGCCGGGGCGAGGATTTAAACCCCCCCCCCGCCCTAGAAGTCTGACATCTTAACCCCCAGCCGCCCGGGGCACCAGTTTTAAAAATAGTTGTTTAAAAATTTTTTAAAACCCAATCGATTTCTGCCAAATTTTAAATTTACACTTCTCTCGCTTTCTATAGATTTTTTAAAAATTTGGTTCAAGTTTTTAACCCTCCCAGAATCTTTCCCGTTTTCCCTTTCTTTGTCTGTTTGCTTAAGTTTTAGAACAAACTTTGCCTACAACGTATTTTACATTTGACCCTTTAACGAAAAAAGGAAAACCCAAAAAAACGCCCAAAATTATGGTTTTTTCATTTAAAGTCTTCGGGCCACGAAAATACTTAAAAAATTTTTGGTTGTAAAAAGAAAAAACCCAAAAAAAATTTAACTTTTATAGGGGTTTTTTGGAATTTTGGAAAATGCATGGTTAGAAAATTTTAATTTTTTGTCGTTTTTAAAATGAAAGTTTTAAACAACAAAACATAAAGGGAAAAGTTAAAAGTTTTTGTTAAAATTTTTTTTGATTAATATACTTTTAAAAAAAGGGTTTCCCTATACTAACTTTATTCAAAAAAATGGGAAAGTTCCTTTTAGAGTGGTCCCCTTTAAAAATAAAAAAATTTTATATATTAATATGTTCCCATTTCAAATTTATTATAATTGGTTTTAAAATTCATATTGGTTTTTATATTTACTATTGAGCTTTTCTTTTTGAAAATATTAAACAATATGTCTTCCCACTTCATAAAAAACTTCCCCAGGTCCGCAAAATACGGAAAAAGTGATATTTTGATAAAATGTTAGCGATTATTTTAAGTGATAAAAATATGTTTAAAATATTTGATTTATCCGCCCAAAAATCCCAAAAGATTATCTAGGGTTATCCCTAATTAGGGTAACCTTACCCTAAATTTAAAGTGAAAAAAATGAAAATTTCGTACTTGTAGCAGATTTTTTAATTTCAGTGTTAAATATTATTTCCCAAAACACAGTTCCCAAAACAGGGGTTTTAAAATATAAATTTGGTTTAAAAAAAGGGTTGATAATAAAATATACCCATAGGTAAAACATATTTTACTAATTAATTATTATTAAAAACAATTTTTATTTCTATATCCGTGAACCCCCGACTTCCCCTTCCAAGAAAATCCCAACATACCAAATTTGGGGGGTTGGGGGTTGGGGTTAATTTGTGTATCCCATTTGAAAGAAGGGGGCTAGGAAAAATTCGTTTATTTAATTTTTGGGTTTGGGAAAAAAAACCAGACAAAAACTAAAAAAAAAAATTTTCATTCCCCTTTTAAACGGGTTTAATTTTTAAAAAATATTTCAATGGGAAAAAAAAATATTGTTTAATTTTATTTTAAAATAATATTAATAAATATTCATGTTATATTTGGTATAAAAAATTATATTTTATTTAATTACTTTCAAAATCTTTTAAATTTGGGATTATTAAATTTTTTGAGCCCCCTACCTTAAAAATTTTTTTTACCCCTTTCCATGGGGACGCAAAAAATCTAAAATAACAAATTTGACCCTTATTACTCCCTGAACTGTAAAGAAGTAAATAATAGAATTTCTTTTTACAGCTTATAAAATTTTACACTTGTTTTTAGTTGTGGGGATAAAAGTTGATGGGTTTAAAAGAATGCCCTTTTAAAAGTAAAATTTTAAAAATACAATTTTTTAAAATTTTCTTCCAATTAAAAAATATGAGAAAGTCGGTTTTGATGTGCTTATAAACCCTTATTTTTAAAAAAAAAATTTTTTGGGAAAAAAATCCCCCCAAAATTTAAGGGGGTTTTAAATAAATATTATTAATTAAAATTCTTATCAAAAGGAAAAAACCCTTTTTGCGTCTTTAAAAAAAATACCTCAAAATTTGACCCATCCCTTTTTTTATAACCCACAACTCTTCCTTTCCGTGTTTTAAAAAGTTTTCTTCTGCCGACCCCTCACTTCTCCTTTTCCCCACCACCCTTTTTATATCTCTTTTAAGATTCTTCTCGCTCTTGTTTTCAAAACCCTTCCCTATCCCCCTCTTCCCCCCCCTCGTACTCCTCTTGCCCAATCCGGTCGACTCTCAATTTCGGTTTAAAATTATTTGGGAAAGTTCCCCCCCCCGGGAAAATGCTGTAGAAAGCACTGCCGTGGTTTTCTGCCAGGGGCGTTGAGAGGAACGGAAAAAATATTCGTCCCGGGAAAGACCCATAGTGCCCGACGGAAATTTTAAAGTGGGGGGGTTAGGGAAGAAAGGGGATATCGTTTGGGAAAGACTCGTTTTTTGGCTAGAAACAAAATAAAATTTTATTGTAAAAATTTTTTTAAATTTCTGGAGTTTCCTCGAAAAAATAGACCCATCCACCTCCACCTTATCATTAAACAGTCTTTCTTGAAGTTATTGAACAGTAGAAAAACACTTCCTCCATGGTTTTTAAACAAATTTGAACAGCTTTCTTGTAGTTATTTTAACAGTAACCTCCCCCTCCATGTTTTTTTCAAATTTGGGCAGTCTTACAAATAGTTTTTAAGAACAGGGAACTCACTCAAAAACCCATGTTATTTTCATTAAATACAGTCCTTTCTAGTGTTTTGTGAAAAGAGAAACCCCACTTCCTCTTGTTATTATGATTAGAAAAGTCTTTCGTTTGTTTTATGAACAGTAAAATTTCCCCCACCCAATTTATTATCCCTTTGTACAAATCTTTCTATAGTTATGTGTAAAAGTAGAAACCCCACTCCCCCATTTCACCCAAACGTTTTAAAAAATTTTAATATTTAGTTTGGACTTCCCAAAATGGAAATATTTTACTATAATTTATTTCCTTGGATACTTTCCTTGGTTATTTAAATTGAAAAGAAAACAAGTTGAAACTATCTTCAATTTTTTTCATTAAAATTTAATTTAAAAATAAACTTTGATCGCGTACTTTAAAAAGTCAGTCTCAAAATAATTTTTCAAATTTTTAAAAAAATAAAAATGCTCGATCGATTTCTTAGAATTTTTAAAATCAAAAAAAATTTTAGATGGTTATTAATTTGAAAAAAATTTACACGACCGTAATATTTTTAAAAAAATAACTTGTATGCACACATCACTTGGCCCGGGTTTAGGGAAAAGGTTTATTGAAAACGTTTATTTAACTTTTTCAAAAGCATTTTTCAGGGGACATGGAACAAACCCCGGATATATACAGATGAAATACCAAAGGTAGAGTTAAAATAGGACCTTACTCTGGCGGTTTTGTAAGCGCTCCGAAGTCTTTTAAAATGATTGGGGGGGGGGGGGGTAAATTTTTTTAAAAAAATGGAGTTTTCAATTTAAAAAAACATAAGCCCTGGGTGGTTTTAAGGGGGACGTTGGAAGCGCGAAAAAAAAAGGCAGTTTTTTTTCAGTTTTTATAGCAAAAACTAATTTTGGGCCCAAAAAATTTTAAAAAAATTTCTTCCCTAGAGACATAATTTTTAAATTTTTTCAAATTTGGGAAAATCAACACTTTTTGAAAATCTGCAGGGGTAGTGTCATTAGATGGGAACCCCTTTTAAAAAGGATTGAAAAAAATTTTTTTATTAAATTCCCAAAACACTCTTTTATAGATATTCATAAAATTTTGAAGTTAACATTTTAAAATTTTTACTGAGGCAATATTTTATTAAATTTTGGCCCAAAAAAAAATTTTTCCCATAAAAAACCCGTAAAAAACTAATCTTAACTCGCCCTTTTCCCTTTTTTCCCCCCGTAACTTAAAGAAAGAGCAAAGGAAAAAAATTGGGAACCCAATTTTAACCCAAAATTATATTTTTGGGTTTAAAAATTTGGGTTAATTTTTAACCCCTTTACTGGGGTTTTCTTCATAGGTATTAGTATTTTTTAATTTAAAATGACCAATTTTTTTCATAAAAAAATTGACATTAGTTTTATGGGGCTAAATTTTTTAAAAGCTTTTGGGCCAAAAACCTACCTTGAAACCTCCCCCCAAAAGAATCAAATTTTTTTACAACCCCCCCATAGACGTCTCGGCAAAACCAAAGGGGTCTTATTTTTTTAGGTTTTCCCAATTTTAAAATCTTTGGTTTTACGCCTGTAATCCCCTCATATGCACCTTATGAACACCCCAACCCCCCTACCCACCTTTATTATCCTTTAAATGTTTGGGGATTGTATACAAACCATAACATTATTAAAATGTAGCTTTCTTTCCCTTCCCCCCTGTTTTTTCAAATTTTTAAAAAATTTTTAATATAATACAAAATATTATTAAAATATTAAAATAATACAAAATATTTTAATATATTATATTTAAAACATAATTATAAATATATTTTCATATATTTTTATAATTTTTATTAGCAAAAAAAAAGCGCTTACTACCCCTTCGGGGTAATTACCATTACGAAAAGTGTAAAGGTAGGGTGATTATAGATAAAATGGGAAGGACTACAGTTTAACGTGGAAACCCAACCACCGGGGGGTTGGGCCTTTCCTTTCCCCACAAACCAAGATGTCTTTTTCAAGGTGAAAAGGGAAGGGGTTTTGGGAAAACATTTAAAAACTGTGGGCCGGGGGCCCAAAGGGTTTTTAAACCCCCCCGGGGCCCCCGCCCGAAGTCTGAAAACCCTTTCCCCTAGACCCCCAGGTCACCTAATCAAAATTTTTTAAAATTAAAATAAAAACATATATTATATAATTTTATATTTTTATAATTTCATATTTTATAATATATTATAAAAATATATATTTTATTTATTTTTTTTTTCTATTTATTTTATTTTTTTAGCCCGCGTCTTACTACCCCTTTTGGGTTATCGCTTAAGTAAATAATTACTCCCAATGGATTAGGAATTGGTAAGGGTTTTAAATTTAAAATAAGTGAACCCGCATTTGCGGAGGGAGAAATGGAAAAAAATTTAGGAAAAACCGCCCCCCAGTTCACCCACCGGGGATTCGAACCTCGATCCCCCGTCCTCAGCAGTCGGGGTAAACCCTAGCGCGTTTTTCCAACTACGCCACCAGGGGGGGGTTTTTTAAAAATATTTGAATTTTTGTTTATTTTACTATTATAATATTTATATATTTCCTTTTTTTCTGTTTTTTCAAAAATTTTTTTCAATTTATTATCCCCTAAGGGGGACCCCGGCGGTCTTGGGGTAAGTGTTTGGGCTTCTATGCGTGGTCCGGGGGTTTAAACCTCGGTCCCGGCAAAGATTTTTATGATTATCAAACCCCTTTCCTTTACCTCTTTACAAAACACTTGTGAATTTGGGGGGGAAAGCCAGGGCCCCCGCCGTGGTTCGGATTCCACCTTTTAAAATGTGGTCCTCCATTTAACTCACAAACCCTACCTTTTTACATTACGTAAGTGCGTTTAACCCAAACGGTGGGTTTTAAATAAAAAACCCGGGGCTAATAAAAAAATAATAATATTACTCGATACATTCTGAAAAAAACGCGATTAATAAACCTTCCTACATTTGTTTACTAACCCGAACCCCTGAAAAAAAAAATAGTTTAGGTTTTTACACTTAAGCTAACAAAGTTTTTTCTAGTTTAGTTTTTGTGCTAATAGGATTATTGCTAAATTAGGGCAAACAAAAAAATTGGGAAAAAACTGTAAAGTGAGCAAATTTAAAAACTTATCTTAAAAAAATTTAAAAGGGGGCGCAATTATTTAGTATTATTTTTTCCCCTGTTTATTTTTTATATATATAAATATTAAAAATAATTTTTTTATATATTTTTAAAAATATATTATAAATATATATATAAAAAAAATTATTTATATATAAAGGGTTTTTATAAGGATTTTTTGGGTTTAAGAAGTCCCTAAACCTCCCAAAAAAAAAAGACATGAGGGGTCAACCCCCACCATCCCCCCCAATCCCCTCAAGCCCCCTGTTCCGTTTATAAATTACGCATGAAAAAAAGGCAATACCAACTATATTAGGAAAGGTTTCCCCCAAGTGTTTTTCAACGGGTTTTGTTAATAAAAAAAAGGAATATTACTTTAAAAAACACTTTTTTTCCCCGGGCAAAAAAAAACGGAATAATTAAGGCAAAACTTTGAATCCCACAAGCACCCTTTGCCCATAAAAACATTTTAAAAAGTTTGAACTTTTAAATTTTTGGATTTCAGCAATTTTTAAAAACCAAGATCACATTATTAGGTTAGCTAAAAGGTTTGTTTTGTTATTTTTGGTTTTGGAAGGGAAGGAAATTTTATCCAACCGGGGACGTTAAATTTTTTTTTTTCCCCCCAAAAATTTTTTTTTTTCCTTACGAAAGGGATCACTTCCTTAAAATTCCCCCACTTTGATTCTTACCCCTAATATACAGCTAGCCAGTAGATTCAATGTTAAATAGGGTTTTTGACAGTGATGTGGAGGTCTGGGTTTTAATCCCAAATGTCTTCTTCCTAAACTGTATCTCAATCTAGTGTTTTGTGGGTACATTTCTTCTAAACTCTACCACTCTTATCCCTTTATATTAATTATGATTTATGATCAAAAAGTAGGTAATGTCCTGGACGAATAGTAGTATTCAGAGCAAAATAAATGTATGCACCAAAAGAAACTAGGAATAATTGCAAGTGATTACGCTAATGACCGTTTTTCTAACCATTTGTTTCAAAAACTCGTAGTATAATGAATCTTCTTCAAACAAGACTACCATAACATTCAAAACGATGGAACTTCACTCCCCTTCGACATGTGTGGTTTGAGTGGACGCTTTGAAGAGGTAAAGACAATATAGTGCTTCAATGATGACAGAAATAGCCTCATTACTGTAATAGATCTAGGTAACTGAACACGTGAACGGCCTCAATGTTTCAAGTTTTGACCAAAAAAACATATTAATTATATAAAACTAGAAAATCGTATATACAAATTTTTATGGGACCAAGTACATTCCGGTTTAATTCAAATGATTCCGTTACTGTATGGGTTTTTTTCCACTGTTTTGGAGGATGTAAAAAAACTGAATATATGCATTATGAAGTGTAAATAATATCTGTATATACAATATGAGGAATAACAAGTAATTTAGTGTTATAAACAAATTCAATAAGACCTTCAGCTTTTTAAAGCAAATATATGTATATATATGTGTGGTAATATATATATATATGTATATATATATCCGAATGTAATCATGCCCCACAAAATACGGAACAGTAGTACAACAGTGATGTTAAAGGTAAATAATAGATCGGCTCGCAAGTGATTATCAAAAACTAATATATATCGATATATTTACCTTTAGCATCAACTGTTGTACTACTGTTCCGTATTTTGTGGGGCATGATTGCATTCGGAGCTATTTTAATATTAATATTATATTAATATTAATACTACTTTTAATTGTTTAGTCGATAGAGATGAACTGAAATTGCGAATAATCGTGATTAGAATATACGAGTTGTAGTGTATGAAATCAATTCTCCAGTGTTTATATGAAACATTATAAGGAAAGTCAGTTTATATTAAAAATAATTTAGTTCTTCCTTGTTAATTTAGAGTTAATGAATAGATTTTTATAAGCCCTTTAAGCCAAACTTTTTTTTTTGTTTTATCAACACGTCTTACTACTTTTTTCATGTTAGATACATATATGATCATTAGTCTAATGGTATAGGGATGAGGAATGAAGCATTTTAGAAGGAACTACCCAAATTTGCATAGAAAAAGAGTGGAGAACCATTTACAAAAACCATCCCCAGTATACCTGACCCTGAATTTAACCACAATCTCCCCGTCATCAACAGGTAGTCTAACACGAGATGACGCCTTAATGTTTAGAACATTCGGTAAACTGTAACGGGTTAGAGGTAGAACTCATATCATTATGTTTATGCGGGAGAATATTCAAGCCCAATATGGTCCTCTACTTATTCGAATGTTGTATTAAATCTAAATTCTACTAATCAATCACAAATTAGGCCTTTACTAAGGACTCCACTTCAAGAATGAGGGCAAAAGAACTGCTCTAGTATATCAGGAAATATTGAGTAAAATCTTGTAATAATCTTGGGACAGTAAACCTTAATATAACAACCATAAGAATAACCATAACTTTATTATGATTAGAGTTTCTTTTATAGTTATTTAACGCTCAGCAATTATTTGTTTAACAGGGTGACCTGGTGGTCTAGGGGTAAGGTGTCAAGACTTCTGTGCTGGCGGCCGGGGTTCGATCCTCGGTCCCGGCACAGATTTATTCCTGATTACCAAACCCTTCCTTCACCTCTGACAAGACATCTTGTGAATGTGTGGAATGCCAGGCCTCCACCGTGGTCCGGATTCCACGTTAAACTGTAGGTCCTCATTTCATCTCACAATCACCTTACCATTACCATTACACATTAGTGTTAGTGCGTATAACCCGAACGGGTAGTAAGACGCGGTGCTAATAATAATAATAATAATAAATTAATAATAATAATAATAATAATAATAATAATTTGTTTAACAAAATATAATTTATGTCATCCATGCGGTAATCAATGTTATTTCATCTAAATGGCAATCAACAATACGTTACATGTTAAGTTATCACATCATCCATACCACAGTAAATACATTGCAATAAATGTTACCTAAAAGTAAATCGATGGTCCGCCATACATACGTTAGTGACTGCTTTTCTTCTATAGGTTAGTAACCAAATCAGTGTTACATTATGTGTACGACCATTATTGTAACATAAATTATAAAGTACGGCAGTAAATTTTACGTCATATATACAGGAATTCATATTTTACGTCTTAAATGCGCAATCAATGTTTAAGTCATATATGCCCGCCATTTATACGGCAAACAATTTTATGTCATCTATATGGTAGCCAATGCTAAAACATCTATACGGCAGCCAGTGTTACGTCATTTATACGGCAGACAATGTCACGTTTTCTATACGGCAAGAAATGTAAAGACTTATACAGTAGCCAATGTTAAGCAATGGCAAACAACGTCACGTTATGTATACGGCAATTCATGTTACATCATATTATGTGCAGGCGCTGATATATTCCTTTAGAGGTTACAAGGACATTCACATTTTGAATCTTGATTGGGTATTTCAAGAGTATACTTTCCAGGCAGGATACAAGCAGTTTGGCGTCCAATATAATCAGGAGTTATAGATACTAATAACTCTGAAAAGTGAAGTTCCAACATCCGATAGTTATCGAATGGTGGCCAAATAATGGTTCATAAAACAAATAATAAATGTGTTCAATAATTTTATTGATACGTTGAGTATAGTGATTGACAATGCTGATTATTTTTTAACCCTTGTATTATAATTAGCAAAAACTTTTTACCCTCATCAGTGGGCACGGTAGAAGAGGTATCATGCTCATCTGGTTCCCCTAGTTTTGAAACACGCGGGAAAACTCTCTGTTGAATGGAAGTCGCAGGACATGATCTCACGACCCTCAGTCAGTTACAGCAGAAAGCTGGTTTTAGTTACGTAATACCGACGACTCGTTAATGACTGAGTCGCTGGCAACATTGGAAAACAGATTGACGTTTCAAAGATTTGAAGCAATAGGATTCAAACAACGCCATTTTACAAAAATATAAATAAGAGAAAACGCATTTATTTGATTGAGTGCACTAACAAAACTTTTTTAGTTGTTTTGATTAGATTTAAATCTTTAATTTGTTGGGTTACTATAGCTGAGGGTATAGCGTGTTTGTCTCCAGAGTCGGATATCCTAAAATAAATCCTTGGAGAGTTTTACATTTTATCCAAATAAAAAATACTTGTAAACTCTATTATATTATTTATTTATACTATATTTTTTATTTCACAACCATTTTTATAAACGTAAAATGCGGTAGTCTCAAAAGGGTTCACTATCATGATAATAAATAGTGTATTTTTTATTTTCTAAAACCCACTAATATTTTGTTTAAATATTTACCTGCGTACAAGATTTTTAAGTTAATGTACAGAGTTTAATTTAACTTGTTGGTTATTTTAAATTAACTAACAAACTATTTAAATGAAGATTATAAGGACAATCTACATAGACTTCACTACCACGTCTGTTTTTTTTTAATACACATTCAAAAATAAAAACCAAACTTTTTTATTCAATTTTTTCAGTCGATAAGCTACTTTTTCTATCTCATTAAATTAAAAAATGGATGCATTCAGATTTAAATTAGTGTCTTTCGCTCTAAGTCTAGCGAGGTAGTCTAGACAGGATGATCAAGCAAGTCTTATTTGTTTTAAATAGATTCAAAGATTAAAAAACCACCTATTTTATATTCAATTTTTGAGTCGAATCTTTATTCGAAATCTAATTTTTTCAATAAGATAAAAAAAATATTGATCGGAAAAAAGAATTGAATCCACGACTTTTAGACTAGTACGTTGTTTTAAATCTGATTGGTTTTACTGAAGGACTGCATTGTCCTCCTATATTTTTCTTTAGTATTTTGTATGTTTTCGATCTTCTTCCAACAAAATCATTCTCAGAAAGTTGCACCCGATGACGGCGAGTTACGTCCATCTTGTACTCAATTAACAAGTCCTGTATCGCAAGTCGTCTTACTTGTAATTAAAATCCACTCGCTAGCCTCTAGTGTGACGTCAAATCTTGCACCCCAAACGTTTCAAAACTAGCTCTTTTTGAGATTTCGAGCTAGTATCGAGTAATCCGCTAACGACTTGCTACTCGCAGGGTTGAAAACTAGGGGTCCTGTTCTGGTTTGCCAATGACAGGAAGGGTGGGATTTTAAAATACCTAAGGGTGGTTTCTTCTAAATGGTTTCCCAATATCTCTCTCCATACAAATGCGGATACATTCTTCTTTATGATTTCCCCTTCCTCATCCGTACACTATTAGTGTAAGTATGTATGTACTCCGGTTGGAGATATAGATATAGTTTGTTCCTACGGAAAAATCCGAAACTTGAAAGAAAAAAAACCCTTACTAATCTGACAAATCCATGGGCACACAAATCATGCTACCTCCTGTTTTTAAAAAGCTAAAAATTGGTAAAAATAAAAGGTAAAATAGTTGGAGTTAAATCTGAAATATAAATAAATGTATATGTTAGCTGTCAATATTTTTGTATTTGATAAATCTTCGCATTTGCGAAACCTGATTTTTAATTTTTCGAAGAGAAGTCAAATTTTACAAAATATCGAAGCTTTTCATGTTCTAGATTATATTTTCACGATAAACCCAACAAACACATTTTCTAGCGGTGGGTGTGTTCCTCCTCGTGTTGTTTGGGCACGTGTTGGTCGCTCCGTCCTCCCGAGACCATAATAAGGGCGTGTGCCACAAACAGAACACGACACGCCACGGCGTGGTCACGTGGTAACAATGTAAATATTTGTCGTCTTCCATCAGTGCAGCTTCATTTCATCCCGCTAATGGATTCTAATTCAGCACATATGTGCGTCACGCACCCTCATTTGGTTTTATTAGAAAAAAAAAAGAAGCGCGAAGCGTGACGTGGGAACAGTTTTGTAATTACAATGACCTATTTACATTTTATATTTTGAGCTAGAACATTTTATAGACTCTCTTTATTTTTATAAGCGTGTTTCTCCCCTCCAATGAATATTACTCATTAATATAATATGTTTGAGATATTTGTTGCAGCCTTTTTCGCAAATTTTGTCAATTATGTATCTTTATAATTTCAACTTTATATTCTCATACAGCGTGTAATTCAATTAATTCTAATTTAAAATTGGTTATTTTTAAAACATAATGTTAAAAAACTAAGCGTGATAATCGATATACTTATCCATCAATCTACCTACGGTTGGCACACTATTTTATTACTAATATGTCACTAGAGACCACCAGGAGCGCTAGTCGCAACGTCAGCTTGTTTTGGAAACATCGGTTTAGTCTCGCGTGAGTGCTGCTTGTGGCATCATGGTTATTGTCATTTTATAATGAGCTTGATTAGTACAAAATTTTGTTTTACTTGATAATTAAAAAAAAAGTATTTGATAAACCAAACATTTCACAAAAAAATAAAACAATTTTTAGGGTGAGAATAGATTATTCAACTAAGAACATAAATTGCAATATTACATTTGATCCGTGGAAAAAAAACACGAGAAATAGAATAGGCTAAGAAACACTCGATCATTTAAGAGTTTATAAAAAGACAAAAAATGATATTTAGGTAGGTACCTCTTTATAAATTTGGTAAAGTGCACTGTACATAAAATGTGCGGCTTTATGAGAAGTCCGCGAAGTGGAATGCGGCCTTCCAATGACAAACGTGTCTCCATCTCTGGAATATACTATGCATATAAAAATAGGTTTACTATTAATAAACGCCAAAATAAAAGCCCGTTCAAAGTAACTAGTTTTGATTTTTGCGGATACAAGAAACTTCAAATGTTAAAAAAAGACAAACGGTGCTCTAAAATTGTTCCTGTTTAATTTCCATCGGTGATGATGTGACTGGATTTATTTTCGCGAGAACATGTATATTGGTTTCGCAGATATAAATAGACTTAGATAATTCACCTTCTTCGGTGGGCACAATGTATAAATATCAGGCTCGTTTGGCCTGATTTATTACGTGACAGAGAAATCGGGGTTCGAATTTCTTTTTGATGTACGCCGGGTAGTTTAACATAAATATTTTCCCACTTTCCCCACACAACTGAGGGTATCACTATTATATAAATCCACATGGCTGATTCACTCACTTACTGACATTAATGTTTACCCACGTCCAGATGAGCCGAAAACTTTAGATTTGGCAAACTTATAGTTTATAGCCTGTAACCGACGGGAAAATTCAAAAAAGTTAGAAAATTTAATTGCTAACCAAAAAAAAAAAAATCTAAATGGCGGAGCAACTTTAAAGTTGGTTTGGACCTTTCTTTGGAGGCCTCTTGTAGTTAAACGGTAAGACATATAAAAAAAACTTATTGCACCAGAGCTAGATTTTTCAATTTTAGGTAAATTTTGCACATTTTCCGCACATTTTTTAATTTTCTGACACATTTATGGGACAGCTACAACGATAAAATTGTAAAATTAAATCAAGGTTCAAAACCACTCTGGAGTTAGATTAGTTTACACTCACTGGGGGTTAGGGGGTGGAGCCCGAAGCGAGTATTACTTCTAAAACCCCTCCTTTCTCACCCTTAAGCCACTATCATAATTAATATACATGGCCATAAACCGAACGGGTTTTTACAATGCAGTGAAAAATTGTAAAAATAACTGTATCCATTTATTATTTATAGACAAGATTTCAGTAAATAAGGCAAGGTTTTTTTTTTGCTGTCATTTTTACATCTAAAGTTCTCGCAGCATTAGAATTTACATTTGTTTTATTCGTCTTTTTAATAAACGGTTCAATTAAACCATTAATATACTGAAAAATGTATTAATTTTGAATAGAAAGAAAAAAATTATATTAGTTACAGGAAATTAGAGCTCATAAATTTTCTACAAACATAATGGTTTAATCCTAAATGTTTCTAAAATGATTAAGGGTACGCCCAGACTGGGAGAGTGAACGACTAGGAAATAAAATAGAACACATTGGTTGTAATGAGAGGTGCCTAGACTGGAGCGCATGAACGACCCGAGAGACGCTCTTGAAAGATAGATAAAACTGGTTCTATTTTTCAAGCGCGCGCGGTTGATCTGGAACAGTCTAGTTTCCAGGCGCTGGGCAATATTATTGTATGCTGGTTCATTAAATGCTAGGAAAACTTCTCAATTTGACATGGTATTTGACTTTTTTTTATAATTATTGATAGGCTTAGCACACTAGCTACTAACGGCCTAATTTTATTGGTAGGACCATAAGCCATAAATATATAAATTATGTGTGTGAATAAAATTAAAATGTTTAAATACTTCAATATTATAATCAAACTAGGCCTTTACAAATAAGAATCACAATTATCGTGAAGAGAGGATGGTAAAACC
>JBCFYV010001001.1:26809-65436 GCA_039000515.1 Timema cristinae | reverse complement strand
CCCTCCACCCCAGTTTTTTAAAGGGAAAGGGAAATGGCAGATGGTTTCTTTAGTGTAAACGCAGACTCTTCCCCGAAAAGGGAAAACCTTCAAACTAGATGTTCGCGGGAAAGATGTTTTTCCCCTACTTGCTTTCAACTCGTTGACATTTCAAGCTGTTGTTCTAAATGTTTGAAATTTATTATAGCACGGATGGTTTAATTAGTTTTTGTGCTTGGCGTTTATTGGCTGCTTGGATCCGTGGCGTACCAAAACATTTACTTAAGGTGGGCGGGAAAGGGGAGTAGTCTGAGGGGGAGGGGGGGTGATGCGTATACAGTAATATTATTATTATTATAATTTTTTTTCCTATTGGGAAATTTCAGGGGCAGTTTTAAATATGTTTTGTAACGGTTGCATCTTAACATTTTTACTGCGCACTCTATTAAAAGTTAAAAAAAAAAAGTATTATAATTAGTTGCGGGCTTGAAGAGAGGGATCAAATGCACCGCCTTACCCTACCCTACGAGTTCCCTGTTACTTGGAATACTCGCAACGTTGTATAATCTAAGGGCATGCGATGGGGAAAGTGAATAAAGAAAATTAAATTGATCGTCGAGGAGGGAAAAAAGCCCCGCTTTCGGTGATCGAATGATCTAAAAGCGTCACTCTCGCAATAAGATTGATGGACTGCCGATGACGGGGAGATCGGGGTTCGAACCCCGGTCGGGTACACTGAAAGATGCTACCTAAGGGTTTCCCCTCCCCTTTCCACGCACAAATATGGGAAAGATGACCTACAAAATGAGCTTTTTAAACTCGATTTCCCGAGTGAGTTAAGTTCGCTACAGCCCAAAATTTGTTTGACACCTTTAGCTCGTCGGTATAGTGTGTCTGCCTACTGAGCTAGGGGCCACGGGTTTGATTCTCAGAAAGGGTTTCAAACATTTTATCACTGTGGGATGGGTACAGAGTCCTGTTCTGGAATTAAATTTTTTTTAAATCGTGTTCTAATAGCATCAGTCGGTTCAAAAAGTGGATGTTAAATACCCCAAAATAAAATTACATTAAAAAATGTGTACACATTTTATAGGATTTTTTTATTAGAAAGATTTAGATCAAACTTTCATTTTTTCATACATCAATTCAAGTGATTTGCGCTTTCATTCTTGATAAAAATGACTGTAAAATAACCCCAATAAAAATGGTAAAATGTTATCAATGCTAACTGCAAATTTATTATTATTATTATTAGCACCGCGTCTTACTACCGTTCGGGTTATACGCACTTACGCTAATGTTTAATGGTAGGGTGATTGTGGATGAAATGAAGGACCTACGTTTAAGTGGAATCCAAAACCACGGTGGAGGTCTGGAAATTCCACACATTCACAAGATGTCTTGTCAGAAAAACTGACCCCAAACCACCATCACCCTAACGCAAAAATTTTTTTTTTTATAAAATCTTTTTACCAAAATCCTACCTACCACCACCTAACCCACTTTCATAAGTTTTGTTTTTTTCCCTAGTGATCATTCACAAATTTTTAAACCTAAAACCCGATACAATTTTTTTAATTTTTCTTCTTAAAGGAACTTTCAAAACAATTTTTCCAGGGGGCATTAAACGAATGGACAGTCACGATTCCCAAAACAAAACTTCATAACAAATTTTAATTTTTAAAAGGGATAAAAATTTTCATTGAACGCCCTTTCGAATTTTCCGCTAAAACCACTTTTTTAAAAAAATAAAAATTGGGTCCCAACTAAATTGATTAAATGAACTGAAATATTTAAATAAACTTAATAAAAACCTTCACTTTAATCAAGGTATTTCTTTTAAGACACTGACCACAGTATAATCACTTAGAGCACTTGAATCACATTAATCACTTAGAGGCACTTGGTCCCCGGGGTAAATCACTTGAGACACTTGAGTCCGGGGGATAAGTCACTTAAGACACTTGATTTTGGATATAACATTTAAGACCATTGCAAAGGGGTTCTTAATAAAACTTGAGTCCGGGGTAAAATCTTTTGAAAATATAGTACAGAAATCATTTAAAACCTTGACCCAAAATTTAAGTTTCTTGAAACTTAAAACCTTTTCAAAAGTTTTCTCCTTTACATATATTGCCAGGGTGCGTAAAAACTCAATTTCGGATAAAGTTCCCTCTAAAATTGGGAAGATAAACAAAATTTTTCGCACAGGGGTCACACAGCTAAGAGCAACTTCAATTTACGACCCCATAATATAAACTCAGGGGCAATTTTGGGGGGTTTACTGAACGAGTAGGGGGAGGGGTGGGAAAACACCCTTACATGTAGATTTCTTTTTGCCTCTCCCGAAAACGCACACAAAAACTTTAACTGGTAAACAAAAGTAAATTATTTTAAAAGGGGGCCCAAATTTTGATTACAAAAACATCTTTTTTTGGGAATACCGCCCGGGGGCTATTGCTAACCTTTGTCGTTTAACACTCTAGACAATCAAGGTTTAACTCTCGGGGGGGAAATGGGGGGGGGGTTCTAAAAGGTTTTTCCACACTCTCCACGCAAATGCGGGTTTCCTTCCTAATTCCCTTCCCAAACCTAATCATTAGCGAATTAGTACTTAAAAAACGTATAACCCAAAGGTAGAAGACCGGTGTAAATATTAATTTTATTTTATTATTATTATTATTATTTTATTATTAATTTTTGGGACATCACAGACAAGCCGGATACATGGTAAAAATTTTTATTTTTATTCCTTGGTTTAAAACCCCTTTTATAAAACATTGGTCATTGTTTTCATTTAGTTTTAGATATTTTTTTTTTTTGATAAACAAAGGTGTAAAAAGGGGGGCGGGGGCCGGGGAAAAGTTTTTGGGTATAACTTTTCCACACCTCCCAAAAAAAATTTTGTTTTTTTTCTTTTTTCCCCCTTTGGATAATTTTTTTTTAAAGCTATCAAATTTCTAAATCATTACAAAACATTATTATTTTTATCACATATTTCATAAAAAAAATGTAATGTATTAACTTACCCTTTTTCGTTGGTTTAAAAAAAACACATTTTCCCGGTTTCATTGCAATAAAATATTCTTGAAACAGGTATGGATTTGTAAACAATGAATTTTTTAGCAAACGCCCAAATTTAGTTTTTTAACATCCATTAAAAATTTTTTAGTTTTAAATATGTTTATTTTTTGGGGTTTCTCCTTTCAATTTTTTTTCCCTATTTATACAAACTTTTTTTTTTTTTTTAAAACTAAAATTTTAAAATTTTTAGGGGGGTTAAAATTTTTAAATTTTTAGGGCACAAAATTCGTTTCTTTATTTTTAAATTATTTTAAAATTTTAAGTATAAAATAAAAAAATAATTATATTATTTTTTTTGTCTCAAAGTCCACAGTTAAAAACAGTTTTTTTTTCTTGCCCTTGGGCCCATTTTTTAGGTCGGGTATGGGTTCATTACCCCTTAAATCAACGCCACACAGGTTGCGGGACTTTCCCCGGGGGGAATTTGGGGGTTTTTCCGACCTCACTGTTTTTTGGTTCAATCAATACCTTTTTACACCCCCCCAAGGAAATACCAATTCTCTAAATTACTTTATTAAAATTGTCATAATTATCTAAATCCGACCCCCACTTACCCCCAAATTTATATGTTCACCACCTCACAAATTTCGACATTTTATTGGGGACCGTCATTATCTTATAAATCCCCGGGGGAAAGGGAAAAAAACAGTCAATATCACTAAAAAAGGAGCGGGCAGGGACGACATTCTATCACTGCAGAATTCCCGGCGGGGACAACAGTTTTAAATGCAGAGTTACCTTAAAGGGGACATCAGCTTCCGGCAAAGACCACAGAGACGATCATATATCATTACAAAATTACTCAGGGACGACCCATACCTTCACTTCAAATACCGAAGAACATCAAATCATTACAAAATTACGGGCGGGACGACTTACTATCACTGCAGAATTATCCGGCGGGGAACAAACTTATCAATCAATTCCCTAACCCCCCTCATTTTTCCCACTGAAGAAGACCCTGGCCGAACGACAGTAAATCCTCCCTTTTACCTACCGGAACATTTTTTAAATTCTGTAAAATGCCCCGGGGAAAGGGAAAAAACCCATTTATTCCAAATCCCTTTAAAGGGACAAACACTCAAATCTCTGCAAATGACTTGATAGAAAATTTTTTTCACTGCAAATTACGTGTTTTTTGGGTTGAATTTTTTAAAACTTTTGTTACGCAATCCGTTCTTCTTACTCAAGTAATAGATAATCCCTAATAACACCCAGTCTTGGGTCACTTAAAAAAACCCCTGTGAAAAACTCACCCCAACTAAAAACAAACTTAAGAAAACCGGGGTAAAAAATTTGCAGCGTACCGCTATTTTTTTCCCAAAACCAACGGGGGAAAATCGCAAAAAACAAAAACCCCTTGGGGAAATATGCATTACAGTTTAACTTCACTTACTTTTCCCCATTTGAAAAATTTTTATAACTTTCCCAGAAACATTTTACTCAAAATAAATTTTGTATAAGAAAGAAATAACAATTTTCCCTTTTCAAAAAGGGCCTTTTGGGTTTGGTTTGGACAAAACTTTTTAGGATAAATTTAACCTTACCGAGCTTCAAAAGTGTTGTTTCTTTTTAGCTCCGGGTAAAGGCCCGGGGGTTTGTTATGACTCTTTTTTCCCCTTAAAATTAATCCCAAATAACCCAAACGTTTAAACAATCACTCACTAAACACTTTCATTCGCAAAAAATAACCACAAAAATTTTCTAAAACATTTTAGAAACAGGGGGAAAAACCCACTCAACACACACACAAAGAAGCACCAAGCACAAAAAAACAAAACAAATTTTCCCCAAATCTTCCCAAGCCAGCGCGCTCACCAAACCCCACCAGAAAAACCCAAAACCCACTGCTTCTATCATCGTCTGCCAAGATCTTTTAAAAAGGGTAAAAGGAATCAGGGGTAATTTTTCTGCTTCTTTGCCCCGAAAGGCTAGCACCAAAAATTTACAATGTTGCCCAACTTTATACCTTTAACTGGGAGAGTTTTCCCAAATTTACTGCTTTGGGGTTAAAAATTTCTTTCCCATTATAAAAAATTTTTTTCACGCTTTTAATGCCACCAGGATATAAATGGTCAATCCTTTTTTATTTTAATACAAACACTCAATAAACCCCCCTCCGAAATTTTAAACCCTTTTTGGACGGGGGGCATAAAAAAACATTGAGACCCCCATAAGGTTATTGACTACTAAACATCTTAGCCAGTCAAAATTTACAATCCAAGGGGTAGTAACACCGGTGCTAAAAAAAAAAGGGCTAAGTCAAAAACTTAATCCCGGGTTCTTTTCCAAACATGCCAAAATTTAATTACCCCATCTGGGGGAATGGGGAATTTCCCCTGCCCTTTTTCCGTATGAAAAAAATTTGGATTCAAAATACCCTTAAAAACCATAATTTTTAATATTTAAAATTTAAATACATATCGACTAGCAATGCAATCAAAGAAATTCCGACAACACAACATTTTTCAATTAACAATCTTTTATGAATTCAAATTTGGGTGACCACATGTCAACTACTAAAATTTCATCAAAAACCTTTAAAAAAATCCCCATCTCCCCCCACCCTACCCCCCCGGGAAGGGGGAGCTATAAATTTGAATACAACGCTATAGGACATTGGTTTGTATCCAAGGGGATTTTATATTTTTTAATTTACACAACATTAAACCAGCAAGTTTTTAAAAATTTTTTTAAAAATACAAATATTGAAAATATACAAAATACCCCAAATATTTAACCGATAACCCCAAAATTGGATCCAGAAAAAAACTAATTGCTTATAAAAAAGGGAAAAACAAAAATAACCATAAATTTTATCAAACCATTTTGATCATTTAAATGGGGTCTATTTAAAAAATTGGAAAAATTTAAAGGATAAAGTAGCAAGTCAATATTTTTTGAAAAAAAACCCTTTTGGCTCCGGGAAAAGAAAGGGCCCTGGCTATTCAATTTTACCTTATTTTATTACCAAACACCAAAAAAAAGAACCACAAAAACCCAAAACTAAAACTGCACTTTGGATAAAATGAAATTTTATATAAAAATTAAAATAAAAAAACTAAAATATGTTTTTCCCCTTTAAAACTTGTCCTAAATTTAAAAATTTAAGTTTTTTTTGGGCTTCAAAAGAAATAAATTACATTAATTTTTTAAATGTTGGGATAGAGGAAATAAAAAATTGCAAACAAAAGAATTTAAAAGCCTTAAAAGTTTTTTCAATAAAATCTGGGAATTTCAAACCATAAAAACAAGAAAAACCCGTTGGGTTCCCTTTTAAAAATTTTAATAAAAAATTGGGATGAAAATTTATTCCCTTTTTAAAATTATTATGTCGTAAAATTAAAAAATTTTGGTGCAATTTTACGCTAGTAATATGAGGGGCCTACAACTTATATGGGCCCGTGGCTCCTCAAATGAGCTACACATCCTTACACAGAAAAAAAATAAAAACCACAAATTTGAGGGGAAATATTATAATTAAGTACACCCTCTTTCCCATAAAAACCCTTTCCCAAATTACAGATCCCTTTTTAGGGAAAAAACCCAAAAAAAAACTACTCATAAAACTGTTTAAAAACAAAAAAAAAGTTTTTTAGAAATATACTCGTCAAACCTGAAAGGGACTTCCGACTTTTTTTTTTTTTTTTTTTAAAGATGTTACTAAAAAAAGACAGCCCTTTAAAATGTTATAGCCTATAATTTGTTTCCTTTCCCACCCTCCTCTTTATCTTCGCCCCTCCTTCCCAAACCCCAAACACCACCCCCAAGAAATTTGGGGACCCCCCTTTCCCCCCAAATAAACTTCTCGAATTTTTTTTTCTCCCTTCTTCTTTGGGGGGACCAGTTTTTCCGATCCACTTCCACACGCCCCACTTCATTTTTTAATAACTAATGCAATGCTGCAGCTCACATGGGGCTAAAAAATTTGATAGCCCTGGGGTAAGAGCGTAGGGGGGTGCTTTAAAAACCCACAAGGTCTTGGGACCCCTTGAACCGACAGCTCGGGGCTTCCAAAAATTAACGAAAGGGTTTTTTTTTCCCCATGTTTTTTGAACCCCCCCCTTTTTTCCCCCAAGTAAAGGAAGAAAATTTTTTCCCTTTCAAACCCCCCCCCCCCCCACCCCCTTACTTACAAAATTTTTTATAATTTATAAATTCATTTTTTAAATTATTCAAACAAACAAATTTGGGAATTTGAAAAAAGGTTTTTAAATTATAATCCCTTTAATTGCATAATATTGGGGAAGCACAAAAATTTAATATAAAAAGTAAATTTTTATAAAAATGTATTCTTTTTTTAAAAATTATATTTTCATAATTATTTTGTTCTATTTTAAAAAAATTTTTTTTTAAATAAAATTAAAAAAACAAGATGTTTTTTTTTAAATTTTTTTAAATTTTTAAAATTTTAACCTAAAAAAAAAATAAAATAATAATAATAATAAAAAAATTTAAAAATTTTAAAAAAATTAAAAAAAAATTTTTTATTAAAAATTTGCACCCAGGGGTTTTGTAGCCTTTTCCCGTTTTTTTTATTTTTGGCATTGACTCGTAAAGATTTTTAAATTCAAATAATAGTAAAAACCAAATAAAAATATCAAAACAAAAACATTTCATTGTATCAAAATTTAACAAAAAATCTTTGTAAAAAAAAATTAAAGTCCCTATATTATATATTTCAATTTTTTTAAAAAAATTTTTTGGGTCTTTATCAACACATTATAAAAACCTTAATAAAGCATTTCCCCCCCCCCCCTTCCCCACCGTAATAAAACTAAAAAAAAGGGAATGAAAAGATTCGGGTAAAAGGGACAAAATTTATAAAAATACAAAAAATTCATTTTGGAAGCTTTGGGCAAATGGAAAATTCATTGCCATTGTTGCTCTAATCAACAAAAACAGGGCTGAGGACAACTCGGGTAAACCCAAAAATTTTTTTTTTGGGTTTGGGCTTTTAAAAACCCTTTATATGTTCACAATTTATTTTTTTAAAAACCCACAAAAATTGTTTGGGGCCATTTCCAAATCTAGAAAACACAGAACTCATCATTAAATAACAATTTTTACCTAAAATTTAAAAAATTATTAAAATTTTTTTAAATAATAATGTTTTCTTTATTTAATATTATTTCCAAATCCAAAATGATATTAAAACGCCACCTTAAGATTTAAAATTTGGAGAAAAAAACCACCCCCTCCCCTTTAAATCTGAAGGTTTTCAACCCCACAGGCCCCCCCAATAAAGTTCCCCCCCCCCTCACCCCTAAAAAAAAACACTCCCTATCCCCCCCGGGCATATATTATTGTTTAAAAATTCCCAATTTTTCTCAACCACTTATCACCATTGAATAAAAAAAAATTTTTTTCTTTCATTTTAAAAACTTTTTTAATTTTATTATAACATTCCCCAATTATACAGATCAAGGGGTTTTTAAAAAAAATTTTATTTTTTTACAAATTTAAAAACTCAAAGATCAAATTTTTGATAAATGTATTTTTTCTTATCCCAATCGACTAAAAATAAGCCTTTTAAATCGATAATTTCTGACCTCTGGGGTTTGATATTTTCTTAAAAAAAACAACAAAACATCACAATTATTTTGTTCTAAAGTTATGATTAGGACTGGTAAGCAGAGGCTTCGGAAGTTCTGGGGGGAAGTAGGGAGTGAGCTCAACTGAAACGGGGGCCTAGTCTAGGAAAATTTTTAACCCCTGGTTGACTGAAGAAACGATTTTAAGAGGTTCTATTCCTGATGTGTAGATCTTTTTGTTAGTGACTTTATTTGTTGTAATGTGAGTTATTGCAGGCTTACGAACACAATAGGGATGTTGGTTTCAGAAATTACAAACTTAATTTTTAACGTCAAATTGGATAACATTTTATTGTATTATTATTATGTTATTGTATATAGGTATTTATAATATCTAACAAAAGTGCCCAGTTACATATTTCATGACTTGCCATATGAATATAGTTTTAGTAACTTTTATGACCGTCAAATATTTTCAATACCTATAACCTGATCTTGGTAGATGTCTGGTAATTTCTTAAGTTACTAAAACAAGTGTAAAATATTCATAAATCAAGTCATGTTATTTGCAGCTGTCACGATTGATATATACTATTAATATTTATAACATAATCAGGGTATACCTACGATCTAATCGCATTACTAAACTACAGCAGTACTCGACCCGTTTAGGTGGCCGCGTGGTCCAACGCGCTACTCTCGTGTTAGTATATAATGGCGAAGACGGGGAAATCGAGGTTTGAACCCATTCAGGTGCACTGAGGGTTTTTTCTAAATGGTTTTACACTCTCCCTCCACGCAAGTGCGGGTGCATTTCCTCTAAATTAATCTATTACTAACCCGTTAGTGTAATTAGTACATAGGCGTATAACCCGAACGGGTAGTAAGACGCGGCGCTACAAAAAACTTATAACAGCACTCCGTCGTTTACTGTTGTGACAATAGCGGTGAATTATTGTAAAGAAGTTATTTTTAGAAAAAAAAACGTACACATTAATTCCTTTCTTAAATTGAAAAATAGGCAAACCCTATTTGTATTTTAAGAAAAACCCTATATTTTGAATATGCATGAGAAATTACTGGAGAGCTTTAAATGGTCACAGCCCCTCCACAAATATAAATGTGAGAGAGGGTTCAATCACCCCCAACTACATCATTATTACGGAGCCTCTGTCGGCAGGGTTACGCCCTTACTTTTAAATTTCCAAAACAGGTCCCTTGTGTGTTGGGTAGTAATGTAAATAACTAGGATTGAAATCTAATATTGTCTATACAAAGAGGAGGGTGAACTTCACGTAAAACTTTGGTTGCCAGTGATGGGGTCCGACCCCTTATCTCAGATGGTAGCATGTATATTTTATGAGCTAAGCGTACTAGCTTCGATTCCTGGAATGGCAAATAAAATTATATTGGTGAAATGTGGGTTTCCCCTTTCACAGTGATGAATTAACGTCAAGAGGATGGATGTTGTGTCTGTCATAGATTAAAGATAATTTATAAGGGATGTGCTGATATGATCAGTCGGTTAAGAAAGTGCGCGTTAAAATACCTTAAATTAAAAAAAAAAAACGCTGATAGGAGTCATTCTAATTCCACCGGGTAAGAAAAACTCTTTTGGAAACTAAATTTCGAAAAGTATAGCAAGAAAAATATTTAAAAAAAAAATAATGAGGAAATTTAGGTCGTACTTGCCTTTAAATCAAAATATATACTTAAACTTATCATAAAAGCAAGGTAATCCAATTGGGTGGGATCAAAAACCAGTGGTTTGTCAAGAAAAAGATTTAATTTTGTAGGCCCTATAAGACATACCAAAAAAATCATTAATTTTTTTAGCACTGTGTCTTAGTTTTAGGGAATAGGAAGGTTATATTAATATAATGTGTAGCCCCATTTGCGTGGAGTGAGAATTCAAATCCATTTTGGAAAAGAACTCAGTGCACCCAATCAAAATTCAAACCTCGATCTCCCTGTCATAGACAGCCTTCTAAAAGAGTAGCACGTTACACCAGGCCACCACAAAGCAGGTAAAAGAGTAATTAATTTTACTAAAGTGGAAATTGATACGAAATATAGGAAAAATAAACTACAAATAATTCACACTTATTAATTTTTCCCTTTTATTTAATTCTAGACCTATCAATCTATTTAATTATAAAATTATTTAGCCATTGGGCCACCTCATTGTTAAACAAAACAATAATTAAGGAATTGTAAGAATTTTTCAGTTTTATTACGTGATTAGATTATCAATTATTATTATAAAGTTTTTATTCAATAAGTTTTTATTTTAAAAATTAACTGGAAAAAGATCTACCAATGTTGAAAAAATTAACACGTCCCAAAGGGAATGCCAGGCCTCCACCGTAGTTCGGATTTCACGTTAAACTGTAGGTCCTTCATTTCATCTCACAATTTACCTTACCATTACACATTAGCGTAAGTGCGTATAACCCGAACGGGTAGTAAGACGCGGTACTAATAATAAACACGTCCCTAAAAAGGAAGAAAAGTGCATGGACACATTATATAGCTTTCCAAATATAATACAATATTTCCAAATATAAATTATAGGATACGTATATTTTTAAACAAATTGTAGTAGTATTTATTTAATTCTAAACAAAAAAAAGCTTCCTTTTCTCGACCCCCTCCCCCGTAAAAAAAAACAATATTAATATTACCAACCTAATCTAAATTTATTGGAACTTTCACTATAAACATACATTTTTTTTTCGTTTTACTCACCCAAGGGGAAAAAAAAAAGAATTAAATGCTTTTTTCCGAAACTTTTACCAGTTTTTACTCTTGGGGGCCAAACCATCGTACCCCTTTAAAATCTCCAAAAAAAAAAAACCGGAGGTGTCCGCAGTCTTTGTTTTTACAAAAAATAGAGACTAAAAAAACTATAATTTTTTTGGGAAAACGAAAAAAATATAAATTGTTGCAGAAACACTCCACCAAAGGCATAAATGAAATAATAAACTTTGTAAAAGAACGTGAGAAAAAAAACCTCGTCCCCCAAAAGAGAAAAATTTGCAATAATAAACATTGAAATAGTAACAGGGGAAAAAGGGGAACATCTCGTCCCCCAAAAGAGCACAAATGAAATAATAAACACTCTAATAGTAACAGTGAAAAAAGAGGAAAACATTCTGTCCACCAAAGGCAAAAATGAAAATAAACCTTAATAGTCGTGAGAAAGGGGGAAAAATCCTGTCCACCAAAGAGCAAAATGCAATAATAACATGTAATGTAACTTTGGGGAAAAGGGGAAACTCTCTGCCCCCAAAGAGACAAATGCAATAAAAAAATTTGTAATAGTAACGTGGAAAAAGGGGAACATCTCTGTCACCAAAGACAAAAATGCAAAAAAACATTGTAATAGTAACAGGGAAAGGGGAAACATCTCGCCCCCAAAAGGGGCACAAAACAATAAAAACATTTAATGAAACAGTAAAAAAGGGGAAACACTCTGTCCCCCAAAGAGAAAAAAAAACAATAAAAAAATTTTAATGTAACAGTGAAAAAAGGGGGAACACTCTGTCCCCCAAAAGAGCACAAATGCAATAATAAAATTGTAATAGTAACATAAAAAAAGAGGAACAGCTCTGCCCACCAAAAGACAAATGCAAAAATAAACATTGTAATAGTAACAGTGAAAAAAGAGGAACATCTCTGCCCACCAAAGACACAAATGAAAAAAAAACACTTATAGTAACAGGGGAAAAAAGGGAACATCTCTGTCCACAAAGAGAAACAAATAAAATAAAAACACCAAATAGTAACAGGGAAAAGAGGAACATCTCTGTCCCCAAAAAACACAAAGCAATAATAAACTTGTAATAGTAACAGTGAGAAAAGGGGAACATCTTGTCCACCAAAGAGCAAAAATCAATAACAAACTTTGAAATAGTAAAGTGAAAAAGGGGGGAAACATTTTTCCCCCAAGACAAAAGCAAAAACCCAAAATTGTAATAGTAACAGTGAGAAAAGAGGAACATCCTGTCCCCCAAAGACCCAAAAATCCAATAATTTAAAACATTTGTAATAGTAAAAGTGAGAAAAAGAGAACATCTGTCCCCCAAAAGAGACAAATACTTTAAAAAAACATTGTAATAGTAACGTGAGAAAAGAGGAAAGCTCTGTCCCCCCAAAAGAGCACAAATGAAATAAAAACATTGTAATAGAAACATGGAAAAGGGAACACTCTGTCCACCAAAGAGCAAAAATCAATAAAAACATTGAAAATTGTAACGTGAGAAATGAGGAAAAAGCTTGTCCACAAAGACCCAAAAATGAATAATTAAAAACATTTTTTAATAGTAACAGTGGGAAAAGAGGAACAGCTTGTCCACCAAAGAGAAAAAGCAATAATAAACATTGTAATAGTACAGTGGAAAAAAGAGGAACACTTGTCCACCAAAGAGCACAAATAAATTATAAACTCTTATAAAAACAGTGAGAAAAGGAACATCTTGTCCCCAAAGAGCAAAAGGGAATTTAATAAACATTAAATAGTAACAGGAGAAAAGAAACACTCTTCCCCCCAAGAGACAAATGAAAAAAATTTAATCACCTAAAAATTTGTAACAGTGAAAAAAGGGGGAAAGCCGGCCCACAAAGACCCACAATCAATAATAAACATTGAAAAAGTAACAGTGAGAAAGGGGAACGTCTGTCCACCAAAGCAAAAATGAAATAAAAAACATTGTATAGTAACGGGGAAAAGAAAAAGAGGAACATCTTGTCCCCCAAGAGCACAAATCAATAAAAAAAACCCATTGTAATGAAACAGTGAAAAAAGGGGAACACTCTGTCCACCAAAGAGCACAAATGCAATAATAAACTTGAAATAGTAACAGTGAAAAAAGAGGAACAGCTTGTCCAAAAAGAGCAAAAATGCAATAAAAAAATTTGGTAATAGTAACAGTGAGAAAAAAGGGAAATCTTTGTCCACCAAAAGAGAAAAAATGCAATAAAAACTTGTAATAGTAAAAGTGAAAAAAGAGGAAAAAAATTTCTCTGTCCCCAAAGAGCAAAAATAAATTAAAACCCTCTAATAGTAACAGTGAAAAAAGGGAAACTTGCCCCCCAAAGAGTTGTTTAATTTATATTTTTATCCCCACGTCTTACCACCCGTCGGGTTATCCGCTAGTATAAAAATTTATTTTTTAAAAAACCTCCAAAAAAAATTTTATTATATTTTAGTCAAAAACTTTTGGCATGGGCGTACCCAGTTTTGGCCCGGGGGAAGGGGGGGGGGGGGCAAATCAAAAATTTTTAATCGGGTCCCCCGCGTTTGTTTTGTCTACCCCTACACGAAGACACCACCGAACTTAGGTACTTTATGGCAGTCAAAAAAATAAACAAAAAATTTTTTTATTTAATTTAAATTTTGTTTAATTAACATCTTTTTAAAATAATTTTGTTAGTATTGTTAATATATTGTAAAGTAAGTCGTAAGGGACTGAACTAACTTTTACGGACTTGGGAAAGGGCATACAAAACCCAGGGGGAGGGGGGAGGGCAGCTCCCTCCCCCCCTTGCCCCCCCCCCCCCGGGCCGGGTTTACGCCCATGACTTTGGTTCTTAAAAAATGAATATCAAATAAAATATTTTTTTTCTAAAAAATTTTAAACTTTACATTGATGTTTTTTGTATCTCAAGTGTTGTGGAAAAATGATAACAGGGAAATACTTGCAAATGAAAAGTAGGCTACATAAAACTGTCTTTTTCCATGGGAAAATAAAACTACTCTTTAAAAAATCTAAAAAATTTTTCCCCCTTGTTTTAAAAAAAAAAATTATTCAAGAATCTTTAAAAGGGGGTTTTCGAAAAACCGTTTCCCTTATCTTTTTGCCCTTTCTCTACTATATTTTATGTTATCACTTTCAAGTAGAAGTAATCACTCGTCTTGTGTCAGGGGGACAAAATGCTTTACCCTTTTATAAAAAACCCACACCGATTGAGCTGAAATTTTTCATTTGGCACAACTAGGCGTTCATTAACTTTGGGTAGTTTAAAAATACTTACACCCCTTAACCCAAAACATTATCATCTCTCCCCCCCCCCCCCCCGTTTGCCACCCGACGTATTTATAAACCCTTGGGCTGTCTCTAGGGAGTCGCCTTTTTGTGTGTGGGGGGAGAGGGGGCCAAGGTTACATTTATAACCCCTCCCCTATACGCCCCAGAAGAATCCCCCTAAAGAAAAAACCCCTCAATCAATTAAACGAATTTCCTAGGCAATACAAGATAAAAACACAGGGTAATTAAAATTACTTTTACTGCTTAACCCAAACACCACCCCTTTACTCCCGCCCCCTTCCGCACCCAGGTATCTCCTGAACCCCGGGGAGGGTGTTGCTCTTTGTGTGGGGGGGGACCCCCTGGCATAGACTTCAAACCTACCCCTCCCCAAAATCCACTTTGCAGGCCGTTCCCTTCAAAATTTCATAAGTTTAGTCCCCTCAACACAATGAAGAAAGTAAATGATTTTTTTTTTTTTAACTCTTTTTTTTTGTTAGTAATCAATAAATATCTCAAAAGAAGTCACCCCCCTTTCTTTAAAGGGGGGGGCCTGGGGCCCCCAAGAACGGGCAGGTCACCCCTTTTCCCCATGTAACAACCAAATCACCCAAAAAGGTGGTGATGCTGTACAACCAAATAACAGGGCACCTTCAGGCATGTTGTCGGTCCTTTAATCGGACCCTTAAATTTAAACACGGTCCAAAATGTTGGAATAAAGGGTGCCAGTTATTTCGGAAAGCTGTTTTAAGTAAAATGAAGAAGTCGTTTGGGAGTTAAAATTTTTTATTTTTATTATTATTATTTTATTTCACCCCGTTTACTACCCTTGGGTTTACGCATTACGCTAAAGTGTAATGGTAGGGTGATTGTGAGATGAAATGAAGGACCCAGTTTAAGGGAATACGAACCACGGTGGCCCCGGGATTCCACTATTCCAAGGTCTTGTCGAGGGTAGGAAGGGGTTTTTTTTTAAACAATAAAACTGGCCGGGCCGAGGGTTGAACCCCGGCCCCAGCACGAAGTTTACACCCTTCCTCTGACCACCCCGGGATTAAAAGGTAATAAATCTTTGAACAATACAACTTTCTCATTTATGCATTATGCTTGGGAATGGTTATAAAAAAAGGTTCACAGTAAACACAGTTAAACAAGTTTTTTTCATTAAAACAAAATAATTTTGTTAGTAAATATTTAAAAATAACATTTTCATAAATACATTTTAAAAAAATCGTTCGAAAATTTTTAAAAAAATTTTTTATTTATAAACTAGCCTAAAAATTTTTTGTTTGCAAAAAAAGAAATTATTTTATTATCACGAAGAAAATTCACAGACATCCATTTTTTAGCAAAAAATTCAAGGCCATTTTCAAAAAATTTCAAAAATTTTATAATTTGTCAAGTAAAATTTCCTTTAAAAATTTTATTTTAGATAATAAAATTAAAATTTTTTTTTATTATTAAATAAATCTCAGATCAATTTTTAAAAAATCGTTGTAGTAGTTTTTTTTAAAAAAAATCATTTTTCGAAATAATGGTCAACAGTGAATTATTAACAACTTTTTTTTTTAAGAATAACAAATATAAACTTAATATTTTAAAAACCCACCCCAATCCATTTTTTTAACAAATCTTTTTTTTTAAAAATTCAAATTTTCAAAAATCACTAACAAATAAAATGGGGGGAGAAGAATTTTTAACCCATTTTTTGGGGTTTGGATTCATATAAAAAAGTAAAGATTTAAAATGTACAAGAACAATTTTTTTTTTCGTGTTACAATACTTTTTTTTAAAAATTAGAAAGTAAAAATTTTATACAATATTTATTTTTACACTTCATGATGTTCATAGGTTTCCATTAAATAAAAGTTTCAATCTATCCCGAAAAAACTTCCCCAAAAATTTAGACGGAAAAGATGGAAATGCCCGTTTTTTTGCAAACCCTTATCTTATAAAATTATAGAAATTTACGTATTAAAATGTTACTCTTAATATGAAAATGTCATTTTTGATATAATTATAAATAAACAAAATATAATAAAAAATACAATGTTGATAGCAAAAATTTTTATTTTTATATTTTTTAAAAAATTCTTCCAAGGAATTGATACGTACTTTGTTTCTATCTACTTTATTTATGAGGGAATCACTTGTCATTTTTGGGGCGGCTACAAAATTTCTTTCCATATCACTCAAAACCACTCCATCAAGAACTGAAAATTTTGCATGGGCAAATTCAGACGTTCGGTTAAATTTCTTAACCACTTAGGGGGGTTGGAAGGGGGGGCGAGAAAAAGCCTTGTTTTGAAGTTTTTTTTACAAAAAATTTTTTTTGGGCCCAAAACAAAAATAATAGTGCTCCAGTAAAATATAGAATTTAATTTTTCACAGGGGGACCTAAAAATTTTTGTTTATTTGTCAAGGGCTCGGAATTTAACGCAAATGTTTACATTAATTTAAAAAAATTTTGGGGGAAAACCCCCCTGATAAAAGATTTCAATACTTTTTTAGTTCAATGTGAAAAAATTAAAAACCTTTTTAACAAAAATTTTTTTGTTTTGGCCAAAAAATTTTGCTATAAAAACGAAAACTTTTCTCGGTCCCCCCACACCCCCTTTAAGCTAAAAAAAATCCCCCCCCCCCTTTCCTCAAACGTATTTATTATCTCAAGGGCCAGGGGGAGGGGTTCACCTTTTTAACAAAAAATATATTTAAAATTTTTAACTAACTTAAAAAGGGTTTCCTTTTTAAAAAGAAGAAACAATAAAACTAATTGACAACAAAAATCTTACCCCCCGATAAAAACTGTCGGGAAAAAAAAGGGGTTTTTCGTCAATTCTTATATTCTTGTTTTTTTGAATTATTAATTTTAAAAAAAATAACAAATTATCTAAAAAACAATCTAAACCAATACTAACAATTTAAACCCAAAACAATTTGCTCCGTGAAAAAATTAAATCCCTTTTTACTATGGAAAAGGTTTGGGTTTTGCCTTTTCGGGGAGTTGGGGTTGGCAATTTTATCCCAAAGGGAATTTTTGCTTCCCTTCCTAGGGGATTTAAACACGTCCAAACGGCGAAATACGACAAAAAAAAAAAATAAAAAAAAACCGGCGGGAAAATAAAACTAAAATAACGCATCTTTCAACAAGGAAAAGGGAAGGACCGGTGTTTACCTGCCCTTTTGCAATTGAGCTGCAATTTTAAGGACCGTGCAACGATATCATTAATTTCGCAAATCATTTTTTAAAAAAAAAAAAAAAAAAAACAATTCAAAGTCTTCTTAGCTCTCATTTTAGGATTTAAGCTGAATGGGCCCAAAATTTTCATTAAGGCTCACAAAATTTTGTAAAGGGGGGAAATGCCCCCCACCGGGGGGTTGGGATTCCACGTTAAAACTTTTCCTTCATTCCATCTCACAATCACCCACCCTTTCACATTAGCGTAATGCTAAACCCAACGGGTAGAAGAGCGGGGCTAAAAAAATAATAAAAAAATAATAAAATAATAAAAATAAAATAAAATAATAATAATACAAGTAAGTGCTTATCTGACATTTGAAACCTACTAGAACAACGTTCACGTGTTCAATTTTCTCAAATAATGTGTATGTAGCGGTTACTTTGATTTAAATTATAATAAATATAAATAACATTTATTATTATTATTATTATTTTTATTTTTATTATTATTATTATTATTATTATTATTATTATTATTATTTTTTATTATTATTATTTTTATTATTATTTTTAGCACCGCGTCTTACTACCCGTTCGGGTTATACGACTTTCGCTAATTGTAAGGTAGGTATTTGAATGGAAAGAAGGACCTACATTTAACGTGGGGTCCGAACCACGGGGGAGCCCTTTATTCCCACATTCACAATTGTGATTAATACACGTCTTTTAAGGTGAAGGAAGGGTTTTTTAACAGAAAATCTATGCCGGACCGAGGATTGAACCCCGGGCCCCCAGGGCAAAGTCCGACATTTCCCCTAACCCCAGGGCACCAATAACACTAATACTATGGGAAAAGTTAAAATTTAACCGCATAAAGCATTGTTTTCTAAAAATTTCTTTCTAGCAAAATCATACTATTTTTCAAAATTTTTAAGCATACTATCCCTTACTTGAATTTGCACAGACAGGACAAACCAACTCTACACCCAAAGATTTTCCAACTACAAATTGACAAACCCAATGTACCTAAAACATAAACCCATACAGTGGCACTTGGAAAAAACGCAAACCGTCCGCGGTTTTACGGGGATGAGGGGAGCGCAAAGCCGAGTTTAATCCTGGCAAAATACTGAGGGGGTTTTCATAATGGTTCCCCACTCACCTCCACCAAAACAGTTTAAATTTTTTTAAATTCTTCCCCCTTCCATATTTTTGTCCATTATCCCCATGTAATTAAGAGTTCCAATGTTCTTTTTCGCCTTTTAAAATACGCCACCATCCCTATCTTGACATTCATTCAGTCCACCTTTTTTCACTATATTCCTTTCTTTACTAGTTTTATTCATCCATTTATTTTCCCATATTCCCTTTTTTGAGCAGTTTTTTTCACCACCTTATTTCCTATATCCTTTTTTGAGCAGTTTTATTCAGTTTCCCCCTTATTTTCCCATATCCCTTTTTTGACTAGTTTTTTTCATCCCCTTTTTCACTATATTCCTTTCTTTACTAGTTTTTTTCATCCCCCCTTTTTCAATATATTCCTATCTTGAGCATTTTATTCGTCCCCCTTTTTTCACTATATTTCCATCTGAGCTATTTTTTTCATCCACCCTTTTTTCACTATTTCCTATCTTGATGTTCATTCAGCCACCTTTTTTCACTATTTCCTATCTTGAGCAGTTTATTCAGTCCACCTTATTTCACTATATTCCTATCTTGAGCTAGTTCTATTCAGTCCACCTTATTTCACTATATTCCTATCTTGAGCTAGTTCTATTCAGTCCCACCTTATTTCACTATATTCCTATCTTGAGCTAATTCTATCAGTCCACCTTATTACACCCTATGCTTATCTTGAGCTAGTTCTATCAGTCCACCTTATTACACCCTATGCCTATCTTGAGCTAGTTTTATTCAGTCCACCTTATTTCACTATATTCCTATCTTGAGCTAGTTCTATTCAGTCCACCTTATTTCACTATATTCCTATCTTGAGCTAATTCTATCAGTCCACCTTATTACACCCTATGCTTATCTTGAGCTAGTTCTATCAGTCCACCTTATTACACCCTATGCCTATCTTGAGCTAGTTCTATTCAGTCCACCTTATTTCACTATATTCCTATCTTGAGCTAGTTCTATTCAGTCCACCTTATTACACCCTATGCCTATCTTGAGCTAATTCTATCAGTCTACCTTATTTCACTATATTCCTATCTTGAGCTAGTTCTATTCAGTCCACCTTATTTCACTATATTCCTATCTTGAGCTAATTCTATCAGTCCACCTTATTACACCCTATGCTTATCTTGAGCTAGTTCTATCAGTCCACCTTATTACACCCTATGCCTATCTTGAGCTAGTTCTATTCAGTCCACCTTATTTCACTATATTCCTATCTTGAGCTAGTTCTATTCAGTCCACCTTATTACACCCTATGCCTATCTTGAGCTAGTTCTATTCAGTCCACCTTATTTCACTATATTCCTATCTTGAGCTAGTTCTATTCAGTCCACCTTATTACACCCTATGCCTATCTTGAGCTAATCTATCAGTCTACCTTATTACACCCTATGCTTATCTTGAGCTAGTTCTATCAGTCCACCTTATTACACCCTATGCCTATCTTGAGCTAGTTCTATCAGTCCACCTTATTACACCCTATGCCTATATTGAGCTAGTTCTATCCAGTCCCCCTCATTATAACATCTACCAAGGAAAAGCTTAACTTGAACATAATATTGGTCTTTCTTAATAATCTTGGCTTATTTAACGAGCTTCAGTCTGGAGTGAGGATAGTAATATACAACTAACCATAATTATAGAAATTGGATTAAAGACCAATAACAAATTATTAAGCTGTAGCAGCAATAATATATATTGCCAGCTTTGGTGGTTGAATGGTCTAAGGCATTACTCTCACAGTAGACTAAACCTCCGATGACAAGAAGAATGAGATTCAAATTCCGGTAGGGTTTACTAAGGGTGGTTTTTCCTAAATGGTTTTCCTCTCTCCCTCTACGAGTGGGTACATTTCTTCTAAATTCAACTTTCCTCATCTCTATCACATTAATGTAATTAGTACATATGTGAGGTATAATCCGAAACGATAGTAAGACGTGGTTAAAAAAAAATCATACATCATGCCTTAGTATCTTCGTAGCTATCAGCATATTTACTCTAATGGGAAAGTGATGAGGAATATATAGTTAAGAGAAAATATACCTGAATTTTTGTGTAGGAATGGTGGAAAAACATTTTAGAAAAAACGCCTCAGTACATCCGGTTGGGATTTGAACCTTAATTTCCTCGTTATCGGTAAAACTAGCTCGACAAGTCCGATGCCTATGTCCACGTGCTCATTGGTGTGGGTTATAACTACAACATTGTCCTAATTTTTGTTTGAGCTTTCATATCTCACAGTTAAGATGTTTGAAAAAACAAACCAGACCCACCTCCGTCTAAATATATTTGGTAATTTCGAAACAAAACAAAACACGACCGCAGAAGTTTTCACTTGTACCTCAAGAAGAAAACGTTCTCGTGTTAATGTTTTGCTTAGCAATGATTACTCAACATTCTAGGACTCACTCATTACTTAGCTTTACATTTCCTAATCAAACTCTTCAATCAAAACTATTCAATCGATTTATTCGCTTAAATTAGAAATTCATTATCTTCATCAAAGTGTGGTTTCCAATGGCAGAAGTTAATATTGCTTCATGAATTGTTCTTTCCGACGAAAAGATCAGTTCTCATTGGTCCCTACATAATGTTGTTTTCTGCTGTATTAAGAAATAAACTACCAACATTGGGGGCTGAAGTCATCACAGGCTGTCACATGTTTTTGTTTTGTTTTTCCATCTATTTGAGCTATTTAACGTGCACTTTATGAAACGATTGATTATATCAACACTCGAGAATTCCTATGAATGAGGGAGAAAGGGCCTTCCGATTTTGCCTAGAAAAGTATTTTAACATATCTTCAAGGGTCCTTTCACAATCGACATGGGACCGATGGCATTACTTCCCCTCCGTAGGATGTTGTGCTTGGGATTTTTATTGATCAAGAAAATTGCGTCAACCTAGGCTGGGTTTGAACCCACGAACATCGGGTCCTGAGGTGATAAGCTTACCCCATTGCCAATGAGGTCAACCTCACATGGTTTAAAGCCCATTTACATTCTCATATCCATAGTACATAGTCCGTAATAGATCAACTCATCCTTCCTTTTGTACGCCACCCAACGCGTACCCCTACTGCTATCTCTATCGAGATTAATATTGGCACAATCTTTCTTCCACGGTAATCCATAAGGTAAGGCGTCTCTCGCGAAAACTCCTTTAAAAGTAAGAAAATTTTAACTATTTAGTGTACTTGTACAGTTCTGTTTCTGTAAGGGTTTGTCTAGGTAGCACATTAATCAAGTTTTTTGAGTACGGACGAAGATACATTCCCTTTTCCATCGCAATAGCCTCGAGTATACGATTATGTCTCTCGCTCGAGTGTTTTGTGTTTTCCTTGGTACTTTGCACAGCTTTCGTGATTCCTGAGGCAACTTCTACAACAGCTCCTAGTGTAGCAACCGGAGGGAGTATAGGTAGGAATCCTCCCTTCTTATTCTCCCTCTTATCGTACGAATCCTTCCATTTTATTCTTCCTCTTATCGTACGAGTGGAGGTAGTACTTCGTTTATTCACACGTCGATGACGACAACGTCCTTTTGTTTGGCCACTGCCCTAATCGGTAGTTTTCTCGCCCAACTTTTAATAGGTTGCGAGCGAGTACTCTTTTCCAAACTTTATCTGTAAGTTTCTCAATCTGCAGTATGACGACCAGCCAGATCTTTTCACTTTGGAGCAAGCGATTACGTGCTCTCTACAAGCTCGCTCCAACTCGATAACGTCATTATCACCTAGTTTTAAACATTTGGCCAACTTTGTACCTGGTCCACAGTATTTGTATCCAGGTATATGCGCTTCAAACGGAAATTTATTGATAATCTTATTCAGCACTTCCCCTCCCTTTCTTCGCTTCATGATACGTACTAATTGAGGTTTATATAGACATTTATATTTTATAGCCGTACATTATATATATATTTATTATATTTACATTATATTCATTACCCGTGCGCGATAACAATCATGATGAGGATAAGGCCTTACCTCAGAGGCGTGGTACATTTATACCTGGTACTATTCGTGGTATCATTTGCGGACCTTCAAATGGCAGGAATACAAATGATATGATCAGTCTTGTTGAAGGATCGAACGGATTACGTTCAAGAACGTGAACATTTACTCTAAATCAATGTGAAAGCCCAAGTATCAACGTGTATCTCAAGTCCTCCAACTTGTTGAAGGGATGGGCTATTTTCCTTTTTTCTGACAACGATGAGATCACTCCACCATCTCTACCACCAGCCCGACTCTATATTCATTTTAGACAATGTCGCTTGCGATAAACAGTATAATATTCAGGTTTATTTTAATATGGCATATAGAGCTGTAGACTGTTTCTATCTATGGCAGACCTACTTTCGAATCTCTCAGCAGATTCTGAGTAATAACGCTAACCAGTTAATCCTTTTCAAGATGGACGATACAAACTTAAAACATGTCTCTGAGTATCATATCAACACAAATATAATCTTCCAAAAGTTTAAGGAAATGTGTTCGTTATACTGGATGTAAACATAAGTACGATAATTTTAAATTTTGAGTAAACATAATGAAATCAATAAGGGACGTCATCGTTGCAAGTTTTATATCTTTATCTTACCCAAATAATATGCACGTAGATTCAGTTTATGGTGGAACATCATATCGTCAATATCTAAATTCAGACATGGTCTCTACAAGTATAAATCAGGGAGAGAATCTAACTTAAAGCTCAAGAGGATATTACGATGAAGGCTCGAAGACGATCATCAACAATAAGGCTTCCATAGCATCAAAAGATTCTTATAACGAGTTTTACGCCTACAGGATGGATTCGAAACATATTAATTAACAGATAATTGAGTAGATTCTCTTACCGAGAGTATGGAGGAGATATTAAATGAAGCACGACAGAAAGTAGATCAGATCGATAAAGTTTTACAAATATCTAAATACCTTAAGTCCAAGTACAAACTTAAAATGTGCTTTGTTTTGAAGAGGAGGAGTAAAAAGTAGAAGGTGAGAGTGTTCCTGCCCGGGGACAAACTTTGGACGCCTGCGCCGCTTGTTGTTAAACACCGGGTGCATCCTAATCTCAGGTTCGATTTTATAGCATGCCCGAAAATTCATAATTTGTTAAATTGGAGTATCCCCTTGACACTTGGAGGGCTGGGCGTGTGTACTATATTTAGTTAGTAAGCGGTGTGTTGATATAATCAATTAGTTTATGAATTGTACGTCAAATACTTATAATAAAAAATAAATAAGAAACACGTGAAAGTATATTTGGTAACATTTCTAACCGTCAGCCAAGACTATTCTTATGAAAATTAGACAATAAAAATGGACGATACTGCCCAAGTTACAGTTTAAAGTGGTTATAAATCATATATACATTGTATAAAATTGTAAGAATGAATGGAAAAAACCCTTAACGATTCTAAGAGGTGTGAATAATGGGACACGTGGGTCGTGTGTTGAAAGTTACGAAGTGAAAACTGTCGTAACTTGGAGGTTCTCGTATTTTTATGGCAGCCATGACACTTAATGTACACTCCGTTTACATTAAACGATAGTAATCTTATCTTGACTGATTACACTCTGACCCGTCTTGTAAGCTTTGCTGTGCCATATTGGAATCAGACAAGGTAAGCTTACACCGGTCCGACACTTTGACTCAGGCGGTAGCGTGTCTGCCTACTGAGCTAAGGGTCCCGGGTTCGATTCTATATTTGGCTTAAAACGTTATTATTAGTAAAATTGGAATCTTTCTCCATTTTACAGTGGTAAATTAACGATCTTAATGCTGGGTGTTTTGTGTGTGTTCTATATTTAATTTAGTTTATGAATCATATGCTGATATAATCAGACGGTTTAAAAAAAGTCAATTTAAATATTTCAAATATAAAAAACTTATATGCAGGGATCTACTTTCAACTTGAATGGTCAATAATGTTATGTAACGTAAAGGAACAGCGTGTGTGGTCACAATTCACGTAACGTAACGTTAAAACTCAAGCAAAATATATACATTGAATTTGAACTGTTTTATATACGGATTGTTTACTAAAATAGAACGCAAACAGTTAAGACTGATTAAGCTTCAAGAACCTACAGTAGCCCAGTGGCTTCTTTGGTGCTGACTGACAGCTAAAAGCTTCGAAACGTTACCAGACCAAATTACGTCTCCCTACGCCGAACCATATGGTCTGCAAAAACATGTGTTTAGCAGCTGTCACTTCTGACAGTCAAAATTTAGGTATATACCTAAATGTTGATTGTCAGAAGTCAGCTGTCAGCTGTCAGTCAGGACTAAAGAAGTCATGGAGCTACTGTATCAATAGAAGCGCGACAAAATAATGAATAAGAATAGGACACGCACGTTTCCTTGTTTGCGACACGTGGACAAACTTAACTTTACCGACGATGGCGTCCGCACACCATAAACAAACATTCAAGTAGCCCCTCCGACTAAATAGCCGTGTTGACGTCGATTAGTAACATGAGTGGCTGGAAGGAACACGTGGTACAATTTACGTTACGTGAAAGTTCTTCATTGGACAGCTCTTACGTAAAGTGAATGTCACGTCAACATTAAACTCAGTGCATCGCGCAATGAGTCATGACGACTTTAATTTAAAAACAAAAGCAAAACCTTACTTCTCGTGAACTTATTTTTTTGTCGCCGTGTCTAGCTACCCATTCGGGTTGTACGCATATGTATAGTCAATTCACCATTGGAGTGGCGATAACTGATAGCTAACAGCATAATATAAAAATTGTTAAAAGAAAACTTAATTTAAAACAAATTGCTTATTGAGAAAGTTTTTACTGACGAAAGTGACAGATGGGGTATATTAATTACGCTAATGTGCTAAGGATGAGGAAGATTGAGCTTAGAGTAAGTGTAGCCATATTTGCGTGGAGGGAAAATGGAGAATCATTTAGGGAAAACCATCTTCATTAAACCCGAATGGATTCAAACCCGATATCCACGTCATCAGTAGTCTAGTCTATTGCGAGAGTGCCACTTTATACTAGTGATATTAAACAAGTTCACGTACCTCAAGATATATCTTCAACTTTGTTCAAAGTTGTTTGTGCTTAGTATAAGTTAAACATATTTTATACTTAATTCTTTAAACGGGGTTCAATCCTCGGTCCCGGCACAAATTTATCTGATTACCAAACCCTTCCTTCATTTGTGACAAGACGTGTATTAATCACAACTTGTGAATGTGTGGAATGCCAGGCCTCCACCGTGGTTCGGATCTCACGTTAAACTGTAGGTCCTCCATTTCATCTCACAATCACCCTATCATTACACATTAGCGTAAGTGCGTATAACCCGAACGGGTAGTAAGACACGGTGCTAATAATAATAATAATAAATTTAAATTTGAAATAAATTACAACCAAAATAATAAGTTTTAAATGATTTTTATTACATTTTACGTACCCCCCCCCCCTCTCCTCTAAAATGTCTTCCCGTACACCCCGGTTGAATACCACTCACTACTTTAGATTATTCGACCACCGATGCGGGTCAAAGTAAGGATTATAGCGATCATCAGGGCAAACAAAATGTACAACATATAACCTACCCTCTTAAAAATAAAGCGTGACCCACATAAGATACATACAGCACAATGGCGCGACACAAAATATACGTTTATATTTGACCGTAAATAATGTCTGCCCTCCGTGCTATGATTCATAAACTGGAAAATAAAATAGAATAAAATGTTTGGGAGGGAAAGAGAACATATACTTCCGCTCATTGTAGTTACGAGGCGGGTACAAAGGGACTTAATTATTTTACAGTTGGCACATTTCATGGAACTTTTGTTTAACAGTAGTTTTGAAGTATCGTTAAGATATAAAACACATTTTTAGAATTAGTAAATTATCGCTGTCATCCTAGCTACGTAGACGTCAGATTCCATAACTATGTCGGTGCATCTGCATACTGAATTAATGGTCCCGGGTTTGATACTCGACAAGGCTAAAATATTTATTATTGTTGCAAGTGAGGCTCCCTTTTCACGATGATGAATTAACTGCTAGAAGACTGAATTATATGTTGGTTTTAGAGGTGTTTTTTTTTTAGCACAGAGTCTTACTGCCCGTTTGGGTTGTACACCTATTTACTAATTACTATAACGTGTTAGGGATTACGAAAATTGAATTTAGAATAAGTTTACCCACATTTGTGTGGAGGAATGGTTGAAAACCATTAGGAAAAACCACCCTCAGTACAGGCATCTGGGATCGAACGCTGATATCCCTGTCATCGGCCGTCTAGTCTATTGCGAGAAATACGCCTTAGACCATGCAGCCACCAAAGCGGGTGGTTTTAACGTTAAGACAGTCGTGGTGGTCTTATATAATAATAATAATTATTATTATTATTAGCACCGCGTCTTACTACCCGTTCGGGTTATACGCACCTTATATAATCATTTGGATCATTAATAATCTTTTTGGATATGAATATTATAAATTGCACCGTTATGATACTTCTAGTAATAACATAATAGGTGGCCTGACGGTCTAGGGGTGAGGTTTCCAACTTCTTTGCTGGGGGTCCGGGCTTCAATCCTCAGCCCTGGCACAGATTTATCTGATTACCCTTCCCTCACTTATGACAAGACGTGTATTAATCACATCTTGTGAACGTGTGGAATGCGCGGCCTCCATCGTGGTTCGGATTCCACGTTAAACTGTAGGTTCTCCATTTCATCTCACAATCACCTACCCATTACACATTAGCGTAAGTGCGTTTAACCCGAACGGTTAGTAAAATGCGGTGATAATAATAATAATAATAATAATAATAATAATATAATAGACCGTCTTCGAACCACAGTCTCTCGATTCTACGTTTTAAAGACAGGCGTACACTATGACACAACGAATAGGATAGGGAAATACTTCGGAGTTTGTCAGCCTCCCCCTACCCCCATTTATCCTCATTTTATATTTTGAGTATATTTTTTAATAGAATGCAATGATTAAGTTTACATACGATCGGATCATTAACAAACCATTTTTAAAAGGCTTGAACAATTATATCCGCTCGCAGCGAACCGATCCCTTAAATTGGTGTACTACCACCTCTAAAATATTGTTTACTAATGAACTTATCTTAAATAAACTTTGATCAATATATTCTCCTTCAGAAACTCTTCAAATTAAGTCATCGTGTAACCCGCGTACCAACATTATTCTATAATAAAATGGGTACAAAATTACAAGAAAACACAAATCGGGAACATTTTTCGAGCCTATGCGATATAATAGTGGTATTCTCACTACAGCCCAATTTTCATAAGAAGAATCTTAACTGACAGTCAGAAAAGTTACTAGAGCTACTTTCATCGTCACGTCAAATCATGTGATCTGCAGCTTTCAATTTTGATAAATATTATCAATATGTATCCGACACCTTAGCTCAATCGATAGCGTCTCTGTCTATTGAGCTAACGGTACCGGGTTCGATTCCTGACATGGCCAAGAAATGTATCATTGGTGAAATGAGGGTTTCCCCTTTCACAGTGATGAATTAACGGTCGGGGACATGATGTTGTGTCTGTTTTAGTCTTAAGTTGGATTACAAGGCATATGAAGCTACGACAGGCCTAACAATCCAGCAGTGGAAAATATATGGCTTTAATAAAAACTGACCCAGGATATAGGCTGGAAACTGTAATGAATGTAAAAACTGTCAATACGTATACAAAAACACTAATTAAATAGTAAACTTGTATCAATGTTGGCAGAAAAATAAAGTTTGTATTTTCTAAAAGGTCTTTCCTATAAAATTCGACTCGACGTGTAGGTGCTCCACAATTTCGATCAGCTTGCCTCTTCAAACGAGTTTTCTTATGGACGTACATTAAGCAATATTTTTTTGTTTTATTTTTGTTTAATATCGCATCTTACTACCCATTTAGGTAATACGCTTATGTACAAACTACGCTAGTGGGTTAGGGATGAGGAAGGTTGAATTTAGAGGCAATGTACCTGGATTTGCGTGAAGGGAGAGTAAACAACAATTTAGGAAAAACCCTCCTCAATACACTTGACTGGGATCGAACCATGATATCCCCATCATAGGTAGTCTAGTCTAACATGAGGGTGACGCCTTACACTGTGCGACCACCGAAGTGGGTAGTACGCGCTATTAAACACGGTGAGAGTTCACTTACAAAGAGCTTTGTTTTCCAATCACTACCGAAATTGCAACACGCGGTCAAAGTGTCGTGCTACCCTACAATTTACAACTAATTTGAGGTTGGGGGGGGGGGGGGGGTATTAACGCTTGCCTATCACGAGTGGGTTGTATACAACGATGGATATTGCGCTGTGCACTGTGTAATCATTTTTAGAATCAAAGCAACAACCACTTTGATTGGTATTTTATTTATCAAGGTTATACAGTTGAGGTTCGTCTGGTCGGGTTTGCTATGGAGTCCTCCCCTCTAAACGTCCTTACATTCTCACTACACGCAAATTAGGACAAATTTGCTCTAAATTTTATCTTTGTCATACTTATACTTTTATTGTAAATATTCGGATAGCTTGAACGGGTATTAAGGCGACCTGCAACAAACAACTTAAATTATTATTATTATTATTGTTCGGGTTATACGCACTTACGATAATGTGTAATGGTAGGGTGATTGTGAGATGAAATGGAGCACCTACAGTTTAACGTGGAATCCGAACCACGGTGGAGGCCTGGCATTCCCCACATTCACAAGTTGTGATTAATACACGTCTTGTCAGAGGTAATAACTTAAAAATCCCCAACTAAGGCCACTGAACAAATTTGATTCTAATGTTCGTAGAATCAACTATAGTAAAATTCTGTATTCACCGGGGGCTGGTGGGTAGGCGGTAGTCCTAATGATAAGGTGAATAGTTTTTTAAATATATATTGTATCTGCTTCAGTGGCCGCATGGTCTAAGGCGTCACTCTTTCGATAGACTATATTGCTGATGACAGAAAGATTGGGGTTAGAATCCCTGAGTCTAGTTTTGCCTATATTGTTTTCCATTCTCCCTCCACATGAATGCGGGTACAATTATTCTGAATTTAGCCATCCTCATCCATAGCTCATTAGAGTTATTTTTATTATTTTTATTATTATTATTATTATTATTTAGCACCGCGTCTTACTAACCATTCGGGTATACGCTTAAGTACTAATTACACTAATGGATTAGGAATTGGGAAGGTTGAATTTAGATTATGTGAACCCGCATTTGAGTGGAGGGAGAGTGGAAAACTATTTAGGTCCCGCCCACCCCAGTTCACCCTACCGAGATTCAAACCTCGAACTCCCGTCCTCGGTGGTCTAGCTCAACACGACTGGCGCGTTAGATTAGTGTAATTAATACTATAAGTATAATCTGAACAGGTAGTAAGACGCAGTACTAATAAATATATAGATATGTATGTATTTACACACACACAAAACGGAGAAGGTATTTGCCATTTAAATGGTACAGCCCGTTTACCCTGGAAGGTATCCAAGCTTACCTTGTATGATTCCACTATGTTGTAGCTTATGAGATAAGGCCATAGTGAAATATGTCAAGGATCACTGCTTCCTATCACTGTAAAGGAATTGTACATACGCCCTATGGTCATGTTTCTTTTAATACTCGTGTAATTGGACAGTATCAATAGATTAGGTCTAGTGTAGGACGATAGTACTTTGTTAACAGAATTGTAAGTACAGGAAAGTCGTTAAGGAATAGTAGGAATTAAAAAAAAAAGACTCGTTGCGGCCATGATGATGTGATTTTAAAATAAAAATTTATAGCAACTACACTTTTTTTTAGTACCGCGTCTTACTACTCGTCCGGTATATTCACATTTGTACAAATTATGATAATGTGTTCAGGATTTGAAAGGTTTCATTTAGAGGAAGTGAACCCGAATATGCGTGGAGGGAGTGGTAAAAACCTCCCCCAGTACACCCGACTGGGGTTCAAACCCTGATTTCCCCGCCTTCAGCAGTCTAGACTACTGCGATAGTAGCGCGTTAGACCACGCGACCACCGAAGCTGGTTTGAATTAATTAAAACGTTGAATTTATGTATATATTTCTAATTGAATTAAATTATTTTTTGTCTACAAAAACAGTCTTTAACATAACTACTATTTTGGACACTGTTCCCGAAAATTAGGAACGAATATTCTCCTTAGACTAATCAAATATGTTTTTAATTAGGTTTAGGCTCATGTTAATATACGCTTTTTATAACTACTGATTATATATGTACAAAACTTACAAGCCACCTCAATACTAGTACAAATACAACACCCAGTCATCGGGCACCCTTAATCCATAGAAGAAAGGGGTAACCTCTATTTACCAATTATATTCTTTTATTTTGGTAGGAATACATTTTGGGACTCTTAAACTCCATGGAAAAAGTTTTAAGGTGTGAATGTAGGGGACGTGCATTAAGGGCATTTTTCTCCAGTTTTAATAGCAAAACATTGATTTTACTAAAATAAATAATAATATTGCTCCGGTAAATATATAGTGTTTAATTTTCTTCACACGGTGGTATCAACAGTTCTTGAATATCTATCACTGGTGTCCTGTAATTTAATTACAACTTTTACTCTTCTATTAAATAGTTTGTCATCTAATACCATTACGCTCATGATAGATACTCTACAACTGTTTTTATTATCATGAGAAGAAAATTAAACTGTTCTGTTTCTACTGGAGCAATATTTTATTTACCCACTTCGGTGGCCGCGTGGTCTAACGCGCTATTTTCGCAGAAGACTAGATTGCCGATGACGGGGGAACGGGGCTCTATCCTCGGTCAGGTGAAGTGAGGCTTTTTACAAAATAGTTTTCCACGCAAATGCCGGTACACTTCCTCTAAATATAACCTTCCTAATCGCTAAAACAAGTAGCGTAATTAGTACATAAGAGTATATACAACCCAAAACGGATAGTAAGACGCGGTGCTAAAATATGTATGTATACTCTAGTTGTTTTGGCCAAAAAATTGTTTGCCATAAAAACTGCAAAAAATCAACACTCACCTTAATATGGCTATAGCTAGCGTGTGGTTCCTAAAAAAACTGTTTGCAAATAATAAAAGTTTGTTATATAATAGACTAATACATTGATTGATAGATAAACTATTACAAACATTTTTACGGTCACATTTGTTTGATAATTAATTCATTGTTTAATTAGATTGAAAACGATACAATTACCCGCTTCAATGCTCGTGTGGTCTGACGCGTCACTCTCGCAATATTATTATTATTATTATTATTATTATTATTATTATTATTATTATTAGCACCGCGTCTTACTACCCATTCGGGTTATACGCACTTACGCTAATGTGTAATGGTAGGGTGATTGTGAGATGAAATGAAGGACCTACAGTTTAACGTGGAATCCGAACCACGGTAGAGGCCTGGCATTCCCCACATTCACAAGATGTCTTGTTAGAGGTGAAGGAAGGGTTTGGTAATCAGATAAATCTGTGCCGGGGCCGAGGATTGAACCCCGGCCGCCAGCACAGAAGTCTGACGCCTTACCCCTTGACCACCAGGTCACCTGCCTCTCTCAATAGATAGACTGTTGATGAAGGGGATTACAATAGCTTATCCATGAGGGGATATTAAGGGGACTCGAGCCCACCCTACCGTAGTTTGGGGAGGCATCGAGATCCACGCAGATCCAAAGAAAATATAAAATGGGGAGGGGGAATATGACCAATTAAACATTGTGAGCAAAGAAAAATATCAAGTGCCAAACATCCTTGTGTTGATCCTCCCTAGTAGTCCTAATTGATGTTCTTGCAGTCTAGGAAGTGGCCAAAGTCCTGAAGATAGCGGCAGGTTCAAAATCTCCCAGTTTCACACATGGTTCAATCGAGACGTTGCACAGTGGCTAGACATTTATCTTTTATAAATAATCGGAGATTTTTGTGACTGTATGCCTATGTGATGGTTAAGCCAACTTTAATTTAGGCCTATTTATTTATTATTTTGTTAGATTATCACGTTTACAATAGTAAAAATATAAATAATCAAGTTTACAAATACCAATAAAAAAGCTTCTAGGTGTATAAAATGATAAAAAATAAATAAAAAATCCTCCGGCTGTTGGAGAAACCTCCTTCAATCCTCTTTCAACCCCCCATATTTCGCAATCCTACGTACGCTACTGAGGGATGTTGGGGTTAGAATCCTGGTTGGGTGTATAGAGGGTGGTTTTCCCTAAACGGTTCCCCACTCTCCATCCACTCAAATGGAGGTATATTTCCTCTAAATTATTTATATGCGTGTAACCCGAACGGTTAGTGAGACGTGGGATTAACCAAACTACCATTTATGATGTGAGATTATAATTACATTACTGGATTTGATACACATCTATATAAAGCATATAACTTGATGAACCCCTTTCCGGTAAGCAAACAAGACAACGGATAAGTTGATTTTGACAAGTGACACACTCATTTTAAAGGTTAAGGATCCAGGCTAGTTAACTGATTATTTGTATATCAATCGGTCTGTACCGAAAAGTTGTTAAAGATTACAAGGAATTGTATTATACATTAGACAAGTTTGAAAATTTACATGAACAATAATTGTATATCATAAAGAATTATAGTAGAATTTTTCTTTTAACATGATCGCCTTTGTAACAAAGATAAACACATTAGAATTATTGAAAAGATATTACATTTTTGATTCATATAACATTTTAAACTTGTCTAATGTATAATTCAACTCTTTGTATCTTTTTTTAACAACTTTTCATTACAGACCGATTGATTTACAAATAATATATTCTCTCCTTGATAAAATTTAAAATGTGCCTAAAAATAGTTAGAACTATTTTGTTCAAAATTTTATATCCGATTAGTGTTTCATATAATTACTATCATGATAATATATTGTGTTTTTCTGAGGAAAAAATATTTAAGGTTAGTTTACTGATAGCAAATTTTTAATATCTTTTCCTAATGACAATATATTATATATGAGAAAATACGTGTGAGACTGTCGTATTATTTATTTGAAGTAAGCTATTATCTCACGACTGCCATATTTTAACAGGCGTGTTAAAATGATCTCGATTACAAAGACATTCAAGGTCTTGACACCCAAACACTGAAACTGGTCAACAAGATAGGGCGTATTGGATTTACAGGATTGAGCTGATTTTAGCGATTAGTTGAACAAAACCCTAGCAACCATTTATATATATACAGTGTATATATAAATAAAATCACCGCTTCTTACTACCTGTTCAGGTTGTACGCATATATAATTACTCGAATGGTGTAGGAATGAAGAAGGAAGCACTTTAGAGGTAATCTACCGCATTTGTGAAGAACGAGAATGTAAGACCATTAAGGAATAATCACAATCAGTAGGCCCAACCGGGATTCGAACCATGATCTTACCGTCATCCGAAGACCAATCTAAAACAAGAACGATGCTTTGGACCATTCAACCACTGTAACGGGTGATTAATATTATTAATTGAACTAGGGACGAGAGAGGTAGCATTTTAATGGAAATGTAATCTAATTTACATACGGTAAAGAGTGGAAAAAACCATTTAGGTAAGAATACCCTCAGTACACGCGCTTGAGATTCGAACCCCAATTTCCCCCCCCGTCACTGGTAATCCAGTCTGCAACGAGAGTGACGCGTTAGCACATTCAACCACCGACACGGGGTTACATCCATTATCAAAAAGTCGGTTGGGTACAACATCCTGTGACACTGAGTTTTCAATATCGGCTACTGCACTTTTATTTTTTGGGGACTTATTTTTAAAATTCTCCTCTCTGAAAAGCATACAGTGATGATAGCAGAGACCGCTAGAGCGAGTTTCCAGTGGTCAGCCAACGAAGCTTGCAAGTCTGACGACGGTGGGATGGGGGGGGGGGGGGGTGAAGGAAGGGGACGGGGCAGCGCGCGCTGCGGTCACCTGAGCAGAACTGAAAGTTGGAAGCTGTTTGTTCGCGGCCGATCAGCCGTGTGGTGTGGTTCTCTCTCTGGGTTGGTCCTACACACAACTGACCTTGACACGGGCTAAGAAACTCTTACTCACGGTCACTCACCCCTCACCTCCCTCCTCCACCTACCCTCCAAAGGTTGCACCTCACCCTCCCCCCTTTACCTAAAAAACAGCCAACAGTAGACTTTCAAACTGATAGTTTTATTCAAATATTAATGTACGAGCAGAGTTTAAACTGTTTTTTCGCTCATACCTCACTTGAATATTGATTGTAGTGACGATGCCTCACTATCAAAATATATTTTAAAGACGTATTTATGAAACAATTACAACCAAAATTATATTTTCATTGGTTACAATATTGTATGCCGCATGGTCTAAGGCGCTACTCTCGCAATAGATTAGACTGCCGAGATCAGGGTTCGATCCCGGTCGGATGAAATGATGGTGGGTTTCTCTTAGTTGGTTCTCCGCTCTCCCTCCACACAAATGTGGGTACACTTACTCTAAATTCAACCTTCCTCATCCCCAACACAACAGCGTAATTAATTAATGTGCGAAAACTCAAACGGATAGTGAAACGCGGTGTCAAAAATTAGAAAGGGTTTTTTGGTAGCATACAAATTTTGCTCGTGACCAGGGCCCAGTTTTTGATAACATGTATTTTTTTTTCTTTGTATATCACATACAATGCTCATAGCTGTCATACATACATACATAGATTGTACTGATGATCCCCTGTTTATGGAAACGTTTTTTAATGGCTCATTTCATGTTATTTATGTTTGGTTTGCGTCATATTTGAGTCATTAACAAAAATTTATCTTAAATAAAAATTTTTTTTTTTAGTCTACGATTTATACAATGAATATTCAAATATAATTTTTTCCAAACACACTTTGGTAAAATGAGAAGGGTAATGCAGGTAAGAATGAACTTATTATAATCTTTGCTCGTATGGGGTAAAATTAAACATCCCCTGGTGAACACTGCAACTAAACGGGAGGGGTTACGTTGGGAGGGGGGGCAGCTATTACTTCTAAGCAGTTTTTGAAAACCAACATTGTATTCAGCAGGAGACAAGATTTAGTTGTTAAGGGTTTTTCATTGCATTAGATGTTCTGTTTCCTTTTGTAGAGTACGTGTTAGATTTATTGTGTTTATTCACCATGTTTTTTTGTTCAATAAAGTCATTTTTTAAATTTAAAGGGAAATTAAAGCCCAAAGCCCTGCCGTGAACTTTTTTTGGCAGCTATTGATATTAATTTTATAGAAAATTAAACTAAAATGTATTGACTGAAGCAATAGAAATTTTAAATTTTTGGCAAAAAAAAAAAAAAACTTTTGTTTGGTTAAAAAAACTGCAAAAAAAATACTGTTTTAAAAAAAACACTTTCCCTTTTCATCATATCTTAATCATTAAAAATAAACCGTTAGTTATGAAATTTTGTTTAAAAACCACGCAAAAGAATGGGTTTTTAAAAACAAACGGTATTACAAAAGAATCTCCTTTTAAATTTTATTTTTTTGCAAACAATCCCAAGTAAAGGCGTGCCATATCGAAAAAAAGGCGGTTTACGAAAACAACTAGGCTTTTCTCTTTGATAGCTAAACATTACCATTTCCGTAAAAGTGAGTAATTCCTACACTTGCAAAAACACCCACATTGTAACTTGTGTCATGCAGACTCATTTTCACCTTTTTTTTTTTTACGAAATATAGTCAAATTTTTCGAGGGGATTTATCGACAGTTAAGAACCTACTAATCTACTTTTTCAGTAAATTCATCCTATCTTCAACTGTCACTTTTGATATATACCATTAATAGTTACTTATAAAATAACACTAGTAAAAGGGTCTCTAATATTGGCTTAAAAAAAATATTTTGTATTTTCAAAAAAACACCCTTTGTTATGAAAATTGGTCGTATGTGTGCATGGTATGTTAACCAGGCGTTAAATGTTAGTTCGGACACAAGATGTTATATTTCCGGGCCGGAGCGGGGGGCCTTTTTCATGAGTTAGGACACCACACACACAAAAAAAGCAAACACGCGTACGGCACGTGCAAAATCAATTTTATTATTATTATTATTAGCACCACGCTTATTACCCGTTCGGGTTATACCACTTACGCAAATGTGAAATGGTAAGGTGTTTGTAGATGAAATAAAGGGCCTACATTTTAAACGGGGAACCCCGAACCACGGTGGGGCCGGCTTTCCCCCAAAATTTCACAAGATGTCTTGTAAAGGGTAAAGGGAAGGGTTTGGTAATCAGATAAATCTGTCCCGGACCGAGGATTAAACCCCCGGCCGCCAGCAAAAATCGACACCTTACCCCTGACCACCGGGTCACCTAAAAATCATATTAAGTTTCCCTTATAAGTGTTTCTTACTAGGGACCTGGTGGTCTAGGGGTAAAGTGTCGACTTTTGTGCTGGGGGCCGGGGTTCAACCTCGGTCCCCCCACAGATTTATCTGATTACGAAACCCTTCCTTCACCTCTGACAAAGGTATTAATACAACTTGTGAATGGGGGAATGCCAGGGTCCCCCGTGGGTTTGGATTTTTCTTAAACTGTAGGTCCTCCATTTTTATCTCACAATCAACCTACCCTATACATTGCGTTTGTATTTCCCAAGGGGGTAAGATCGGGCTAAAATAATAATAATAATAAAAATGTTTTTTTACTAGACAAAAAAACATCCACCCCCAATGGGGGCAAGCAAGCTAAGCTTCAAGTCCTCTAGCTAATTTATGGTGACGGGGAGGTCGAAATTTGAGCCCCCTCAGTTAAATGAGGGTGTTTGTTTTCTTCTAAAATTTTTTCTCTCTTTCTCTCTCCATGCAAAACCCGAGTTTTCTCTACAAATGTCCTCTACCTATCCATTAGTTTATTAAAAAAAAGATGCCCCAAAATATAGTAGGGCCCTTTTTAATTTTTTTTTAAAGTTAAGCATGGTCGATGTCTTTATCAAAACCGTAAAAGTTGGGCGTCGAGGGGGGGGCCGACTCCCGTGGAATTTTTGTACTCCCCCAAAAGGGGGTTTAATATCTTACGTATAACATTTTATAGGCTAATGCATAGTAGATTTTTCCAACTACCCCCCCTTTTATAAAATGCGTTTTATTATATAACTTTATACTTAAAGGTACTTCTTAACCTCCCGGATTGCCGGGCATCGAATGACCTTACTGAAAATGGGGAACTTCTTACAGAATAGGGTGTGGGGAGATGGTAAAAGGGACTTGCCCCTCGAGAGGGGGCCCGTGTAATGAAATAAAGTTTATTTGTTTATGACAGGTCTCTTTTGGCATTTTTACAACCCCTGTGTTTATCAAAAATAAATTAATATCTCATAAAAAAAAAACCCATGAGAAGGGAGTTTAAGCATTGGGTGTAAAAATTTTTTACAAAATATTCCCGGGGTTGTTTACCCCCGTAAATATCCCCTTACGTCCAATTTCAATAAAAGAGCCTTTTAGAAAAAACAAAACTTTTTTAACCGAAAAATTTATAAATTTCAAATATTATTAGTGTTATCTTATAGGTATTGACGGTAGCCTATTTATTAAAAAAGTTTAACTGTATAAATGACTTTAGATGAATACGTACGGTAA
>JBCFYV010001001.1:8406-20960 GCA_039000515.1 Timema cristinae | reverse complement strand
ACATGCGTAAGTGTGGGTTTATCCGTCATGAACCGGAAGAATAAATTAGTAATTTTCCCCAAGAAAAATTACGGGGAGTGGGGAGAGTAAAAAACCCAAAACCCCAGTTAACCCAAACAAGATTCGAACCCACAAATTTCTCCGCCATAACTATATGAGTGTTTTTGAAACCCTTTTTGGGGCAAAACGTGCGGTAAGAATGATTAAAAAAATGTTCCGGAGGGAAAAATTCCCTACATTTTGCAGGGGGGGTTTCGATTTCCCCCCCAAGAGTTAGATGGCCTGAATTTTAGACACCGTGAAAAGGGGGGGTTTTTCCCCCTCAAAAATTTTTTTATTTTTTGGCTGGTAAACCCTTGGGGGTCTAGGGGTTTAAGGTGTCAGCCTTCGTGCTGGCGGCGGGGTTCAACCCCCGGTCCCGGCACAGATTTATTTGATTCCCAAAAAACAATTCCTTCCTTCACCTTGACAAGCATCTTGTAAAATGTGGGGAATGCCAGGCCTCCCCCGGGGTTCGGATTCCACTTTAAAAACTGTGGTCCTTCATTTCATCTCACAATCACCCTACCATTAACTTTTGCGTAAGTGCGTATAACCCCAACGGGTAGTTAAAACGCGGTGCTTTAAAAATAATAATAATAATAATAATAATTTAAACAAAAAAACTTTAAAATGTTTTGTTTTTAACGATCGTACTTCCTTTGAGTGCACCCCCGCCATTTTTTGAAGGGGCTTTGCTGGTTACCAGAATTTATGTAGACCGGGTTTTTTTGTTTTACCTTTATTTTATTGTGTTTAGAAAATCAAACGTCGATCAAATCTGTCATCGGCAATCAGTGACGCCCTTTGGGCCTGCGACCATCAATGCAAGTATAAAAAATTTTAGGGTGCGTAATCGGGATTCAAACTTCGATATCTTTAGCACAGCTAATGGGCTGTTAGAAAGGTCGTACTTCTTTCCGAAATGTACCCCACCCTTTTCAAAGGGGTTTTTCCAGTTACCCGTTTTTTCTAGACCCGGTTTGAATAAGTACCCGCATTTGTTGGAGTGAGAAAAACAAACATTGATCACTCTGTCATCGGCTGTTTAGTGAAAGCCTTAAAACCAAAGCCCACCATCGATCTGTATACAAAACAATTTAAAATGCATAGTGACCGTAGATTGCTACCCAAGGACCCCAGTCTTTTTATTTTGTCAGTGATGGGGTTCAAATAAGGGGGGTTGAATTTTATGGATTTTTTCCAAAAGGTTTCATTATCTACCTTGAAAAGAAGAATCAAAAAGTCGATCACTCTGTCATCGACCGTCTAGTGACGTCTTATATCATGCGAAATCAATGCTGTATTCAAAATTTAAATTTTAAAAAGCATTGTGAAAGGTATATTGCTTTCCCAAGGAGCTAGTCTTTTTTTTTCTCCAGTGATGGGGTTCAAATATGTTCGGATGAATTTATGTTAGTTTTTTCCCAAATGGTTTCATTATCTACCTTCACGCAAATTAGGGCACACTTACCTTTTAAATTATTCATAACTAGCAATCTCACATGGCATTTCTCATGACCCACTATAGTATTGTGTTAAAAATATCCTAAATAAAAATCCTGCTTCAAGATGCATTTGGACCACTCCCGTACACCCATGTTAAAAATTTCAGATTTCTGCATGCCCTAAACTTGGCTGGGCATAGCACACAAACAAACAACATAAACACACACACAGATAAACACTTCCTTTTATTAATATAGATTCCTGTTCCATTATATATAAATATTCGGATAGCCCATATGGACGGCCCAACACGCAAGAGAGAAAACATATATATGCAAGAATAAATAATAGAATAACAATATCGAAAATCTAAATATCGAGATTTATTCCCACTGCACCCCGAGATTCAAACAGAATCCTAGAGATGAACATGACACCTGAGTACTATCTCAGCGAATTACAGTTTCATTTTCATAGGAACAACTGGAAAATTCCCTAGATCTAATTTCACGTATTCATACGTCAAGACACGTGATCTGCATCAGCCTATTTTGATATACTATTAATACCTATACAATATCACCGGTACTGTAGTATTATTTTATAAATGTTGGCTGACTAAAGTTTGTATTTCCTAAAAGTCTCTTTGTGTAAAAATTATAATATACAGTATTTTTTACTACCGGTTAGGGCTTTAATACACTTATTCCCTCATCAAGTTAATCTAATGCGAGACCGACGACGTGTAGTCCCGTGACCACCGATGTATAAAATATTAGTGTTACTTTACTTATTTAACTATGAAAGAGTGAAATAATAAACAAGATAGTCAAAACAAAACCTTCCGAGTGCCGGTATGGGCTCAAACTACCTCCCTCATTACATCTGGTTGAGAGTCAAACCTCAATCGCCCCGTCATCAGCAGTCTATAGCCTAATGCGAGAGTAGAGCGTTAGACCATGCAGCCGTTATAACAGACATTAGCCGTGCTAAGGCTATCGAGGTTTGAATCCCGGTGTACCCGCCGTCTAAATGTCAGGCTCATTTAATTCTGATGGGGGTAAATAGAATCCCCACCGTGTAAACTGTAGGTATTTCTTCCTTCGGAACATTTACTTAATCCTCCTTACCACACGTTTTGCCAGAAAAGGTACGTGTCACTCATAGAGTTATGGCAGGGGAGGTCGTGGGTTCGAATCTCACTCTGGTGAACTGGGGTGGTTTTTACTCTCTCTCACTCCACGTAAACTCTGGAACATTACTACTGTATTCTTCCAGTCCATGACGGATACCTACATCCACGCATGTCAACGGATGATACCTAACAACCAATTTTAGTAGAATTTTGTGGTGGGCGATAGCGGCCCTAACTGATGATTATAAATCACCGTATGACTTCCGAAGCCCCTGATTGTGCATAATTAGAGCTGTGTCAATGCTCTCTAGTTGCAACATCAATGGGAAAACCATTACCATATAGAAGGGGGAGGGTTGCGACATCATTCAAGGTCGTGTTCTATTCTGTCTCGACTTGTCTTGTCAAGCCGCCAAACTGGCGCCAGTCATCAGGGAAAACCCTTTACCACATAGGGAGTTGCGACACCGGGAAAACCCATTACCGTATAGTGGGTTGCGACACATGCCTTGAAGGATGGGGTAATCAGGGAAAAGTGAAAAGGGTCTCAAGGCAGGGGAACCATCTCTCACACTCTTTGCTAAGCTGCCATCAGGAGAGCTTCGTGCTCTGTGTTCCCTCCGATGACGAGGGAGGAACGCCCGACGCCTTGGACTGCATGCCAATAAATAAATAAAAAACTCCAATGCCCCGTGCCAATCCTACCCAGACATAAAAAAGCAATTAGCATACATAAGTAACCAATGATCACAAATTAAAAAACAAGTTTGGACCAGAATAAACAAGTTTGGAACACTGAGAAGGGGGTTAGGAGGAGGAAAGGGGTGTACGAAGGAGTGGAGGGGGAAAACACAACATTCAATCAGAGAGCGAGCGGCGTGATCGCGTGATCAAATTCAGCCAATCATAGCGCTGTTCCCAAATGCCAGGGCTACTACTAGTGAGTACCTGCTGGATGGCATGGTGAGGAATCTTTACATGAGGTGAGTACCTACTGGATGGCATGGTGAGGGATCACGCTATTGTGTGAGTATCTCCTGGATGGCATGGTGAGAAATCTTTTTGTGGGGTGAGTACCTCCTGGATAGAATGGTTGGTGAGCTCACCGTGGAAGTGGGTGAGCGGCCTTAATATCCCAGGTATATGTGGTTTGATAGATCGATCATAGGAATAAGTTTGAAGAAAATTGTTTGGTAAAGAAAAGGATAATATACATGGTAGTGACAGTCTTATGGCCAAGAGAGCACTTCCATCCAACTCGTAACATGTACAGGATAACGTTGTCCTTTCCGGTTGTTGAAAAGTTAGCAACCTCTTATCCTACTCACAAAATATTTTGTTAATTTTACCACTAAGCTCAGTTCATTCTGCTAGTCAAAAGTAACCTGACATATCCAGGAGCTCGATTAACTCAGAGTTTCTAGCAATCTTTTAATTGTTGGAACGGAACAGGTCAACAAACTGTTGCATGATAACATTTTACAGCCATCGACATACATTCTAACATCGCAGCACAATCATTCGTTATAGCTTCAAGTCATCTCGTGGATCAATGTTATAGCATCAAAACTTATCTTGGAATAAGGTTATAGCACCAGACTACTTATTTGAGAAATTAATCTATCTCATTTAAAATGATCTTAAAAAACACGTTATGATAAACCTATGTCTGTTTCAACAAGTTGTTGTACCCATCTCTGAAAGTGCTTAAACACAACCCAAGTGACATTGTTACTTATCTGGGTGGATTATATTTCTCAGGAGACGGATATGATCATCGCCCCCCTAACGATGACGTCAGAGAGAGAGGAAGTGATTGATTTTGTGGCTCCGTACTTCGACCAGTCCGGAATATCTATTGGTGAGCAAATATTCTGGTTAGATGTCGTTTCCACAAGCAGCTGAGTCATTAGTGTCAAGGAGTTTCTGGCATTGTGGGCTCTTGTGGGTCATTAGGCTAAGTGAGCTCTGAGCCGTTCGTATTCTTTGGTGAAACCCTCACTTGATGTCCCAGACAAACAGGTTTTAAACCAAGGACATTCCATTTTACACAATAAAATACTAGTCTTAATTCCCATTTACATGTCAATGTTTCCTGTTTCAGTGATAAGGAAGCCAGTAAGGAAGAATCACGTCTTTCTGTTCAAGTTTATTAGACGGTGCTGTATGTTTCAGTGATAAGGAAGCCAGTAAGGAAGACCTCCCTGTTCAAGTTAATGTACGGTGGGCCTGTATGATTTCAAGTTATGAGGGTTATAGGAAAGCCAGTAAGGAAGACCTCCCTGTTCAAGTTTAGTGGTACGGTGCTGGGGTATGTTTCAGTGATAAGGAAGCCAGTAAGGAAGACCTCCCTGTTCAAGTTCATGACGGTGCTCCGTCTGGAAGTATGGCTGAGCATTGTTGGCGCTCTGACAGTCACAGGGATCATGATATGGCTGCTGGACAAGTACTCCCCCTACAGTGCTCAGAACAACAAGGCCATGTATCCTTACCCCTGCAGGTACATGAACAACAACTCGCAGTACGATCAAACTCAGCGTTTAACAAACCACGGAGTTTGATAAAAATAGATACGAAGATTGAAGTTCTACAACCACTCCAGTGGTCAAATGGTTTGAGGTGTTACTCTGGCAATAAACTATACTGCCAATGTAGGAGATATCGGGATTTGAATCCCGGTTGGGTGTGTTGAGCGTGATTTTTCCTAAATAGTTTTGCATTATCCCTCCACGTAAATGTGAGTACACTTCCTCTAAATTCAACCTTCCCCATTCTTGAAACATTATCGTAGTTAGTACCTATGCGTATAAGCTGAACGGGTAGTAAGACGTGGTGACATAAACAAAGTTATTTAAGAAATTATATCTTATAAACATACTATTACGCTATGGATTAAATAAAAACATGAAGCTGATATAAGTTTTAACGTATTTATTAATAACCAGAAGAAATTAATACAATAAGTAATGTAAACAGTGGTGTAATACACTAAAGTAAATACTGGTGTAATACACTAAAGTAAATAGTGGTGTAATACACTTAAATGTAAACAAATAGTGTAATACACAATAATGGTAATACAATAATAGTGTAATAACTAAAGTAAACAATAGTGTAATACAATAAAGTAATTAGTATATTGTACTAAAGTGGGTTACCAGCTTTATAAATCCATCTCATATTAAATGCTTGACGTCTACTTAAACACACTCTGGATAGCTTCCAAGGCATGTTTTTTAATTCTCGTCCTCCAAGACTTACCAAAACGTTGTCTCATCTCCAGGGAGTTCACCCTGAAGGAGAGTTTCTGGTTCGCCCTGACCTCGTTCACTCCCCAGGGAGGTGGCGAAGCACCAAAAGCCCTGTCAGGACGCACCCTCGTCGCAGCATATTGGCTGTTTGTCGTCCTCATGTTGGCCACGTTCACCGCCAACCTGGCGGCCTTTCTCACCGTCGAGAGGATGAAGGTAAGTAGAGACGCCCGGTTGCTATCGGTGAGGATGACATTGTTTATTTTATCTCTCATCAATGTTGGCGTTTTATGTCATGTGTCTCTTTTTAGCTTCACTTTCCCACAAGTTATTGGCCAACTTACGAGTCTAGAGGGGTCGTCCTTAAACTACTTAAGTCTTTCTTTGGGCGGAGTGGGAGAGGGGGTGTTTTAGTATTTCCTTGTGTTTTCTTACGATGGGGGAAGGGATGTCATAATCCATCTTACATTTTTTTTAAATCAACGTTTATTAAGAGACAAAATATAAAAACAATTGTTTTTTTTTAAGAAAATTCATAAATGTTTTATTATAATTCATTCACTCATCCGACTTCACTCACTCATTTTTACTGTTTTTTAGAAATAATTGAAATATAAACTTCCTATTTTACAAACAGATGTTACAATATACATAACAAATGACATTTCATTTTAATGATAATGAATATTAATAAACGATTAGGATAATATAGTTTACCAAATAGTTAAGTACTATGTAAGATAAGGGAGTATGGGGAGGTAATTAAAATCTTACGATCCTTTACGTGAGGGGAGGGGGAGGGGTCATAAATCATGAAAGCACCCTCATGTAATTTAAGGACGTTAACAGAGAAAAACAGAATGACGTTGTTTTAGTGTATAAAGCATATGTCAGTAATCTTAAGCGTGTAATGAGTTGGCAACCTGGCGGTCCAGGGGTAAGGTGTCAGATTTCTGTGCTGGAGATCTGGGGTTCAATCCTCGGTACCGGCACAGATTTATCTGATTGCCAAAACCTTCCTTCACATCTGACAAGACGTGTATTGATCACATCTTGTGAATGTGGGGAATGCTAGGCCTCCACCGTGGTTTGGATTCCACGTTAAACTGTAGGTCCTCCATTTCATCTCACAATCACCCTACCATTATACCTTAGCGTAAGTGCGTATAACCCGAACGGGTAGTAAGACGCGGTGCTAATAATAATAATAATAATAATAATAATAATAATAATAATAATAATAATAATAATATAATAATAATCAGTTACATAGAGGGATCTTGTAAGAAAGATGACATGATGACTTTGATGACCTAGAAATGATCAAAAAATTAACTGAAAATTCTAAAAAAAATTACTTAAAATGATCTAAAAATTTTATCAAAAACTTATAATGATTGCAAATGACTAAATCAAACACGCTCTTTACAAAGGGAAACTAGAATATATACGAAATTAAAAGCTCTTAAAAACCTAACTCTTGCATTCTGCTTAATATAACATTGATTAACAACTACCTGCTTCGGAAGTTTTATTTACCCCCTCCCAATGCAACCCTCTCTAACCTAGTTGCAGTGCCTCACCAGGAACGTTTATTTTATAACCATGAACTACAAGCAAAGATGGTACAAATTTCATTACCTGCATTATATTATTAATCAGACAATTGTGTGTTGAAACAATTTTATATTTTGAGTATGATGAAGAGCACAATGGCCAACCAATTGTGTTGATGAGGGGCGCACCAAAGATTTTGAGCTGGAGGGGCGGGGGTGGGGCTTTTTACATAATAATTTTCATAATTGCAACATTATATATTTCAATTAGACCCCTACTGTGATATTTGGAAATTTGATTTAATGTAGGGGGATAAGAAAATAGAGAATCAGTGATGCTCCCTAAAAAAGCGGAGTTTCGAGGGTTTCTCCCCCGGTAAAAGTTTTGATTTTTAAACGATGCAAATGGTAATATTTAAGCTAATTTGCACCAAAATCGTATCCTCGGCCCCCCCTCTGTCACTGTGTACGCCACTGGTTAACATGTCTGTGTTTACACATTCTTCTTCACACCCAGTATTTGCAGTTGGTGGGAGTGGGGGCATATTATAATATCAACTTCCCTCTTCCTGATACAATAGTGTTTACATGATTGCTCTAAAATAATAATTTCAATTACTGGACCCACTTCGAAACTCTATGTACAAAGAGTAAATACTTTAACCATTTCTAGAAAATATTACGGTATTACAGGTCAAGTTTTCATACAAATGCAAATTTACAATAAAATTAAAACTCCACAGAAAGAAGTATTCCTTTGAAAAGTATTAATTACTGCACAAATGTAATCTCTTTTATATTATATACTAGTGGACCCGACAGACGTTGTCCTGCCCGAACGTTGGCTTTTCGTTTGGGCGGCATAATTGATTTCGATAATAAAACAAACACTATGTGATCATCACAATTACAAATTCACAATGAACTCCAATTATGAGTTACACAAATATTAAAAATTCAGGGTTTGTCAAGACAACATACAAAATAAAAAAACTTTTCTTTCCTCAAAATCAACTATATTGAGACAATAGTACATTACAAATACTTTGTTTCTCAGTAATGGAAATGCTTTCCCATTCCGTCTGTCTGTTTCTGAAACTAATAAATTTTACTTAGAATAGGAACTGCTAGACACTTATACATACATGGTATCCATTATTAAAAATAATAATATATGGAATAGTGATCCCAACAATTTTTGGAATTTCGCCCACAACTCCACAAATATCAGCTGTATCGAAAAAAATTGCGAAGCTTGCTTACAAATTTGTATGCCGGGTACAGCTAATTTTATTTTATTGACGTACCTTCAAATATGACAAATGTCCAATTACTTTTTAATTGTTTCTATTTTTATAGTGCAAAACATATACTGTTTTGGTCCTAGAACCTTTACGGACTTAAGCAGAACAACTTACCTATATACGTACCATCTAAATAGTATGTACTTGTTGTACGAAGTACATACTATTTCGATGATACGTACAGTCAGCTGCATAGAAACCTCAGCCCTTATTATACCTAAGGTTGTGATGTTATAAAGACTGTCCGACAAAATCAATAAAGTTAGTTTAGTTTTTATCTTAATGCGAGTTGATGAACAATGTTTTTTGTATAATCCCTGAGGTGTATAAATGAACAGATTGATGTGTACTCTAGTTAATCAATGATATTAATTTTTGTTTGAAGACACGTGCAGTGATATCATGGCGATGCATTGCTGTTTGACCTGGCGATAACAAAATTTTAATTTCATCTCAGTTAGGATTGCACGTAAATGTAATGAACAAATTTGGTCGGCCACACGCGCGCACGAATGTCATGGCATCTTGAATGTATTCTTGCATATGACGCGGCTACCAATATATGATGATGAAAGAATATATGCGGTAACGATGTCATTGCTATTAGTGGTTCCATCAACTTTACCGACGTTACCGACAATAGGATCACGCAAATGAATGTACTCCTCAGAACGCAGCTTCAATTGATTATACCTGATGTACCGTAATCGCTCGCTTTCAATTTTCGGATACATATGAACGATGTATTGATGAAACAGCTGGAGGCATCAGAGAATGTTGTTGTCTTCATTGGCACGAATCATCAACCGATATGCGTAGAAGTTCATTGCGCTCACTTTCTTGTTGGTTTCTGCACCAGCAAAGTAAAAATATAGATAAGACAAAAAGAAATTAATCTTACAGAAAAAGAAAAAGTAAATAATATGTAGATTGTACCTGTCACTGGATTTATTTGTTTGATGTTAAAATGATATCCATCTTCTCCTTCCCAAAATATCAACGGATATTGCAAAGCGTCGTAAGAACGATGACTGTCTTGAATTGTGTGAACCGTGTTATCTCTGTGTTGGATCCGTATATCTCGACGTTAATATGCGTCGCCAACCATAACAACTGCAACTTCATTAACGGTGTGTGAATTATATCGGCCCGCATGCTCTCCAAATGGTACTTTGTCTGCTTTATTGACGATCATGTAGTTGTCGTTTTGCAGTCTGTTTGAAACGGTATAAAACAACTGGACCAACTGGTTGTGATTTCGCAAAATCGGTTCCAAAGTCGCCACAATTTCTCGCTCCTCCATCTGCTTGATGTGGTTGTACTGGCAGCGTGCGTTTATTTGTTGCTCCTCATCGCCCATGAAGTAGATTTGCAAGAATTTTGGATCGGCATCAGGCATTGAGATTAAAGAAACTATTTGATGATATACTTGGCCCTGAATCTTAAACGTTGATTCAAAACTGCGACCATCCTCATTCTGAACGATTTTTGTTGCTCCAAATGATGTCATTTGGAAGCAAGAATTGAATTAGTGAATTTTACGCAAAAACAACTTTGATTGAGGTGTGGCTCCAGCCAATTGTGTTTTCAATGGTTCTGGCGGCGAATTCAATGGTGGAAATACAACTTTCCAGACGCGCAGCAGAAACCGGCCGATTCACCTTTGTATTTGAATGCATGGCAGATTGGCATTCTTTGTCCATAGCGCCGCTGACAATTTGTGAATGTGACGAGATAGTCGATGTCCGACTCATATTCGAACGCAAGACGGAGAAGTGATGCGCGTGTTAATGCGCGATGTACTTGCAGCCGCTGTGGTTCATGTGCTCTGTGTGCGTCAGTGGCTCGTTGACGCGCCTGTCTTTGTCTCAATGCATTAGCTCGAAGGCATTCATTGCGTTGCTGTTGACTTTCATTTGCACGTGTGTTTGCAACCTGGACTCTTAAATTTGCATTGTCCGTCAATTGATCTTCTGCCGTTCGATTTAACTGACAGGTGTGGACTATTTGTGAATTATGTGTACGTCGACCAATATTTCCTTCTCTTCCACGAAGACGTGGCATTGTTCTTTAATAAACACCTAAATATAAGCAACTTATATTTGAATTTTATGGATTACATGTTTTTTTTCGATGAAACGTTTAACACTCCGTAAATTTTATAAAATCTTCGACACAAATAGGCACTTAAAATAAAAATTTGCAGGTTAGATTGATTGTCATTGAATACGCATGTATATAATTTAAATTTATGGAAGATCATGTAAGATATTCACTTCAACACAGCACCTTACACATTTTCCCAATGTATGTATTTGAGTACACTTGATGAAAAATACACTCAATATTCACGCGATTGTGATACATGGATTATCGAAACACATCGTACAGAAATTGAAATGTCAAAACAACGCCAAGCCACGACGCAAGAGACTTGCGCATGTATTGATGCGTACGTCAAATACCACAGAATTCGAAATCAATGCCACCTATGTTACACAAACATAACTATGAATTATTTTCAGAAGTTCAATTATTCACTATTCAGAAGGTTTTAACGGTCAATTATTCATATTATATTCATTATTATATATATTTGGGGGGAAGGGGGGGGATTGAAATTGTGAGGTTACATGTTTTGATATGCAAAAAATCTTTAAAAAAAAATCCCCTCAAATAAATTCCCTAAAAAATAAAAATAAATCCTAGAACCCGATTGCAGCGCCACCTACCGGGTTCAATTGTGAATCAAAACCATCCATGGACCCACACAAACACACACAAAAAATTTCATCAAAATCGGTCCAGCCGTTTAGGAGGAGTTCAGTGACATACACACGTACAGAAGAATTATATATATTAAGATAATTAAACAAGATATAATTGGTTAATTGACGGAACATAATACTAATCATATTTTTGTAATATCCTTAATTTTCTGGGGGAGGGTCTTAAACTGGGGGGTGGCCCCCACGCCCTCCCCCCCCCCCCCCCCCGACCTCCTGTGGGTGCACCCCTGCTGTTGACTGATAGTTTGATGGAATGTGTGAACGTGAAAATTTGTGAGAGTTGTCGTTTCACGGTTACGGAAATTCTTTCGAATTTTCAGAGGTTTCACATTCACTCATTCATGAAATTTTGATGGGAAAGTTTGGCTACACAGAATTGTGTGGCATATGGGTCCCCAAAATCCTGACTGAAGCACACAAACAGAAACGCATGGAGTCAACTCAAGTGTTTTTGCAGCGTTTTGAAAATGAAGGAGATGAACTTTTTTTCCATATCGTGACTGATGATGAGACTTGGATTCAGTACTCAAATGTTGAGACAAAACGACAAATGAAGCATTTGCATTATTCATCATCACCTAAGGCAAGACAGTTTAAACATGAACGCTTCACCGAGAAAAAAAAAATCATCGCAACTCTTTTTGGGACCGTCTTGGTTGTTTTTAGGGACCATAAGGTTGTCTTGCTTTTTTTTTCTAGCATCAGAAGGTTGTCTTGCTGGTTGATTTTCTAGAACGAAGAACGATCATAAATGCTGCAGGATATTGTGAGACCTTAAAAAGGCTCAGACGCTCAGTATAGAACAAAAGACGCAGGAAATGCCGACATGGGTTATTCTTGTTTTGCACGACAATGCTCAAGTCCACGCTGCAACACAAATTGTTCAATAGATTCATAAGTTTGGGTGTCAAACAATGGCTGACCTCTCAGAATTGGAGTCAAAGCAATTGCATCAAATGTCAAGTAGGTTCACTGATTCATACAGAGAGAAGCTTTTATAGTTAAAAAAAATCCCCAAGGACTAAAATCAA
>JBCFYV010001000.1:0-35000 GCA_039000515.1 Timema cristinae | reverse complement strand
AATTACATACATACATACAATACATACATAACATTTCATACATAATACCTACATACGACATACTACATACACGCATACGTACGTACACACACACTAGTGGGAAGCACAGATACTTAAGGTGCTGAATGTTGAGCAAAATTTCTAACGCCAGAAACCAGTGTGTTTATAATGTTCCTGGGTGGAGCTGCCAGTCAGTAGAACAAACAGGGGAGGAGGAAATACAAATGACAATAAAAAGTTTGTTGTACTAAATTACATAATTCTCTTCTAAATCCATTTACACGCTCCCTATAACAGTTAGGATACCCTTTTGTTTTCCGGACACTTAGCTCTTAATGATCAACAGAAATATGTGGATTCTTGTACTTTTCAGAGGTAAAAATGTCAACATTTAAAATTGTTTACAAGTCTATATATGTATAGGGCCATTGAACATAGTTTGTGTTCATATTCAGTAAAAAATAAACTGGTGGATTTTAAAGGTTGTATCAGTATTCAAACCCAAGCGCAGGATCTGATTGGCAATATCTACACTACCAAGGCAGCTGCCATATTGAGGGCGCTTCTCTTGGCTGTGAAAGTTAATTAAATATATTAGGTTATTTGATATTAAATCTTTAAGAAAAATTGTTTTGATTTATTTTAACTTTATAAAACTATTGCCATAGTGGCTCATTCATTGATTATTTTGTTTGATAGTTAAAAAAATCAACTTTACTTCTTATTATAAAGTTTTAGAGTATTTTAGAAAACATCCCATAATTTTTTAATTAGAAATGTGATATGCTTTTTGTTGAAAATTTGCAAATCTATTGATGAATCACACAGAACTGCAAGATTATGACAACTTTTATTTGTTATACAGATGGAATTGTAGAAAAATGATAACACAATTAAAAGTAAAAATAATTGACACATGTCTGAAATAACACTTACTCTTCACATAATCATTTTATTTCTACTAAATGTGATTGAGACCGCCTCTATGGTCTAGTGGACAGAGTTCTGGCTACTGATCCAGAGGTTCAGGTTTGATCCTCGGCTCTTGCAGATTGCTCTTATGAGGCATTTGGTTCTAGGATGTGTGGCAAACTCAAGCCTCGGAGGTCAAATGAGGAGCGGTTAATTTTTTTATATATATAGCAGCTCCTGTATAGAAATAAATGAGATTACGCCCGATAGGATTCGTTATGCTGACCTCATGACACACTCCACTATCCACTATTACCAATCAAGTGGCGGTCGTTGGTCCGGTATGGCTCCGATTATGGGCTGATGCTTGCGTAGTTTTTAATACACTTTATTCATATATATATTGTTTTACAATAAAATTATTCATGAAAAACTTTTACCATTTAATACTAAACAGAGGTGAGTGTTATATATATTTATATATATATATATATATTTTTTTTTTAGTAATTTTACCTAATTGTTACTTGTTCGAGTGTGGAGTAAATACTGTGTTTCCCCTGATGGATACCCGCTCTCCTAACAATCCTATGGCTGTTGTGTTCCCCTGCAGGTTAACCAAAGATGTCGAGATCGAGGTGAAACAGCACAGTCCTCTCAAGTAACCTGTCTATCCCGTGTGATTGGCCGGGGCCGACGTGCTTGTAGCCCAAACACGGTCCCAGTCTCCAACTCAACACTCACAGTTAGTTCCTGGCAAGTACGCCATGGCCCCTCAGACCCACATCCTGGGTCACTTTCCTCAAGGATGACGAGAGGTTGTGGGCCGATGGCACTCGACATCCTGAGGGAGGGGGTGCTGCAGAACTTTGTAAGGGCGTTGTTAACGCAGGGGATTGTTTATATTTCATAGGGACTGCAGATGGATGATGGTTTGAAATATATTCAGATTTATTTTCTTTGGGTATGAGTGTAGTCATTTCTATCAATGAAGCCGAGTTGAATCTAGTTTGGATAAGCTAGTGCAAAATATGCCACTAAGATTTCTAAGTTCAATTTCATGTAACAGTATTCATGTACCAAACCTTAAACACAAATTAAAAAACTTCACTCTAAAGTCCAAAACTATATTAAAAAAAATGTTATGATCAAATAGATTCAAATTTTTAGCTAAATTTAACTATATAGTCTTTTAATTGGAAAAAGGACACCTCTTACACGGAATCAAACACAGGAACTTTGGCTTAGTGTGCCAGTGTTCTAACCAATCAGCTATCCTGGAATTGTCCTCTGTGCCCAGTCTCATTCTTCACTATATTTTAGGGCACGTTCTGAGGATGGACATGGTGTATGTGTGCTCAGTGATTAGAGCATTGGTGTATTAAGCCAAGTCTCAGATGCGATTCCCGTGTCCCATATTTCATTTTTCATAATAATGAATCTGATAATTAGATGGGGCTATAACAATAACCTAACAATATAAAATATTGGCTATTAAATCAACATTAATTTAATATAATGGTAGATTTAATAAGCAATATTTTATACTTTTGTTAGTTATTGTTATAGCCCCATTAATTTCAGATTCATTTTTATTGAAAAATGAAATATGACACGGGAAATCGAATCTGATGACCTTAGTTCTTACTACACCATGCTCTAATCATGAGCACAACATTCACCCATGTCCATCACAGACTGTGCCCTAAAATATGAGTGAAGAATGAGACTGGGCACAGGACAATTCCTGGATAGCTGAATGGTTAGAACACTGGCACACTAAGCAAAGATCCCTGTGTTTGATTCCCGTTTAGATGGTGTCATTTTTCAATTAAAGAATATTATATTAAATTTAAGCTAAAAATTTCTGAATCTATTGATCTTAACATTTTTTTTAATATTGTTATGGACTTTTAGAGTTGAAGTTTTAATTTGTGTTTTAAGGTTTGGTATACATGAATCTGTTACATGAATTAACTTAGGATATTTTTAGTTGCATATTTTGCTCTAGCTTATCCAAAATGATTCAAACTCGGCCTCTTTGTAAAGAAATGGACTTACAGCATACCCAAAGTAAATAAACTCTTGAATATATTTCAATACCATCATCAGCTGCTGTCCCTGATGAATATAAACATCCCTGCGTTAACAACGCCTTACAAAGTTCTGCAGCACACCCTCACATCTGGATGTCGAGTGCATCGGCCACAAACTCTCCGTCATCCTGAGGAAAGTGACCAGGATGTGGGCTGTGGGGGCCATGGCGTACGTGCCAGGACCTGACTTGTGAGTGTGTGAGTTGGAGAATGGGGACCGTGTTGGCTACAAGCACGTCTACCCGGGCATATCACCTGATAGGACAGGTACTTGAGAGGGGACTGTGCGTTCACCTCGATATGACTCTTGGTTAACTGCAGGGTAACACAACAGCCATAGGGATCGTGAGGGAGAGCGGTGTATCCATCAGGGGGAAACACAGTATTTACTCCACCTGAACAGTAAACAATTAGGTTTAAAATACTAAAAAAAAAATTATATATATTTATATATATATATATATACACACACCTCTGTTTTGTATTATGGTTAAAGTTTTTCATGAACTAATTTTGTAAAACAATATATATATGTAATAAAGTGTATAAAAAACTCCATAGCATCAGCCCATATCGGCCATACGACCAAGCGACCGCCACTTGTTGGTGAATAGTGGGATAGTGTGTGTCATGTGGTCAGCATAACGATTCCTTTCGGGCGTTCAATCTCAGTTTTCTATACTGGGAGCTGCTAAATATATAAAAAATTAAACCGCTCCTCATTTGGACCTCACGACGGCTTGAGTTTGACCTCATTCTAGACAAATGCTCTTAGAGCATTCTGAAAGAGCCGGAGGATCAAAAACTTGTACTCTGGGATCTGTAGCCAGGAACTCTGACCACCTTGACCATTAGAGGCGGTCTCAATCACATTTAGTAGAATATAAAATGATTTATGAATGAGTTTGTAGTGTGTATGTCAAACATGTGTCATTATTTTTACTTTGATTTGTGTTTCATTTTTCTACAATTCCATCTGATAACAAAAATAAAAATTGTATATAATTTCTTGTCGTTCTGTTGACGATTTCATCAATGATTTGCATATTTTCACCAAAAAGAAATATCAAATTTCTAAGAAATTGGTTGTTTCTAAAATACTCTAAAAGCTTTTTAATATGAAAGTAAGTGATTTTTTTACTATCAAACATAATACTCAATGAATGAGTCCACTATGGCAATAGTTTTTATTAAAGTAAATAAATCAAAACAATTTTTCTTAAGATTTAATATCATTCCTTCACCCACCTAATTTATTTGATATTTAAATTTCACAGCCAGAGAATAGTCTATTTCTAGCTGTTGTGTTTAATTTGAAGGTAAAGCTTACTTTCTCAATTGCATTCAGTTGGTATATCAACAGTAATAATAGTCTAACCAATGGAAAACTATACTTTGACAAAAAAATACTGTTGATTTAATTGGAACTGTCATAAAGAAGGGAATTGAAACAGTTTTCTCACAGTGGTTTGTCGAGTCTGACATTGGCTTGATGAACGTATTACTTGGGGACATTGCTGCTGCAACACTGAGGAGAACCAAACTCCTTCATTTCCAGGTTACTCGGCCTTGAAACACGATCACCAACACCCTACAATGCTGAAACAAAAAGGTCAGAGCTCTGCAAATATGGAGCTTGTCAAAAATATATTAGTTAGTATTAAAGTACATATTAATTTAATTGTTAGAATTTAGAGTTGTTGATTATTAGTTATTAATAGGGCTAAATAAAGGCCTAAAACGCTATAAAGTGGGAAGGAGTTATGCAGATAGAGGTAAGTTTAAAATATCTTGGAACGGTGTGACTGAGGTGAGGGGGTTCTACAAGTGGGTAAGCGGACTGCTATAGAAATAAGGTTGCCTTTGAAGTGTAAGGAAATGGTTATTGGGTATCTAGGGCTACTTCGTACCCATAGTTACATATGAATCCAAAAACATGGCAATTTGATGTAAAAGAGACCAGGAAAGTGGGAGCCATGAGAGGCATGTTAGCTGTCATGAGGAGAAACAAGATTATGAATGAAAGTTGTTAGGAAAGAGTGGGGGTACAAAGAGTGCTTTGAGATTAGTAGAGGGAAGCAAGACTGAGATGTTATGGGCATGTAATGAGGATGTTGGAGTTACATCGAGGATAGTAGAGGTAAGCAAGATAGATGTTATGGCATGTAATGAGGTATGTTGGCGTACATGAGATAGTAGAGGAAGCAAGCCTGGAGATGGTTATTGCAAGTAATGAGGATGTTTGAGTACATGAGATAGTAGAGGAAGCAAGATGAAATTGGTATTGCAAGGTAATGAGGAATGGAAAAGGAAAGCATACAAGCAGAATGTAGTATTTAGGAAAAAAAACTATGAATGAGATATTTAATAGGAAATTACAAGTGAGAGGAAAAGAATGCGAGGAAAATAAAGAAGGAAGAATGGTGGAAGGAAAGTGAAGAGCGTTAATACGAAAGTGACCAAACAAAAGCTGGAAAACAATTGAGATGTAGTAGCAAAAATCACAAAATGGTTGGCTCAAGATGTTTGTAGGAATATTTATATATTATATTGGCTTTGCACTTTCATAGCCCCTAATCTAATGCTGGCATTGTGCGAGGGAACAAAATATCACCCGCCTGATCCCCAGAGTAGTCTGGTTATTGTTCAGCGGAGGGGGTAAGAACACCGCTCCACCATTACGTCTTGTCAAGCTTTGTGTTTCTGTTCAAGGAAGTGGTCGTGGTCGTATGAGTAGCCATTAGCGGACTGTGACGAAGTTCTTGTCAGCACGGACAGGAGCACCTCGGTAGTAAGACAGTTTTACCTGCATCAAGAGACAGTATGAACATCACAGACAGTTGTAGACTTTGCCATACTATCTGTATGAGTCTGATTTAACCGGATCACTTGCGACCAGTAAACAAATACTTGGTGGACAGTCCAATGTTCATAGTGATGTGTTTTTCGAGAATACATAAAATATTGATTTAGGCTCAAAATTTTTAATGTTTTTTTTTGGGTGAAATATTGGGAAAAGAAATTAACAGGGGCAAGCCTACACACTTAAAAGAAACTGAGGCCTCAAAGTCACAATTAAAACACAACAAAAACACATAAATTATGTTAAATTTTGGGGTACATCAGTCCCCTTATTCAGCAGAAGAGAGTAAACACAACTTGGTAATATGGCAGCATCAACTAGTAGGACCTAGATTATGGTCACTTAGTCCTAGTTTGTGTTTTACTCTTTTTTGAGGAAGGAGACTGATATACACCGAAAAATTAACATAATTATTGTGTTTTGATGTGTTTTAATTGTGAACTTCGAGGCCTAAAGCTTTAGGTAAATGTGTCGAGTTTCTCCCTTCTATCCTCCTTTCAATGAGTTAATTCAACCTACATATCTTTGTGAACAAGGATTTCTGCATTACACAACCACAAATAGAAAAGAGAATGACTGGTGTCTGTTGAAGAAAGAATTTTGTATGTGTTATCAAAAAATTTCATCCAAGAATAAGTAAAGAACTATGCAGAAAATTGCCAAAGCCAAACCCAGTTTTTACACTGAAAAGACTGAAAAGCAATGAGATTTTTTTTTTTATTTTAAGTGATTACATATTTGGTCTTTTTAATACTCTTTTCATCTATTTTTTTGCAGTGGTTTTTCATTAATGAGAGATGTTCAAATTATACAATAAATGTATGCAATTCAAACAGTACTTACTTAATTGGGGTTCCTCAAAACTCCAAAAGGTTGGGATCTCATTATGTATATGTGTCATGTCAAAATGCCGGCGTGTCTGTACCAAAAGCTGTTGTATTTTAGTCTGGGTTTTGAAGAGTTCAGATGTTTTGATGAGCTCATCTTGTATTTTGTTAAATTTTTTGTGAACGATGACTTGCGCCGTGTATTCTGCCGTCTCCCTGTCAATGCCTCCTCCACGGCCACGTCTAACTGTTATACCTCGCGTTCAAACTCGTCAGTCAACTTAGAAGGAACAAATGATGGTGTGTTTTACTATATCCGCACAGCGTATCACAAACCATTTTAAACAATTCACACCATGAAATTACATGGCGAACTGTTGGATACCAGCAAATTTATGGTATTTTGAATTTTTGCTGTGAGATATTTTTCAACACATAATACCTTTTTCTGTGTGTAGTATTATAGACGTCATTTATGATCTTCCAGATTTTTGTGTGGACCTTTATTTTGTTTTATAGAGAAAAATAAAAAAAAATAAACTTTGTGTGGTAGTTTTTGTACATAAACTTTTTTGTTTTTTCAAATTTATTAGACAAATTAAAAATATTATTGTATACATTCTGTACGGAAAGTTGAGAAAAAACATATCATAGATGAATTACAAATTAAGAAAAAAATTATTTCATTTAGGTCTAACAATAAACTTACCTTTATGAAGGAAGCCTATTTTTATAAGTAGCAACAAATGGTAGGAGAGCGTTGATGGAGTGTTTAGAAAAATAAGATTATTTAGTTATACTATGTGGAAGTGCTGACCACCTGTGTGGTCGTTACGTATATAAACATTTAAAAGAGGAACTGGGCATGGTAACAATGATACTTACGCTAGCCCGGCTCGGTTTGTTCAATGTGTTAAATCCAACCACTATCTGTTTAGTCATCACATCATCTTTTCCGTCTTTTGACTCTGGTTCGTGAAACTTTTGATGTACATTGTACTAATATTAACGGGTACAGGGACACATGAAAAAGCTAGGTAAAATAATAAGAAAAAGATAAAAAAAGGGTACAGATAACAGTTATGAAGTTTTAATAAATATTTTTAGGAAGGCAAAATGAATTAATAAGCTCACAGGACAGATGAAAAAAACAAGAGTTCAAATGAATAAAGAGGTGTGTTGGTACCAGGAAGAGAACAGACAAAGGAACACCTCCATTTAGGATGTTTGAAAGTGAAATGGGGGAAGACGAGGTGTGACCAAGTGGGAGACCCAAGGATTATATGGAAAGAGTTAATTAGTGAGGGAATTGATAGAGAGTACCTGTTATTAAAGATGTGTAGAATGAGTGTAACAGAGTCAAGAGAAAGGAATAGAGGTTATTTGAATGTGGTGTGAGTAATTGCCCAGTGTGGTTGTGAGATCTGTTCCAAGAAATTATACAACTTATGATGATGAGGAGTTGGAGGAGGAAGAATAGGAAGTACTATATCACTCCCAAACACATTAGTTTTTTATCACCGTGTCTTGCTACAGTTCAGGTTGTATGGCATATACATTAATTAAGCTAACGTGGTGGGATGAGGAAGTGTGTGTTTTAGTTGAAGTGTAATCCGCATCTGCAGGAGGCTTAGTGGATAACTCATTTGGGAAAACCCTCCCTCAGCACAGCCAATTGGGATTCAACCCTCGATTCTATCATCAGCCAGTTCATTTTTGCCAGAATGGCTCCTAGACCACTCGGCCACCGAAGCGGGGTTCAAACACCTTGTTCATCCAGCTTGATCTATCATGTTGTCTGACTCCACCGCCATCGTGACCATACTTACTGTAATCCTTGACGGTATCAAATATACTGTGCTTCCCGTCAATCTTTATGACCTTTCGGACAGGGGTCTGAAGATTGGCTGTAAGCACCCCAGAGAATATGGTGTAGGTAAGCAGTCACGTGGCTTCGCCCTTCACCGGTTTTGCCATACGTGTACCTAGATGGGCATTCAAAGTAATGTAAAAACACATCTTTTTTAGCTTTGACAAAGGGACAATTAAGTGTAAGTGATTAAAAAAGTTTAGAAGATGAAAAATTTATCTCAGGTTACAATATTGCCTAATCAAGAGGTCTTTTTGTAAATTGGAAAAATGACACTTGTACTATGGGGAACCTTGGCTTAGTGAGTCAACTTCTTACAATTGATCTAACCAGGATTCGACAATATGAAACACTATTTAAATTACAAAAAATATATAAAATGCAGCATTAAACTGAGCTTGCAGGCAACTGGCTTGATTTGATCAAAAGGGCAGACATTAATAATGACGGACAACACAGTATTGTAGAACATGATTCAAAACCACTAATCAGAACTAACGATGTGAACCAGTTTAGATTAAGTATCATTTCCTAGGAAATTCTCATGAAATCATAATATTGTGTTACCCCCTTGAAATAATACAAAATTTCAGATAATAAAGAACCTTGGAAAATAGACCTTGGATAATACAGAACCTCTGATAATACAAAACTTTGACTAATACAAAGCCTTGGGATAATACAGGAACCTTGGATGTTAGTATAGAAACATATGGTAATCCATAGCTCTTGGATAATAAAGGACTCAAATAAACAGAGTCCTCAGCTAATACAGATGCTACTGTACTACATAAATGTATGTTGAGCATTCATAATTTTAGCGGTTTGAGAAGAACATTGTATACATTGAAAATTTTATTGTCCTAACAAGAGCAATCGACTTTTCTTTATTTTGAGTGTAAGGCAAAATAAATATTGTATAACTTTTTTTTAAACTGAAGCGTACATTTACAAATTGAAATTTTGTTATTCTAACACATTTCAAGAGTATGAATTTATAAAAGAATATTAAAAAAATCAATCATATCGTTTGACATTCAAAGATATCCTCCATTGTTTGGTTACAATTTTGGTTGTTTTGTTTGCCATTTTTGTCATATTTTAAACTCGCTGTGAAATATTATTCAAAGATGTGAAGAAAATTAGGTTTTTTTTTAAGTCCAAGCGATTGAGTGCTGATTTTTGTCTTTTCTTTTTCAAAGTGCAATGCTCAGCCTTAATATGTTTGTTACTATTTTTCTAAGTGGAACATATCAACCACACAGAGCATTACATAGTGAAGGCTTGTGTTCTTATTTGGCCTCTGATGGTAAGCGACAAGTTGTGAGTCTTGAAGGTGCGTTGAGCAGGATGTCAACGTTTCACCTCAAACTTGGGTAGCACAGACTCCGCCACCTGATGGATTTGTGGAAGGTCCTGTCGACGACCTGGACGGTGAATTCCAGTCACCCAGAACCGGGGATTCACCACAGTTTGCACTTCCATGAGAACACCCCTTCGTCGTCAAGGGCGCGAATCATGCTTCACCCGGTTACCTTTACCATCCTATAGAGAGACACCAGTGATTGGTACGTGTTTCGCCAAATGACTTTATGGATTTTGGTTTGATGCGTAAATCCTCAATAAGTGTGTTTAATAAAGGGCGACGAAAAGAGAAAATAATCAATTTTCATTTAAAATCAACTCAACTATTTTAATTCAAATTCGTACCTAAGCGTTGATTAAGATTGATAAACAAAATGGCTTATTTTTTAATTTTAGGTGTTCTTTACAGAATGTGAAAATTTCCTTATTTTCACAAAAACTATTAAAGATACTAGATATCTATTCATTCGTGAAATTGTATTAGTACTATTAGAAATAAAAACTTATATCTGAAAAAATTAATATTTTCATTTTTTATTTTTTTTTTAAAAACCATGTTTTGGAGATATGGGCAAATATATTAATACAATTTTGTGAAGCTTTAGAATTACAGAGACATACTTAAGTTTTAAACGCAAATAATTCCCGAATACCCACAGAGTCAGTAATATTAGTTAGTCCCTTAAAAAGTTTCTGTTCTTTTTTCTTTAATCTCTTAGGGGAAATATCTAGACAGCAACCTATGATAAAATGTCTAAAATTTTACCGGAAGTCCAAAATTTGGAATACACAGTATTGACCTTGTGGACTCGATATTAGTCTCGCTCTCTCTCTTTTTTTTTTTTTATTGTCATCTGATATATTGCAAGATTGTTATATACATATATCACAAAGACATATATCAATCAAATTGTATCAATACCTCGTTGTCTCTAATATAGTAAATGGCATTGTTTAGGTGAAATGGACATGGTGTATTAAGATTGATGTGGCTATGTAACGCTATTCTCACCGCTTTTCTTTTTTAATTCATTATTTTAGCTGTTAAAAATGAGCGATAATTTGATAAAATATACATGGTAAAAAAAATGTAAAACTCAGATTTATTTTGTTTCCAAAGCCTAAAGCGTATTGTCTAAATTGATTGATATACTGGATGATAAAACATATGTTATAAATATTTTATGCAATATTTTGTTGCTCATCTCAAAAAACAAGAGAGTAACTCATTAGGCCATGTGACCACCAAGCGGTAATTTTTGTTAATTGTTCCAGATGAAATACTTAAATTAACATCTAGGTGATGCAAACAATGCTTTTACACAGCTAGAGTAACATGAGAGAAAACCTAGTGTTTCCTACTCACCGTTATGAATTCTCCAGTTCCCCCGTAACAGCAGGCTTGAGGTGTAGTGGTTGTAACGTGGACTCGGACTGAACCTTGTGACCTGGTTTGTAGATGGCCTTGTCTGTTCTGGTTGCAATACGAGTAGCTTTGTGGATTATTCAAGTCCGTGGAGTTGTCGGAAATCAAACTACGCCTGATTAACCTCAGCTGTTTGGCTAATTAGGTGCGGGGACCCACGTCACCAATCCTTTGTAGGCCAAAACGTGTATTTATGAGGAGGTGGGCCTTAGTATCCTTGCGAAACTGTCGTTGTCCTAGTGTTATTATAAACACCTGAAAATATAATTAAATTCATTGAGGTCTCGAAGATCACTTTATAAACGTGAAGCAAAGTCGAATAAAGCTTGAAATTTGTGGAAAAAAGTTTGAAGCTAAAAACAAAGGTAAAGGTTTCTGTTGTTAACACATAACACTACTCTTAAATAAATAAATTAAATTTCATAATGGTGTACGGAATTGCAAAGCAAAGTCCGAAGCCAAAATTTTAAAATATGTGAAGTAAAGTTGAAGCTGAAGTCGAAGTGTAGGCTTCTCTTAGTTGTAATAACACAACTTTTAATTTTAATCTATCCATTAAGTGCATCTATACAAAACGAAATGTTTAGAGAAAATACAAATCAAGCTATATTATTTTATATGATATTTCTGATTGTCTGATGCTTGTTAACTAGCGATATCTCTAATAACAGATGGTGTTTTAAATATGTTAAAGTAGCTGTTCTAAAAAGGTTTACATGTTGAATATTTCAACCCTCTATTCATACATACATGAAGGAGTGCTTCCTCCTTATGTTTTGACAGGGCCGGAGATAGAGGAATTGGAGTGCACCCTCCTCCACCCTCCAAAATCCAACCACCCTTTTCCGCCCTACCATACGGAGCAGGTTGATGGTTTGTCAGATTGTTTATATACCTGGTTGCAGGACATGTAAGTACATTAGCTGTATAACAAATATCTTATTATTATTATCTATGTGACTTGCAATTTATTGTCCGTTTATTATTTGCTTATTTTGTATTATATATTTATTATAATTTAATATTCTTTTACTAAAATTAAACTCATATAGGATAATCTTATAATAGCTCTGTGTTGGTTTATGAGCTTGAATAGGTGTTGTAGTAAAGAAAAATAAATTGTAAATAGTTTGAATTTAATGAAAAATACTTATGTTTTTAATAATTGCTACCCTCAATTACTTATGAAAATAAATGTAGGGAATTAAAAATATTAACAGATTTATTTTATACTTACAGTTTACACCTCTCTAGCTTTAACAGCAGCAAAATCATTTACTAATTTCATCGTAATTAATTTTTTTAGCACATATTTTTCTATTGATAGAACTGCAGGTGTGTTAACTGTCCTCGATCATTGTTGAGCTTAAGTTTGTTGGTTTTTGCCAGATTACTAAAAACCTTCGTTCACCAGATGCTATTAGTAAGTGGATATGTTAAAAATATGTGAAAGCAATTACTTAAATTTGGAAGCATTGTACATTTTGTGGATTAAATTTAATAGAGTCAAGTGTAGTTGCTTTTGAAAAAACCCTTACTTTTTCCAAATAAAGAACTGGCCTGAAACTTAAAACTAGCTTTTCCCCCTCTTTTCAGAAAGGCATTCATTTCATAATCATATTATTTGCCTATGCGTTTTGCACTAGCTTTTTTAAATCTTCTACAGTCATAGATTGCAAAGTCTTGCCATTAAACAAATTTTAAAGTCATCTAACATTTACTAAAACATTTAAAACGCCATTCCCTTTGTTTATACTTTGTCAATACATGAAAGTCAGTAAGCTAAGCTTTGTTCTCCTGGTCAAAAAACCAATGTCCTCACTTTCTTCCCAAAGTCAGTCTTTTCCTCTTCTTTGCCCTTTTGTCCTCGAAGAACCAGTCGATTTCAAGAGATGTTGCAAGCAAGGATGATTTGATGCTTCTCCAGTAACAACATCAATTCCTGTATCTTGATGTCCTTGTAAAGCTGTCTTTCAATTCACTCAAAGTGGACTAATTGACGGTACACGGTCATATCTTTTTGGTGTTGTTAGTTTATTAACGTTGAGTGATATGATCTTAGTATTAGTCCCACATACTGAGGACAAACAACTTAAAATTAATATGTTTTAGTAGATTACTAACCACTGATAAACAGTCATGGAAATTAAGGGTTGTTAGAAAATTTCCTCCTTTAGGACTTGACGACTTTATTATGTTCGTGAATAAAGTCCACAAACAGCAGATATTTGGACACACATCTTGATATCTCAGTGACGCTAGAGAGTGGTAGAAAGTTTGTTTGGATAATATTTCCCACCTATTGACACTGAAGAAATATTTTTTCACAGTTTTTGTACTGTTTCGAAAAATAGTGTAATTTCTGGAGAAACTCCAAGCAGTGTATTGAACACCAACAACGTTCAATGATTATGAGCAGCACATGGCATAAAACTGCATGGCTGTGAATTGTTTGTATATGGGCCTGGACCTCATGAATACTTCCCCGACATCTTTGACACCATTATCGTTATGTTTGCCATTGGCATTCATCAAGTTCAATTGGCTTCTAATTTTGTAGAGTCTCTTCAGATAAAATCAGCTCCATTAGTTTTACTAGTTTTTATGAATCAATTAAGCTTTCTTCACTAATAAAACAGCCTCCTAAACTTTCACATACTGATAATTGGAACATTTATTCTTGGATGGGCTTCATCTGCTCGTACACTCAAATGAAAGTGAGAAATATTTTGCCTGCTTATATATTTTAATATTTCTTGGTGTACAGTGTACTATTATGAATGCTCGTTTTGAATTGTAGGAGAAAAGTAATTATAGAACTACTTTTTTCTCTTTGCTCAAGACATCTAGCTGTTTATCACAGTAATAACAAACTAAGCAAATTTTAAAATATCCACAATTATGGCCATCACGTATTATTTGTACTTGAACTGCTGAAAAGACAAGTTCGTTGATATGTCAATACAATAATGCAATCACCACAATTCATTCTTAGTATGTGCGACATTTCCTTTAGTTCAGTATCAATTGTACTGCCTCTTTAATCCTTTTTTCAAAGATTTTCTCAAGTAACTAGCATCACGGTTGCTCTACAGAATCTCATGCTCTGGAATTTCAAGGGTATGTAATTTTCTCTCAGTAAAGCAAGCCAAGCATGAATTAGAATGCTTGCCAAATGCATGCAGGGGAAAACAGTTAAATATATTTTTCTCTATCACTGTTAAGTAGCCACTTTTGCTCTACACTTTTCTCCATTCAAAAGTTTTTTTAATGGAACCTACTTCTGTATAATGCCTTTTCTTGCATTAATTGATAAGAAAATTACCATTTTATTTTGTTCTGGACCATGTCTCACTCAATAAGCTTCTCACATGGTCATTCAAATCAGAACTCATGTTGAGGGGATCATTGAAATTAGTTGAATTTTGGTTGGTTCATTTTTTCAAATCCTGTTCCTGTACATTTTCATAAGGAGTAGATGTTTGGAAAGGGACTAGTTAAGATTTAGTTGTAGAGCCCTTTGAATCTACAATTCACTACCAGTTATCATTCTTAGTTACTTTAGTTAAAGTTTTCATTTTCTAAAAGTGTAGATGGAGGGGCTATTTTCATATTACTTGTGAAAGTGGTGCGCAGTGGTTGAGAGATTCCAAACTGCTTTTACACCAACCCTGTTTTTGTAAGGCTTGGTTTGGACAATGTTATCTGCCTCTTGTTTTTTTCTGTTTTTCAACGTAATTCAAATTTAGCTGAGAAAGAATGTGGACAGTTTAAATGTGAAATAGTGAAATTTGTTCGTTGCTGTGGACACTGTCGGTGATATTTATTTATATTGTTTGTAGATTTGTTTAAACTTTTTATTGGTTGGATTTTGGTGTGAATTAGTTGCACTTTGCAAGTGTGTGTGTGTGTGTGTGTGTGTGTGTGTGTGTGTGTGTGTGTCGTGGTGTGGTGTGTGTTGTTTGTGTCAAAAATGGAGCCTATTTTTATCTTTAAAGGGAATTTATACATCTGTTAACTACAGGGTTATATAATTTAGCAAGCATTACATTTTACTTAAAAAAATCTAAATCTCAAGGCGCTGGGGTGGCTGCCTTGCCACCCCCGCTATGCCCTGTGTTATTTGAGGTCGCACATATAGGTTTTGTGGTGGTAAAAGTTCAAAGAGAAGGAGATTTGTACCTTTAACATGTTATTTGAACTTTGCAAACCATTTTATAAAATTCATATTTATAGAAATAAATAAATATTAATCATGGCCAAATACATATTGCTGACTGTGATCTTTTGAAGTCTTTTTATCTTTAAGAAACTAGTAGGAACATTATAATAATCAAAATTATTACTTACTAAGTGGTTTAATTTTTGTTTTTAGTTTTTTATTTATTTGACGCACAATAGTTGTTTAGGTGATTGACACTGATATAAACGCTAGGTCATAGATTTTAAAATATATCTATCAGTTCAATTTTTCAGTAATAAGTGCATTATCTGACTACTATCAATAGCATATAAAATAATTACAATTATAGTATTAATAGTATCAATGCTGGCCGCTAGAAAAATATATTTGTATTTTTTTTGAATGTTATTTTTTGAAAAATTGGACTAAAATTTACAATACTTAGCTCATCAGTGTCAACAATCAATACATTTCAAAAAATGATTTTATTGTATTAATTTATATTTTTGTCTTGAACCTTCTCACTACCTTGCGTTTCGGAGAGAGTGGAAAACCATTTAGGAAATACTACCCTCTAACACAACTAACCGGGATTCAATTCCCAAATATTCCCTAACATCCGGCGGTTCTAGTCTATTGCGAGAGTAATGCCTTTGACATCTGACACTGTGTACAAAACCTTATCAAAAATGGATGAAATGGGTGTCAATAAAGGGTTAAATGGTGGATTCTACACTATTATAGTTGTTACTCAAAAAATTTTATCTAAAAATATTAATTTTCACCCAGAAATAAATAGATACAAAAAAAGTAAAATGTTTATTATTATTGATATTTCTGGAGATAATGAATCAATTACATGCTGTCATAATTTTTGTAACAAGTAGCATGATATTTTCCGCTACCCTTCCTCACAATATCAGACCCCACATGAGTTCCGGAAATGGTTAGCATGAGTTTTTTGTATTATTTGGGGTACCAGTTGATAAATAAGAGAATAGCATGCAATTTGTTATCTACAAAACTGCGAGGTAAACCAGTTGCTTACCCACTAAATAGAAAACCACTGTTGTTTTGAGTTTGAGAAAGTGTTCAGAAAAGTATGGCGATTACCTCCAGTTTTGACCATGGTGCTGGGGTAAGGTTCGACGTGACAGTTGTCGCTTGTTCCGGAACATTCCTCCGGCATCTTGTTTCCTCCCCACGATCACCGTCACCCTGGTGGGCTGAGAGAGCGCCTGGGTCGTCATGCCACGTGGTCCTCTGTGTTGGGACGCAGGATCTTGGGGGCACCCCAGGTGAAACCTGCAACAGTTCTTAGATGACAAAATCGTTCTTGATCCACCTAATAGCTTAATGGGCATGCAATGGCGGAAGGGAGATTATTTTTTACTTTAAAATTATCAATGTTTAATAAATGAAAAGTATTGAAATATAATTATTCTACAAAATTAAATGTACCTTTTTTTCCCCTTTCCTTTTTTTTCATGATAATTTTTTTTTTTTTTTTTTTTTAATATAAAATTTTTTTTTTTTTAAAACTTATTTTTAAAAGCACATTATAAAAACGCTTCACGACCCTCCAAAAGTGTACTCGGTTCCCTTGTTCGACCCCCGACAGCTTCTGAGATTTTTCTGTGAATTGCAGTGGGTCTGAAAACATAGGTCAACTCAGCACGTAAAGGAAAATAAGAGTTTTACTTCAATGAAAAAAGTAGATAGCGGCTTCAATTAGAAAAACTGAGATTAACAACGTTCATTGTGCGAGCATCAAGACATCTTATATTTGAAATGTTGCCACTATCTTTGCCAACAAGACGGCGGGACGCTCGGTTAGTATGGTTCATTGCAGGCTGCCTCCTTGGAGTTTTTTTCTTTATGTATTGTTGTAGCCAAGTTGCGGTTGGAGAAGTCGAGGCATTTTAATTCAGGCTCTACAAAACAATCGAGAAACCTGGTTTGGATATTTGGTTAAGAGATTTCCAGTGATCAGATTTATTGTAATTTATAATGGTAGGTTGGTTCAAAGACCATGCTAAAATGTAAATAAGCAAAATATTAAAAAAGTAAGAATAAGTGGAATGAATGTTATGATATAAGAATTAAAAGAAATTTCACCGCATCTCAGTTACGATTAAATAGACATAGTAGAATAATAGTACCCATTTGGGTTAACACCTATGTCTAATGTATGCTAATGGTTTTTGGGACTAGGAAGATTTACATTTAGAGGAAGTGTACCCGCAGTTGTGTGAAAGGAGAATGGGAACAACCGTTTGGAAAAATCATCCTCAGTACAGCCGACTGAGATTCTAACCTCAATCTCCCGTCGTCGGTAGTTAAGACCTAAACGTGAGAGTTGCGCTTTAGACTATGCGCCACCGATGCCGGTGATAACATAGTCCACCTCTTAAATACAAAAAGTGTATATTCTTGTCTAGTGGACATTTGTAAATGGTTTTTAAATTGACAGATGAAATACCTTTTTTTTTTTTTAATCATGTGTTGACTGACGATGTGCAAAGCTTTTAAAATTACAACAATTTTTACGGACGTCGTAAAGTTTCACAACTCAACCTTCAATACCGCATCTCGGAACCATTTGGGGCGGTGGGGCCTGCCTATCTTCGGGTGGAGGTACCTTTGAAAGTTACCGAAAACAATCCCCCTAACACTCTCCAGCCCCCCTTTCCATCCCAAACACATTTTGGGACTGTGGGATCATCTTCGGGTGGGATAGGTACATTTAAGAGCTTACCACTGATAAATATTTCACCACCTCCCCAACGCCCTTTAGCCCTCTCTCACCATCCCAGACGCATCTTTGACGATGAGGCTATGAGGCTCATCTTCGGGGTGGGGGGTGGAGGGTACCCTTGAGACCCTTAACCAAAAAAATCGCCTCCCAACTCCTATGGCCTCCCTCACCCCGGACGCATCTTGGGAAATATCTCCCTCTACTTCCTGACTCCCTTCGACCCCAGACACATTTCGGAACGTTTCTTTAAAACTAATTTTACATCGCTTTATGTTTTTATTCATTTGAGAAAGAAAATGTTTTATTATTCTTTTAGTTTGGACCAGCGTTTTCAAATTTTTTTGGTCACGGGAACACTATTGTATTAGTTAAATTTCACGGAATTTTACTTACATTTAGTCATCAATTAAAAAAAGTTACGGTATAATTACACAAATACATTTTATTTTACCAAACCAAAAATCTTTCTTTTAAACTTAAAATAAAAAACTTATTCTTAGTGGGATGGATGATTGCTAATTTTCATCACAAATTGGTTTTATCATTCGGAATGATGTGTTAAAGTTGAAACTCATGTCAAGTGCCAGCATACAAGTTTATTTCTATATTTTCTTTCGTTGCAAAATAATAATCAGTACTCACATAAATTAATTTTGGATCAAAAAGGACAGAGCATTCGAGCCACACGCTTAGGCCACATTCAGGTACTCTTGTATTATTATTATTAATTATTATTAATATATAGCACCGCGTCTTACCTACCCGTTCAGTTCATCGCTTTAAAATACTAATTACGTAATTGATTGAAATTGGGAAGGTTTAATTAGAGGAAGTGAACCGCACAATTTATGTGGAGGGGAGAGTCGAAAACCATTTTGAAATCCACCCCAGTTCACCCGACCGAGATTCGAACCTTGATCTCCCCCTCCTCAGCAGTCAAGCTCACATGACTAGCGCGTTAACCCAAACTACGCAAACCGTGGCGGTTAATCTTCGGATTAGACTTCCCCATAAATATTCAAGGAAAGACATTTAAACTTTTGGTTTTTAAATCAGAGTCTGAAACCTATGTCAATTAGTCTTTCTTAATCATGCGGCCTTAAAAAAACCCACCGGTTGGGTTGGAATTATATATGGATTCCGTACCAAAGCATTCCTATAGTTAATTGTAGAAAAATATTCTGATAAAGTACATGCCTGGTCAATAAGTGTTGTAAAATTAACGCTGTAAATTCTCATCGACTGAAGATTTAGTTTTAAGAATTTTATCTGTCAGAAATTCTCAGGAGTAGAAAAGTATTTGAAGTTATCTGTTCTACAGAGGCTGTCCTAAATATCCAGTTTCTTTTTTAAATATTAGATGTTATCAATTGCAGTAAAACAATTGTCAGATTTCTTTCCTTGCAGGACAGGATTTATTTAATTCAATTTTGCAAAATTATCTGCAGGTGTGCAAATCTCATTAGCACGAGGAATGTGTGTTCTGTCCCCTAAGCTTGTCCTGCATTATCTGAAGTGAAGACTACAAGTAGTTCACTACGAAGTTCAATACTTTATTGCTGACGCCTCCATATTCCTCACAAAACATTTTTTAATAGCCTGGATTGACGTGCGAGATTTTATATGATTAATAATTGTTTTTCATTATCAAGCACACTTTTCATATCTGTTGAGTATTCTTTTATTGTTGCTATGTGTTTGCCTAGGTAGAACCTATAGCTTTAGTGATTTGTGGTGCAACATTAGTTTTTCCACGCTATTGCTCCTGTATTTTCTACCATTGCCTGTGCGCCTTCAATTAAATGTTTCCCAAACTCTAATGTTAGGTTTTCATGATTAATACTGTTGTTGTAGTTACCATATTTCTTATCAGTTGTGGTGCATGGCAAGATTTACATAGGAGCATGTCCTCTACGGTCACATTATTAACTTATATATTGACGAATACAGTAACGCAGCAATGTCCCAGAAACGTCGTAGACTCATCTAACTATAAATAATACTTATGATAATTTTTTCAATAGGCCAAAATTAGTTACTTTATCAATGTAATCGGAGGACCGTGAATGTTACGTGAAACAGTATTTTTGACAAGGGCAATGTATCAATTTTTTCTACCAGACTCTTCATTCCAATATGCATGTTACAATATCTTTCACGCAAGGCTTGATAAAAGAGTTTCTCCTATAGTGTGGGCTTCCCAGCAAAGCGCAATACGGTAACTTACACAATTAGACGCTTCTGTTCATAGTATATTTTAGATATTTTTAATCATGAAAGTGTTGACAATTTTCAAGATAATCGAACTTTCTTCTTAAAACAAATTTAAATCTTTGTTTTGGTATTCAGGATGATTTGTTTCAAATACTACGAAGTTTACTAGGAGTAATTGAAATGTTGGCTAGTATTTTGTTACACAAAACATACTGCGCCACATAGGAGCATCTTTCTTCTCAACACATATAAACACAGAAATGACAAATCATTTCATAATATTTTGATTTGGTTTTTTTATCAACTTATTGCTTTCGTTGCACTTTCATGAACTTGGAGCTGCCACAGTACTTTTGTAATCTATTTTCAGCACAGGTGATGTACCAGTTAAACTTACTTTTTCGCTTTAAAGTTATCTTCTTTCAATCAATATCCGTGATGACTTAGAAACACTTTTTTCCACAAAAAGTATACAATATGATTATCGAGTGAAGCTAGTTTGTTGGTAGCATACTGACTTGCCCGGCTCTTGATGTTCAATGTTCATGGTCAGTTGCACCGTGCCATGGTGGCTGCTGTTGAAAAATGCCCACTGAAAAAACATTGTAGCCAGGCGCGACACGTTCTAAGGTAAAAAAAAGGGTCACAGACTACTAAAATAATAACTATGATTTCTGTATTGTGTTTCTCCGCGTGCGGACATGTTGGGAAACGTGATTTAAAAATCTTTAGAAAAAAATATATTTTATTTCTATTTTTACCTAAGTATTGAGCAATTTTCGAGTTATTATTTGATTGAGTATAAAAAAAAAACATGCATAGAAGTAAATTTGCTTTCAGAAATTCTACAAAATACAGTATTAATAGACTTGTGGCATTATTATTTTTTCAACTATAAGATTATCATCGTAGATGTAACACAAATTTTATTTGTTTCTATACAGCATCCACCAACATAATGTTATCTGTGAGAGACGTGACTGATACCAACAATAGACTTGTTAGCACCACCGAATCAAAAATATGTCCTGCTTATGAATGTTTCAAGGGCAGGCAGGGATAAAATCGAAGCTGTGTGTGTTCTGTATGTTATTGTTGACTTGTTATGTAACTTAGTTCAACAATGGCTGTCATTGAGAGTTTGTGTGAACATTCTCAAACACAAACCAATGTGATATTCAGCTGGCCGTGCGGATGAACAGGCACTAAGTACACAGGTCATGCAGGTGATGTCATCAAGATACTATTTGGAGGGATAGTACCCGTGGACCGACTAGGCCACCCGACACTGAGAGGTACCCCGGTGGCGGTTTGGTTTGATTTGTGCTTCTTCTACAAGCCATTTATTCAATTATAAATCTTTGTGTTTTTAAAATTGGCAATTAAAAAGTTCCAGTGGAAGAGGGCACTGCGGAACGGCAGCCACCCCCTATTTCACTTGATATTATCGATAACATTTCAATATGAGTACTTTTGTCTTTATTCTTTCTTTCTTTTTGTAGTTATTATATATTCCTTAAGCTTATGCAGTACTTCAGTTACATCCCCCAGTTTATGAAAAATATACAATTATCTTTGTATGGAACTGGTGCACCTCACAGTGCCAGCGACGTCAGGTGTTTGATGTTGTGCGCTCATGCCCTTATAGGAGGGGGTGGGAGGAAGGTGGGTTTGCCAGGTAGGAAAAGCACTGTTGCTCTCGCCGTGCGGCTCTGATCATGTGGTGGAAGGAAAGTTCTTTTTTTTACTCAGCGTGGGCTGTGATTAAAAAACCGTGTACACATTCTTGTATGTGATAAAGTGTTGAAGAGTTGTTAGAATTAGATTATTGTTTGCTGCTTTCCAGCTATTCTATTTAATTATTTTTTTATTCGGTTCTTTTATTTAAACAGAAGCTTTAACCATGGCCTTGCATCCCAGAAATAAGTTATGTGACTGTAGTGAACTTCACAGCTTAAGTTTTCACAGCTACCTCTCCATGAGAATATTTACAGTAAGAAATGAGGTCGCTCTACACCTTATATTCTAAATATCTAGCCAGGCAAATGCAACAACAAGAAATATTTTCGTAGCTTTTTAATTTGATGGTACTAACGGAAAAGTTAGCCTTGCGGCTTTCATCCAAAGATCAAGGGAAAAATTATTGAACTTTTTGCGCAAAATTAAAACAAGAGGGATTGGATCTAATTTTTAAATGAATAGATCAAGCATTAAACTGTAACAATTTAAAGGTTAAAGTAAGTAAAAAAGTTTTGTTTCTTTGTTAAGATTTTATCAAGTTCTGAATAAATCTTCTTTTTTTACATTTTTTTTTTTCCTTATAACACAATTTTAAACAAAGGCACTTCCACTAATTTTAGTACTAGCCGCCATGCCTATGATTACATATTTTGTAAGATAGGTGTTAATCCGTGGTTCAAAGCTGTATTACTTACCCAATGTTAGGTGTGATCTGAGGGGTGAGGACGGGTTTTTTAGACGTCTAGTTCGAGTGTATTACCTATCTTTGTTGGGTGTATGTGTGTAACTGGGACACGAGCTCTTAAGAAACCCAAGACACGTTTTTATAGCGATTGTTGAAAGCGACCAAAATTAGTATTAATTATTAAAATGCAAACAGTTAATATCAAAGGATTCAACCAAACCGCCGTTATAAATGGAACTATGAATCTCTCAGCTCATCACAACCATGTTTATGGCCGATGGGTTCGGTCAACCATGGCGAGCGATATAGACCCTCGCGGTCTGTGTGGGTGGGGTTGGTTGTTCACGAGTGAGGCATGGGGCCCCAGATGGGTGGTGAGGACCAAACCTGTTTCCCACCTCCTGGTACGCTTTCATGTTCTCTTAGTAGGGATTTTGCGGAGTGTGACGTCCACTCTCTGCTACGAGAGTTGTCATTAATGACCTACGTTTACACGGGAGTGTCTTGAAATTTATTTTACAAAAGGTCGGTTCAGCCCGTTCTTTCTTTAAAATTTCTCTCTCGTCCCTGAACCATAAGATTATTTATATTATTAAAATGTACGACCCGTTTACCTGTGAGATAGCAGGTTACCTTGTTTGGACTTGTTACATTTTGGGACTCCTAACATTTCTAAGCTACGCCATATGGAAAACAATTGGAAGGTAAGCTCACAACACTGATTTTTATTGGAAGCCCACATTGAGCCCCCAAACATTGTTTGAAGTTACTAAAATTTGGCATTTGAAAATGTCTTATTGATTTATTTTTTCCCGCACCGCGTCTTAGCCCACTATCCGTTGGGGTTATACGTGTATATACTAAATTATGCTGGTTTATAGAGATTTGGGAAAACTATATTTAAAGGAATTCTCCCGTACATTAGCGTCGGAAAAGAGAGTGAAAGTACTTTTTGAAAAAACCATCCTACATACACTCCGACGAGATTCCGACCCGATCTCCCCGTCATTGGCAGTAAGGCTTAACACAGATTTGCACGTTAACCATGCGGCCAACTAAACGGGCTATTTGTATTTAGTAATAATTTGCTATAACGCTGTCTAAAAATTTATCAAAATCTTCCAAATAATTCTTCTTGTGGACTTACCGTATAATTTATTCTTTTTAAATAGCCTAAACATATAACTAAACGGACCGTGAATGTAAATAAAACTTTAATGTGTTTAACCATTGTTACAACAAGATTTGACAATTTTATAAGCTTCCATATGAACATCAGACTGTACCTTTTTAGGGTTCAACTCTGCATTTTGTAAGAATAAATGATGTTGTTCGTAACACAGCCTCATATACGTTGGTGTCCACCCCAATCCCCCTTAATAGTTTCACCTTAACCGTCAAGAAATTTAGGTTAACTTTTCTATAAAATTCTACTTTATTTCCTTATCTACACATTATAGTCCAGATATGAATAACTAGCCAGGATGGGTAGTAAGTACGGTAACGGAGGAATGTGTGGCAACATTTATTATATGCAAAGCGTACTGTTGAGTGTGTGTTGTAGTAGAAGTAGTAGAGTAAATAATATTCATGTCGGGTTCACAAATTATTGTACAGGGAATTCTAGATGGAAGACCAGAAAATACATTGTTGCACTTCAAACAAGTGTTACACATTTCATTATATTATTAGAATGCCAGGACGCCACGTGGTTCGGATTCACGTTAAGCTGTATGGTCCTTATTTCATCTCACAATCACCCTACCATTACCTTTGGGCGTAAAAGTGCGTATAACCCGAACGGGTAGTAAGGACGTGGTGCTAATTACTTAACATTCTTTATTAGTAGGTTATTTTCCTATATGCATCAGTCAAACGTGACAGCTGCATAGTTATATGACTCGACGTGTGAATCGTCTAGGGACTTTTATAACTGTATAAATAAAAAAAAATCCCTATCTAGTAATTAGTGCAGGAAGATGTTTGGGGATTAAGGTACTACTGGCATGCCCGGACACGGAGACTTTCAACGCGCGAATCAACACGTTCCCACAGGAAGGGAAAGGGGTGTCTTAAATAAAATTTGTGCTGTATTTTTCGTATTTCTCAATAAGAGAAAGTAGCTTGCAGTAAAACGTTGTTTACTGTGAACCCAACCATTGCCCCCTACCACTCGTTACTTTCCTTGCAGAAAGAAAACTGCCTGCTTAACCAAACAGACCAGAGGGGAAACTACCATACATGACGCATTGTATTTTACCCCTATTTATGTAAACTATTATATTTAAATATTTATCATTAAAAAGTACCCGGCATTTCCTGAGTTGACCTATGCATTGCTTGCGGCCAACGCTTTTCTTTGCTTCAAAAAAAGTTTCATTTTTTTCGACCTAGTGTTGAGTAATTAAAACCAATCTAATTTAATATTTTAAATTCCTAATTTATGTCTCATGTTTGTACACAGGGGCTGTATAATTTTAAAATTGCAGGCCTCGGCGGCTTCTAGATATCACCCAAAGCTCATGACGATCAAACAAAATGCATTTTATTAAATATAGTCTTTCAAAACTATAAATATAGGCATATGTCAAATTAAATAAAGGTCGTTGTATTATACTATCGGGCAACGACCCAGTATAAACTAAACCCGGATTGTCGGAATTTTACTGTAAGATACTTCCAAAAAGTGGTACTTCACGTGAGTCGAGAGTAATAAAATAAGGAAATAGTTTTTAGTAATAGATAATAGAGGAGCTGTACCTGGGTTTAAATAAGGAAAAATGATGTTATATACTAGATGAGAAAACTTTAAATAGTAATATTTTATGGGGTTTCGGGTTACGTATTAGAAACCAAGTTGATATTAGTCAGTGATAAACAAAATTGCCACATGATCAATGATACGTGGAGAATGTGAATGGTGGAAAGCAGACGGGACCTACAGTTTTAACGTTGGAATCCTGAACACGGTGGGGGGCCTGGCATTTCCACACATTCCACAAGTTTTTGATTAATACAACGTCTTGTCAGAGTGAGGAGGGTTTGGCGATCAGATAAATCTGTGCCGGGGACCAGGATTAAACACCCCGGACACCCTAACACAGAGTCCGACACCTTTCCCCTATAACGACTGGTGCTCTCATTTTAAGGTAAATGGGGCGAAAATCCATGCGCGACGCACCGTGCCTTTATTTGTTTATGAACTGCAATATTAATATAAGTTTGTCTAGAGATGACTGTGTGGCATGTGATGCTTAACAAAATAACTCATGGTGAATCATAGAAACGAAACTTTTCCTGAAGCTTATTGTTCACCAGGAGGGGAAAGCAGACCTAGTAAGAATCCGACGTTGTAAAACTATCCATATTTATGATGGGAGTGTTCACTTCTTTTATCTAATCAAACAGTCATTTACATAGTCTTTGGTATCGGCCTTATTTCGAGGTCGTTTTCTCTTGGAAAATTACTTCACGTCTCACTTAAAAACACTTACCTTGTTTATCAAGATTTTAGATAGTAAATGTAATTACTGAAGAAAAAAATGTAAAAGTTATTTGATAACTTATTCCAGAACTGTTGCTTAGCAGTAATTTATGATTATTATTGAGGCACGCGTATTATACCGTTCGGGTTATTACGCACTTACGTAATTTGTAATGGCTAGGGTGATTGTGAGATGTAATGAAGGCCATATACAGTTTAACGTGGTATCCGAACGCAGGTGGTGACTGGAATTCCCAACATTCACTTAGTCAGTATTTAATAAATAATTTCACTCACAGATTATCTGCAAAAAATTATCCCTGCCGTCTAACGCAGTTACATATTGGTATCTCTATGAAAAGTAGATGACTAAACTACTATTGTAGGAACCATGTTAAAAAAAATAAGAAAAATATAAACGTATTTTTTTATGGTAAACTTAATAAACATTTTGATTTCATTAGTTTCATTTAATAAGCTTTGATCATATATGTCAGTTGTCATATGCTTGGACTTATAATACGTTGAAAAATATATCTATACTTTTCTAGCCGTCAAATAAGGCTCATTTTTATGAAAAATTGGGCTATATAAATACTTTCTTGTAATCTGTAGCCTACGGGGGGATTCAACAGCTTGCATAAACCTCGCATCGGTGGTCGAAAGCTTAAGACGCACTCTCGCAAGAGACTCAGACTGCTGATGACGCGATACCGGGGTTCGGAATCCAAGTCGGATGTTCTCAGGATGCCTTTCCCCTTAAGTTAGTTTCCTTCTCACCCTACTCGTAAACGCAATAGTAAATTACTTCTCTAAATTGTAAGCAGCGGTTAATAATAAACAAAGTGGTAAATGATTACTCCCCTTGTATATTCAATCTTCGCTCGCCACCTGCTATGTGGGACGTGAAAGTTTCTCGTTATTTCCTTGTCTTGTTCATAGGCTTAAACAGGTTGATATGTGCTTTCGGGGCCCACAGTTCACCTTTCTAGTACATGTCTAATACAACACAAGGATGTATCACAACGGTGTTTGAAATATAATTAATACACTATGTGTGAGTGGCATTGCCAGCAAGGATATGTCCTTCAATTCCTTTATTAATAAACTGTCAGGTGGAATGGATGGAACAATGGAGGAGAGCTATAGTCTATCCAACGTAGGAGTGGTGGCTACTGACAGCTAGCAGAAGTTACCTTGATCTCTCTATGATCTGCAAGATCGTGGATGACAATATTTTGCGTTTTTACATTATTGAAACACGAATTTTAAAAATAACGTTTAGCTGGGTTTCTTTTTGTGGAAGTGGTTTTGGTTTTTACTTAACAATACTTTACAAAAACGAGAGCTCTAAAAAGCTGCCTTCTCTTTAATATTTATAAAGATATCGAACAAGACGAAATGATTCACGGTTTTTTTGACGTCATACAACCCGTGTTTGGCCGTGTTCCATGTAAGTGTTTTTACAGCCAAAAAAAATTAATTAAAAAACTAACTTTTTTTATTCTAAAATAATAGTTTGTATGGCTATTTTTCTAAGTTATTACAAGATACAAGTGTGAATATCATACTTTTTCATTTATTATTTCATGTGATATATTATCTTTGTTGCCACAACTGTGAACCAAAAGAACGTAATGGAGTTTTATTAATTTTTTTTTTTTTCTTTTCAATAAGTTACAAAAAAGCTAATTTATACAAGCAATACTTAGGAAATGTATTTTAGAAAGCGTTTACTAACACTTTTATTAATAAATAGTATTACTATGGTAACATACATTACTTCCTACATTAGTGACTTTACACTATTGTGTGTAGTAAAAATCTTGTGCTGTCAGTTACAACACTCCTATGCTGGTTAAACTTTAGGGAGTCAGCGAGTGGATGTGTCACGGAGAAACCGGGAAGAGACGGACAATTAGCTCCGGCTTGGTATTATTTGTTTCTACAAGTTGTACATATAGTTGCACTTTTGGAATAAAACAAGATATCTCCTGCACCTTCCATCTCGCCCAACTACAAATATCTTGATAACACGTCGGGATATCTAAGTTAGATCAGAAAAAAAGACATTTTAGCTGAAAGTAATCAAATTACGAAAAAAATATTTACGTAGGCCTATTCATACGTCAAAACTCTGTGATCTGCAGCTTATCACTGTTGATGGATATTATAAATAACTATAAAAATAACACATTAAAATTGTAAATATGATCAATCTTGAGCGATAAAATATGTTTGTATTTTCTAAAAGTTTCTTCTACAGAATTCCTACTGTAGTAAAATAATTTCCAACTGCTAGTAAGACCTTTTCTATCCAAAATAGGACCGGAGTATTTGGTATGTGATAAAAAAGTATCGATACTTACTTTCGATACTAGTATTTTTATTCGTTACTTTTTCTGTTACTAGTATTCACACTCGGTATCGGATCTGATCGAAAGAAACAAAACTTATTTAGTTATCTTTACTCATGCTTAAATTAAATGTTTACTATGGTTAACGATAGGTACCAAAGAGAGTGAAAAAATATAGATATATCTTAATCATATTCAGCTATTAATAACTGTTTCCTCAGCTACATTTCATAGACATTTAGAAGATGGTATGGTAAACATCTTATTATATAAATTATACCAATACTATTTAATAAAATACCTTCATGTTCTAACACATAACATAAGAACGAGAGACCTAAAATATCCTATTATAATGTTCATTGTTTGGATAAATTTAAGTTAAATTGTATTATTATACGCAAATAGTTGAAAACTATTTACTTTATAAAAAAAAATCCGTATTAGAATTTAGATTACGATACCTTCTTTATCGATACTTTACTTTCGATATAGTTACGGTATCGATATTGTTCTTCCGATATTTTAAATTTAGGTACAGTATCGATTACTTTTCTTTAGATACCACATCCTAGCCTTCCTATAAAAGTGTAGTGTCTCAGTCACATCAGAGTGTCACTGTTCATTGTTGACTCTCCACTCCTAATCTCCCTCTTTCTCCCAGGTGTCTGGGCCACTCCCAAGATGGCGCCAAGCCTCGAGTGGGACGATCACAAGGAACTCCCCCACGACACAACTAGGATCGGTTTTATTCTGGGCCCGCAAGTATCGACAGTTCAACCGGAAACAAGTCTGGATCTTCGGGTTCGGGACTTTTGTTGTTAATGAGATCAATACTATTTAAGGTGGAAGGGAGTCCTGGTCTATAATATTATTATTTTGATGATAATGTGTTGCTTTTTAGACTCGATAAATCAAATATCATTGAAAAGGGAATAGGAATCTAGATTTGTCTTGGTAAGCGTTCAATATGGCAGCTGCTTGGTAGAGATAGATATTGCCAAATCAGATCCTGCGCTAGGTGATTTTACTGATACAAACCTTTTACAATCCACCAGTTTATTGTTTACTGGAAATGAACACAAAATATGTTCAATGGCCATATACAATATAGATTGTAAACATAGTTTAAATGTTGACATTTTACCTCTGAAAAGTACAAGAATCCCCATATTTCTGTTTGATCATTAAGAGCTAAGTGTCCGGGAAAACGAAGGGGGTTTCCTAACTGTTATCGAGCGTTGTAATGCGATTTTAAGGGGGAAAAGGAAAAGTGGAAATTTATGTAATTTAAGTATACATCAAACATTTTATTGTCAGTTGTATTTTCCTCTCCCTGTTTGTTCTACTGACTGGCAGCTACAACCAGGGAAATTATAAACACACTTGGTTTCTGGCGTTTGAAATTTTTGACTCCAACTATTCAGCACCTTAAGTATCTGTGCTTCCCATCCTAGTGTGTGTGTAGTACGTATGCGTGTATGTACGTTATGTACGTATGTATGTATGTATGTTATGTATGTATGTATGTATGTATGTTGTTTGTCATGTATGTATGTATGTATGTATGTATGTAGTATGTAAGTATGTATGTATATATGTATGTATGTATCGTATGTCATGTATGTTATGTCTGTATGTATGTTTGTATGTATGTATGTATGTATTATGTATGTATGTATGTATGTTTATGTTTGTATGTTGTATGTTTGTATGTATGTATGTATGTATGTATGTTGTATGTATGTATGTTGTATGTATGTATGATGATATGTTGTTTTAATTTATGTATGTATGTATGTATGAATGTAATTATGTATTTGAAAGTATTAATGTATGTATGTTTGTAGTATGTATGTTGTAGTATGAATGTTGTATGTATGTTGTATGTATGTTGTATGTATCGTATGTATGTATTGTATGTATGTTGTATGTTGATGTATGTATTTTGTAGGGTATGTTTATGTATGTTTTGATGAAAGTATGTATGTATGTATGTATTATGTTTTTTGTATGAGGTATGTATGTATGTATGTATGTATGTTGTATGTTGTATGTATGTATGTGTATGTATGTATGTATGTTGTAGTTGTATGTTTATGTATGTAGTTGTATTGAGAGAGATTTATAGATAAAGTTTGATAAACAAATGAGCACATTTTTTTTTGAGTAAAGTCTTTAACTTTAAAAGTCTTTTTCTTTCCTCCTGTACGTACACCATAAAGTTTTTTTTAAAACATTTTACCAGTCTTAAGGCGTTATGACCCTTCTCCGTAGAGCGCTGGTGTCAGGCAGAAGTGACGAGCAGACGTGGAGAGCGCTCTTTAGAAGCGCCATCTTGGAGCTCACAGCCTGCTGCAAACAACAAAAAATGCCCCGCTGTTTAATTGAAATGAATGATCTAGTGTGGTTTTTTTTTTTTGGAAATATAAATGCCACTTCTTAATTTAAATTTGTGCAAATTTTGAATGTCGGAACATTAAAAGATTAAAAATATAAATTAAAATAAAATGTTTGTATTTACATACCGCGCGAACTTCCGTTCATGTTACAGAGAGAGAGGAAAACAAACCCCCCAATCCCGCCCGAATTAAAACCTTATCTCCCCGTCATCAGCGTTAGTCCTGCGAGAGTAGCGCGTAGACCAGGGCGTCTGACGAACCCGGGAATTTTAGAACAAATTAGCGAGTCGTGCTACCAGAGTAAAGTCATGTGTCTTGTTAGGAGCTTTAGATCTCCGCCAACCCCAAACCAAAAATTATAATTGCTTGGGACGTTTTAAATATGTTGAAAAAACGGGTCCATTCTCGTGCCATGGCTCTCAAAATAGCTTTAAGACCCATTTCGGTGGTTGCTTCGTCTACGGTAACTTCGTAATAGAATGGGACTTCGATGACGAGGTGTCGGTGAGGTTAATCTATATTAGGTTTATTTAATTAGGGTAGTTTTTTTTATATGTTTTTCCACTTCCTCCCCTAATTTCGGTACATTTAATTTTAAATTAACCTTTTTCCTAAGAATTCGAGGGATAGCGTTTTATGAGTACAACCGAACGGGCTGGTGATAAGGAAAGAAACTTTTTGTTTTAGCATTTTTAAAATCCAATTTTTAAAAGGAAGGGACTTTTTAAAAAATAAGCAGACTTATTTTATTTTCGGTGAACAATTATTTATTTTACAATTTTGTATTGCTCTTTAAAGGTATTGGATAGTATCCCCCCAAATTGAACAGTTGTAGACCACTGATTAACGTATGTAATTCGTGGAAAGTAGATTTAGTAATTTTTCTAGCTGTAAAAGAAGTCGGGATTTCCTGTGAAAAGTGGACTTTAGTAAATTTTGATGGTCCTGATATCGTAGCAATGACCAACCAACCCTTTTCGATTAAAACTTCGCTTAGGAATCCCGGTGTCACCAAATTTAATCCCAGATGTCAGGTGGCTGTTGTTCTGTCCCCATCAAAACCCCTGAACAATGCCGAGTGGCTGTTTGGTCGTGTCCCATTTAAACCTGTTCCCAAAGCCCAGAGTGGCTGTTGTCTTCTGTCCCCATTAAAACCCCCTGATACAAAGCCCATAGCTGGCGTTGTCTCGTGTCAATCAAACACCCGTTACAATACCCCGAGGGTGGATGTTGTTCGTTTCCCCATCAAACCCCCTGTTAAAAAGCCCCCGAGCCCGGCTGTTGTTGTGTCCCATCAATCACCTGTCAATGCCCAAGAGGGCTGTTGTCTCGTGTCCCATCAAACCCCTGTTTTCAATGCCCCCGAGTGGCTGTTGTTCGTGTTCCACTCAAACCACCTGTTACAATGCCCCGGGGTGCTGGTGTCTCGTTGTCCTCATCAAAACCCCTGTTACAATGCCCGAGTGGGCTGTGTCTGTGTCCTATAAACCCCCTGATCAATGCCAGAGTGGCTGTTGTCTGTGTCCTCTCAAACCCCCTGTTTTCAATGCCCCTAGTGGCTGTTGTCTCGGTTTATCAAACCACTGTTTCAATGCCCCCGAGTGGCTTTTTGTCTGTGTCTATCAAACCCCTGTTACAATGCCCCCCGAGGGTGTTGTTTTGTGTCCTCTCAAACCCCCTGTTACAATCCCCAGAGCGGCTTTTGTTCGTGTCCCTAACCACCTGTTACAATGCCCCAAGTGGTGTTTTTGTGCCCATAACAAACCCCTTTACAATGCCCCCCGAGCTGGCTGTTGTCTCGTGTCCTCATCAAACCCCCTGTTAAATCCAGCTGGCCGTTTCTCGTTCCTCATCAAACCCCTGTTACAATGCCCCCGAGTGGCTTTGTCTCGTGTCCCTCAAACCAACCCGTTACAATGCCCCAGAGTGGCTTTGTCTCGTTCCTCATCAAACCACCTGTTACAATGCCCAGAGCTGGCTGTTGTCTCTGTCCACATAAACCCCGTTACAATGCCCCAGAGCTGGTGTTGTCTCGGTCCTATAAACCCCTGTTACAATGCCCATAGCTGGTGTTGTCTAGTGTCCTCATCAAACCCCCTTTAAAAACCCGAGCGGGCTGGTCTGGTCCTATCAAACCCCCTGATACAATCCCCCGGGCTGGCTTTTGTCTCGTGCCCTCATCAAACCCCCTGATCAATACCCCGAGTGGCTTTTGGACGGTTCGCCCCAACCCCCAGGAGGATACACGCTCTACATCCCCCCGGGAGTTTCCTGCAAGCCCACAGCTCTCTCGACCAGTGGTTAGTACCCGGTAGGGGCCGTACGAGTGCTTCTTTCGTAATTCAAATACAAATCAAGAAGGGGTGGTTTATTTTTTGCTAAAGCAAGGAGGGGGAAATGTCGTTAAAGCTTAACTCTCGTGATAGACTGGACTGCCTTCTGGGGGTCATGGTTTGTATCCCGGGGGAGTGTAGTGCTGGGTTTTTTCCCAAATAGCTTTTCCCTTTTCCCTTTTATGAAAAGTGGGTATATTCCATTAAATGCAACCCTTTCCCAACCCCTTTAAAACATTAGTGTTATTGATATGCGTATAGCTTGAACAGGCCGTAAAAGCAGATCTAAAAAAAAATTAGACATTAATACATGAAAGCCGCTCTTTAACAATTTTTACAATGTCATTAAATGTTAAGTCAATTGAATCAGTTTATTTTAATAGCCATGTCATGAAAGATTAGCCCGGGGATCTAGAAAATTTTTAAATATAAGATCAGACTTAAACCAGAAAAAAAAAAACAAGTGCGTTTTTTTTTTTGTTTTTTCATTCTTTGTTTGACAGTAGGAAAATTTCTATAGTTTATAACATTTTTTCTTTAAAGTAATTTTTAGTTCAGTTTTTCACATTAATTTAATTTTTTTAATAAAGTAAAAAGTTTTTCCTTGGTGACAATTCCCTGTTTTTTAGAATGAAAAACAGAAAATTGCACCATGTGCAACATCTGGGTCGAACTGATTTCGGTAGCTTTATTGTCTTTTCGAATGGGCCTTTTAAAACTTACAAAAAATTTTTTCATGGTTTAAAATTGATAACATTTTCAGGATAAAATTATATTGGTAACCGCCCGTGGTGTTGGGTCAGTGCACCCGTTACGAGCTTAGGAGTTCCGGGTTCGAAACCCCTGGTACCCTTTTGGGTTTTTTCCTTTAGGGGGAAAAATCCCCAAAGATTACCCGGGTTTGTTTATGGGTTAAAAGGTTTTAAAATCACTCGTTCTACCTCATATAACTTCATCACATCGTCCTTGGGATATGACGTGTAGACAACCCCCTGTTGTCTACCCTGGGTAACGTTCTGTCACCAGAAAGGCTAATAGTCTACATACAGACAACCTCCTGGTTTCCCGGGTAACTTTTTCCCCAGAGAGACTAAAGTCTTCTAAGAATCTCCCGTGGGGTTGCTGGGGAAAGTTCGTACCATCAGAGAGCTAATGTTTACTACAGACAACCCCCTGTGGTGTACCTGGGTAAAGTTCTTCCACCAGAGAGATAATAGTCTACATACGACTCCTCCTGTGGTGTAGCCGGGTAACGTTTTTGTCCATCAGAGAGCTAATAGTCTACATTTCAGACAACCTCCTGTGTTGTACCTGGGTAACGTTCTGTTCCCCCGAGAGGTAAAAGTCTACATACAGACTCCCCCTGTGGTGTACCCTGGGGAAAGTTTTGTACCTAGAGAAGTAATAGTTACATACAGCAAACTCCTGTGGTGACCCTGGGGAAAGTGTTTTTTACCCCAGAGAGACTAATAGTCTACATACGAC
>JBCFYV010000999.1:73377-135153 GCA_039000515.1 Timema cristinae | reverse complement strand
TAGAATAGTCAGTTTTTTAAATTAAATATTGTCGTCTGACTTTAAATTGAATCTATCAGCTATAGTGTTAGCCAATATTTTTTAAACATATTAAGTAAATACAAAATATTAAAATAAAAATAGTTTTATCAGATTTGGACGTCCTGTAAAGCCGCCGCCGCCTAGTGGGCATATAGTGCGCTCTCGCACGCTTCTGGGGCTACCAATGTTGCTGAGAAAGTTAGTTATTACATACTTTCAGGCCCTTTACATACCCCAATTGACATGGAGCAGAGGGCTTTAATCACCCCTTGAAGGAAGTGGTGTTGCGGATTTTTATCGCTCAAATAAAATATTCAGTCGAAACCCGGCTGGGTTTTTATCACCAAATCGGATGTCTAAGAGTAAGCACACACGTTTATAATAAACTTTTATAAAAATATTTTAAAAAAAATCTGATACAGCTAGATTTCTTATATAACATGCAAGTTTAGCTAATATCTCATTTATTTATGGTATTTTAAGGTTCATTCTCTGAACCGATTGATTATATCAGTACACGAGAATTTCTATGAGCGAGATTGAAAGGGATACCCAGTGGCGGATTTAAAGTTTTTGTGCTCTTAGGCATAATTATGTTATGCATCCTCCCCCCCTTTCCAACATTCCAATTTTTTGTCAAGGTTTTAGGAAGTTTTGGACGAAATAGTGGAGGGGGGGGGGGGGTTAGCACCCGAGAAAAGATTTCTCCTGAAGATAATCAGGCATGTACTATACATGCCCTGCAGTAGTTTGAGTTAACATGATAGAAAGTACAGTTATTTAAAATTAAATATTGTCGTTCTGACTTTAACTTGAACTATCTCAATAGTGTTAGCCAATATTTTTTAAACATATTAATTAAAAACAAAATATTAAAATAAAAATAGTTTTATCCAAGATTTGCCGCTCCCTAAAGCCGCCGCCGCCTAGTGGGCCTTATAGTGTAAATCCGCTTCTGGGGCTACCAACTGTTGCTGAGAAAGTTATTTTCACATACTTTCCAGTGCCCTTTACATACCCCAATTGACATGGAGCAGAGGGCTTTAATCACCCCTTGAAGGAAGTTGTGTTGCGGATTTTTATCGCTCAATAAAATTCAGTCGACCCCGGCTGGGTTTTACTCACCAACATCGGGTCCTAAGAGTAGCACATCGCCTCAAAACCACCGAGGTAGATTTATCCCTCTTTAAGGCTGTTGCAGTGGTCGGAATAACCATCACATGTCAGATTCACTTTATAGCCGTGTCTGAATAGTCCGTCTAAGGGCCCTTGGAAGCCATGTGCACTTTAAAGTTGCAATGGCGTCAGCTTAAAGACCGGAAGTGATTTTTGATTGTGTCTGGATTCTCTTAAAGTGTACAATTGCACACCTTATTGTGCACTTTACTAAGGGCACATACGACTTGACCTTTATCACGCACTTTAGTTAAACTAGCTTTTTATAATGAATGAAAGTATTATTTATTTTGTTAAAATGGAATAAAACCTTCACATAATGTTAAATAAACTAGTATGGTTTGTTATTTGTTTATATACATGATGTTAAACAATTAAATTTATCTTTCTAGTGTGAAAAATCTCTCTCAAAAGGAAATTTATTTACGAGTTAAAAGATCTTCACTAAAATTTGTTTGAGTATCAATTTCTCTACATATTATTATTATTAGCACCGCGTCTTACTACCCGTTCGGGTTATACGCACTTACGCTAATGTGTAATGGTAGGGTGATTGTGAGATGAAATGAAGGACCTACAGTTTAACGTGGAATCCGAACCACGGTGGAGGCCTGGCCTCTACATATTCAAAAATGTTTAACATTCTCACTTGTATCCTTGCGTACATCGCGCTCCTTTTGGCGCGTAGCTGTAATTTCTTTGTTTATTCAGCAGTCAATGTTTCTGGCAAAATGTTTCAAAGCAAGAGATGAACATGTAACTTAAGTAATTTATTTTGTAATTCCTATAGGCCTATGTATTTATCTGGCAATATTTTTACATGCTTTAAAACAACTTGATATTAATGTAAGCTAGGCCTAGTTTGTCAGCTTCCCCAAAATTTTAAAATTTATAAAACTGTAATAGGATTGACCATTTTTGGCGCATATTTGGCCGAAATATTGAGAGTAGCCATTTTGTTTGGAATATTTAATAATGTTTATAAATGAAATTTAATCAAAATCGTTAGAGCCGATTTTAAGAAAATCGACTTTTTCTCTTTTTTCCCTTCAGTAAACTACTCTTAATTTTAGGGGTAGATATCCAATTCCAAAAATCTTTCGGGGCAACCCTATGAAAACCCTAGATAACAAGTTTTAGCCCAATCGGTAAAATAGTTTAGGCTCTAGTTGGAGGTACAGACAGACAGACGGAAATTCAAAAACCACTTTTTCGGATTCAGGGAGTCATGAAACGTCAAGATTCATCAAAATCTCGAGTTTGATTTTTTTTGACGATCACCATACTTTCTCTACCTGTAAGATAGAGAGAAAGTAAAAATATTGTAAGATTTTTTTAAACTCAAATTTGGAACAAACAATGTGTTTTAACGTAAACTGAATATGCTATGTCAGAAGTCTGTAAAAAAATCCTAGCCACTGATACCTTATTCATCGTCGTAGACTTTATATTATTGAGAAAAAGGGATGTTGACAACAGAATAATATATAGGATAGTATCTATAAGAAAGCCTATAATATTTTCCAATTTGCTATTTTTTTTAATGTTGTGATACAAACCTTTTAAAAAGTAAAATATCAAATGGTTTGATTACTAGCCTACTTTGTTTTTTCAGGATCATTTGGTGAATAAAGTGTGTAACTTGCAAGAATCTGCTAAGAACTGTTTGCATAGTAGAGAAAATGATTGCTCTCAGAGAGAGGATAGTTGAAAAACAATTTGTTTCTTCAAGTATATAGATGGAATTTCACTTCTGTGTGAACAAACTACAAAAAATTCACTCACTATCTAAATGAAATTTCATTTTTAGCTCTTTATTTTTTCTTCCTAGAGCCCCATTTCTTCCACCTTCCCATTTTTATGTAATTTTGGGAGAGTGTCATCTGAACCACTAATAGCTTAATTAACACAACTACATCAGACTAATTATGTATCCTATTCGTTTTGAATTTCAATCGAAAGAATAACAAATAACAACAGAAGGCAACTTTCGACACTTTCACTCTGGTTCGACTATAAAGAAAAATAACTCTGAGGACAAATGAGCTGTGTTGCTACTTCGTTGAAAGAAAGATGGCGATTTTTAGACTTGGCTATATAAAGGTAAAAGTGGATCATTGTGCGTTGTGACCAGCAGGCACTTATTCTAGACACTATCTACTCTTCAAAGAACCTTTAGTGAATATAAATAATTGTGTGCAAGCTAGCTAATGTTGAGAAACGGTCATGATATTTAGCTTCCATCTTTCAACATTGACAGCAATTATAAAATGTGGCATCCCCAGATCACGTACCTTGTCGTATAAATACATACATTTAAATTTAGTTGCTATTCTGATGGTTAGTAAAGATTCTTTAAATTGCGGTTTCGCTATATTTGTTACCATCAACCCGCTGTTGAGAAAAGAATGAGCTATTATTTTTCTTTTATTCACGGAAGGTCTAATTTCCCCTCTTTCCCCAACCCGTCTGCAATAGTTGATGCTTTCAATTTTATTGGAGATGTCATCAGAGACATCTAGCGATAAAACTCTACACTCCATGTCTAAAGAAAGTTCCATAGGAACGATGTTATTTAAAAATAGTTGACGATCTATAATCTAAATGCACCAATAAAATCTAAAATATCAACTCTGTAGTTCTGTAAAAATTACCAAACCTAGCTTGAAGTGTTTAATTTCAAATTAAGATTGTTTGTTTGTTTAAGTAAAACGGTTCGTTTGAAAAATATTTGATCAACAACATACGTAAGTCTACAGAACCCTCTTCTACACCCTTACATACAGTATATCTGCGATATTCTTGACTCTCATTGGACTCTTGTTTTCCACCGGAATCTCGTACATGAATGTTTTTAAGCCAAGGGTAGAAGGCAGGGGAGCGAGGTGGCCAGGCAATGGGACCTCCCCTGCCAATTAACCAGCTACCCCGTAAATACTTTTATGCAAGCTTTTTGTGCCACGCTACACACGATGATAAAAGCCGTCGCGTTTTAAAAGTCACTGTAAACAAATGAGTCCTTTTATTTTCTTCCGGCCGAAAAAGTTGCCTTCGTGTTTTGAAAAATATGCCGGCTTGTCCTACAAAACGCCAGCGGTCTGTTTTACTGACATGGACTTTGATGTAAAATAATATTAAATTATAATACAACACCATAACTTAATATTTGTTTGACATCCTCTTTTTTATTTTATTTTCAGTCTCATAGAAAGAAGGAAGAGTAATCGCTTCCTATCGTGACGATGATTCCGACGATTTCTTTTATTCAACTAGTATTTGGTTGGTAAAAGTAAATTTCTACTCTTAATATTGTAATTAATTAATATATTTGAATAAACTTTGAACATTTTCTCATACCTTTGTTATATATTTTATTCATTCCTTTTTTGAAAAATAAAAACTGGACCTTTAGACAAAAGTACAAATAGAGTTAAAATAAATTTACTAAAAGACTTTAAAATCTATATTTTTTCATTCATAAAATTAAAATGGATGTTCAAGAAACTAACATATGTCTTGTAGTATATTACAAAATAAATAATTAATGGTTACTACGTGACTATTAGCTATTTTCATATATCAATATTTAATTTAAAACTATAATTGAAATTGAGAAATACATGTTCGATATTAATTTTGAAAGTTCGCTCTAAATTAGAGTTGAGCATATTATTATTATTATTATTATTATATTATTATTATTATTATATTATTATTTATTATTATTATTATTGTTGTTGTTGTTGTTGTTGTTGTTGTTGTTGTTGTTGTTGTTGCTATCTGAACCTAGCTAGGTGAAAGTAGTCTGATTGAGACTAAAATACAATTTCTGTCTGCCCCGTTGTAAGACCACCGGGGACGCGGCAGTTGGCCTAAAAGGCATTTGGCCTAAAGGCATTTGGCCTAAAAATGAAACCAAAAGTCAATTGGTCTAAAAGGCGTTGGCCTAAAAGGCATTTGGCCTAAAAGGCATTTGGCCTAAAGGCATTTGGCCTAAAATGTAAATTTAAAACCTTCGGTTATCTTCGGAAAGTAAAAGGTACTGTTAGTTGTTTCATCTGAATATAGATAGCACAACTGATGCAAGGTAGTTAAAATATTTCTAAAAACATTGACAATATCCTACATACAACTAGATCAATAGTTCACAAAACACTATATCACCTTTTTTATATATAAATTTCCGATATTATTTCCTTGTTAATATATCTCACGGTCATAAAGTTAACGATAAACAATAATAATACCCCATTCTCAACACCGTTTACGCGCGGTAAAATTATATGCGTACATTCAAATTATGGGGACTTTTGACAACTTATTCCGAAAGGCAAAATGAAAGTGGAAACCAATATTCAACCCACCCACTTTAAATTTGTCTGAAGTGACGGCCCGATTTTAGTTTAGCGCTACTGAGATTATATGAACATTTTTTTTATCTATTGTATTAATAATTAATATATAAATAATAGTGACGCATTAAATAAATTTTGCCAGTAAATATTACAATGGTCATATATATATAAACTTAAATTATGGTTTTGACTAGATCCTTAACTCTATTATTATTGTTAGAATTATTATAACTATTATTATACAAAATTAGTACAGTTATTTTTTTAAAACAGTGTATCTATTTTTATTACGGTGATATTATTAACAACATGAGCTATGTTAACACAATAGGTCCTTTGTTTAAAAACTATATACTAATCTCCCTCCTAGTAATTAGCAAAGCATTCTCAGGAATTATTTCAACTTGTGAAAAAAATTACAAAAGATTTTATGGAATTGTCGTTGGTCTTTTTTTAAGTCTTCATAAAACGTAAAAATACAAAATGTGGAAGCCTTTACAGGATGATAACTTCCTAGGGCAAGAAAAACGTACGATGTAAGCAAGTGGACCTCCGAAAAGCCAATGGCTGCAGCAGAGGCCAGAGGGATAGATCTGACGAGCTTTGGTTGGTAAAAATATCTCACCGCTAGGATCGCTTGTGTTCTCCCATTCCAAAAAGTGACACTCTTATAGCCTAGAGGCAAACAGACGTGACTCAAGTTGGCCCGCCACATTGCCGAAAAAAAATTATTTTTTTGTCTTATCGTTTGTGCTCTATTTATGCTCATATGTTCCCGAACATGAACATTTGTGTTGTTAAACTGGCCAATTTAGAAAATATTTAATGTGGCAGGCCAACTTGAGCTCAAGCTAGCCTGCCACATATTGAAAAACACAACATAACAAAATTTATTTAAGTCAATCCATTGTATTCCGTTTGTGCTCATATGTGCCCTAAAATGAACATTTGTGCTTTAAAATTAGAAAATCTAGAGAACATTTAATGTGGCGGGCTAACTTGAACCTTCCCTATATCATAAACTGTAGAAAAATATAGTTCAAGCTGGCCAGCCACATTTTTAAATATCAATGTAACAAAATTCTGTTTTCGCCATTAGTTTGGGCTTCGTTTGTGCTCATATGTACCCGGAAATGAACATTTGTCCTATAAATTATTATTATTATTATTATTATTATTATTATTATTATTATTATTAGCACCACGTCTTACTACCCATTCGGGTTGTACGCACTTACGCTAATGTGTAATGGTAGGGTGATTGTGAGATGAAATGAAGGACCTACAGTTTAACGTGGAATCCGAACCACGATGGAGGCCTGGAATTCCACACATTTACAAGTTGTGATTAATATACGTCTTGTCAGAGGTGAAGGAAGGTTTTGGAAATCAGATAAATCTGTGCCAGGACTGAGGATTGACCCCGGCCGCCAGCTCAGAAGTCTGACACCTTACCCCTAGACCACCAGGTCACCTTTTTTTGTCCTATAAAATTAGAAAATCTAGAGAAGAATTAAGGTGGCGGGCTAACTTGAGTCTTCCCTATACAATAACATGTAGCAAAATCGAGTTCAAGGTGGCCCGCCATATTTTTAAATAACAATGTAACAAAATTCTGTTTTCACCACTCGTTTTTATTTCGTTTGTGCTCATATGTGCATGAACATGAACTATAGTGCTGTGAACATAGGCCTTTTATATAACATTTATTGAAGGCGATCCAGCTAAAGCTCAAGATAGCCCAACACATATTAAAACAAAACATAACAACATTCTGTTTTCACCATTATTTTGTTCTTTGTTTGTGCTCATATGTGCCCGAAAATAAACATTTGTGCTCTAAAATTAGGAATGCTATATAACATTTAATGTGGCGGGCCAAGTTGAGCCTTTCCTATATATAACCTGTAGAAAAATAGAGTACAAGTTGGCTCGCCACATTTTGAGATATCAATGTAACAAAATTCTGTTTTCACCATTCGTTTTTATTTCGTTTGTGCTCATATGTGCATGAACATGAACTATAGTGCTGTGAAACTAGGCCTTTTAGATAACATTTAATGAAGGCGATCCAACTAGAGCTCAAGCTAGCCCACCACATTAACTGTTTTCTATATTTTCTAATTTTAGAGCACAAATACTCATTTTTGGGCACATATGAGCACAAACGAAAAACAAACGAATGGTGAAAACAGAATTTTGTTACATTGATATTTAAAAATGTGGCGGGCCAGCTTGAACTCAATTTTTCTACAGGTTATGGTATAGGGAAGACTCAAGTTAGCCCACCACATTAATTGTTCTCTAGATTTTCTAATTTTAAAGCACAAATGCTAATTTTCGGACACATATGAGCACAAATGGAGCACAATGGATTGACTTAAATAAATTTTGTTATGTTGTGTTTTTCAATATGTGGTGGGCTAGCTTGAGCTCAAGTTGGCCCACCACATTAAATATTTTCTAAATTGACCAGTTTCACAGCACAAATGTTCATGTTCGGGCACATATGAGCACAAATAGAGCACAAACGATTATACAAAAAAAGCTTTTTTTCAGCAATGTGGCGGGCTAACTTGAGTTACGTTGCAAACAGGCTAAATCTTCCCTTTCTCTCTTCTCCGTCGCACTCTACAAGAGACTATGAAGGTGTGGATTAGGCAGCAGTCCTTTCCTCCCTCCATTCCTAATAATAGCAAACGACCTTGAAGTAAACCATAACAAAAATTCCTTGTTCCCGGGCAAATTTCCTTTGGTTCTTTTTCAAACCCATTAACATAATTTGTTTTGAGTTTCACGAGTTGTAGGTGGGCACCTCTGTCTTGCTTCATCCTTTGCTTTATATAGATTAAATAATGTATTGATTTGTATATTTTTGTGTAAAGTTTAGTGATATCTAATTTTTTTAAATATGTATTTCATCTTCATTTTTGAAAGAAAGATTTTTACTATAAAATAATGAATCGAGGACAAAAATGTGCATACCGCGCCTGCTCAATTACACGGTGTACTTATGGTAATTTTTCCTAAATGGTTTCCCGTTTTTCCACGCAAACGAGGGTACTTCTCATAATTCTATCTTCCTCATACCTACCTTCTAATTTCTATTAAATGTGGAAAGCATTGACTGGCGTGAAGATACAATGAAAAAACAACACTACTAGAGCTTACTCTATTTACTTGAAAAACATATTTTAGACAGTGAAAATACATCATATTCAAATATAACAAATGTACATTTTTGTATAATTATAATTACATTTAAACTTGAATTAACATTTTTAAGATAAATACTATACTTACTATATTGACTTAATAATATAAAATGAGAGACTCCTTTAACCCACTGGCTCAAAAAGAATTCATTATTAACATTATATACATATATACATATATATATATATATATATATATATATACATATATATATATATATATATATATATATATATAAATAATCTAAACCTTTTTTAAAGGGTTTTGAACTAAAAGTTTAGTACCCTCTAATTAAATAAAAGCTAATGTATATACTTTTGATTTTTTTCACTTGACGAGAAAAAGGGGCATTTTAAGTTCATAAAAACCATTGAAATAACTATCATATTTTATAAATTAATTATATCTATGATAAAATGACCTCTCACTAAGCGTTTACTTAGAACAAGTGGCGCACTCAATGGGGTGGAGTAAACGGGGCACCTTCCCCCATGACCCCTAATAATTTCAATACAAACATAAATTATTTACTTTATAACTAAAGCATAAGACACAGAAGATGAGTCGGATACATAGGCTCCTTTTTAAGACTTGGTTTAAGACTTTATATTCAAAACACACACATATTAAAAGTGCCACTTATATTCTCATTTGAAAAAAGTACAACCATAGTAGCTTCCATACATTGTATACAAGAAAATGTATATAACTAGTAGCCACCATTCTGGTAATTAAGTTCGTTTTAGTTTTTAAGTCTCTTAATACAAGATATGGGTTATTACACCGAGGACCTCGCTTATAGAGACTTCAGAATCACTCGCACACCATCCAATTTCGGTTAAAATTAATACTAAAGTACTTCGAACTGAAAAAGCTACCATAGCGTGATATTCAACACATTAACATATATTGACATATACCGGGGCTCTCACATTTTAGACCGAAGGAGCCTTTGTACCAGAAAAAATGAATGGCCGAACTCTCACAAAAATATTTACACTAGTATTATGATCATTCAATAAATACATTTAAATCTCACAAGTCTTTTATAATTTAATACTTGAATGAATATAAAAGAAGAACTACACTACACCCCGACCTCCGCGACACTCAAAAACAAGTTATATTTTGAGTGCGATGACTTATAAGACCAGGTAGCTTACAGCGTTAATACCAACGTACCAGTTTCTTATTTGTGTACAGAGGTGTAATTTTTTTATCACGTAATATAAAAATATTTTGTTAACAACACATAAACCGTACTAAATGTTGATTTCAATACACAGTCCGACACTTTATCTCATTTGGTAGCGTGTTTGTATACTGAGCTAAAGGTCCCGGGTTCGATTCCCAAAATGTTCGAAAAACGTATCATTGGTTGACTGTGCTTTTCCCCTTTCACAATGATGAATTAACTGTCAGGGGGCTGGATGTTGTATTTGTTCTAGATTTAAGTTAGTTTGTCAGACTCTGAGGAAATAATCTACATTCTACGGTGTGTCTGTCGCTAGTTTTATATCGAGTGTCACTCATTGAGCGTGAACTGGGAAAGAGGGAAGGGTTGATAGGGTGGGGTATTACCAAATTTTTTCTCCCCCATCGAAATGTGCCTTCCTCCAGTTTGTTAAACTTCCCTCTGATATACTTGAGTTTGAAGCTGAAAGATGATTTGCATCAAACTTCAAAAAGATTCTATAACACTCTATTATTATTTCTAAATGCTTAAGGGACACCCCAAATAGCTTTTAGTGGCATTCCATTTTCAAATATTTTCCACTGGCTTGGAGTCAATCCCCAAAAACTCCTTAAAAATAGTTTTTTTACAAACTACCTCGCCCAACACTAATAAAGTTTCGCCGATACTCTTGATAGTCATCACAATATTTTTTTTTTCGTTGTGACTTACTACCCGTTTGAGTTGTACACATACATCAATTTACCCTAATGAACAAGGAATGAGGAAGGTGACATTTTAGATTGAATGTACCTACATTTGCGTATATTGAGAGTGGGGAACCATTTTAGGGAAAAATACCCTTGTTACACCCGGCTGGGATGAACTTCAATCTTAGAGGACAACTTTATTTCCAACTGAGGGAGGGGGGGCGGGGGGGGATATAGGTGGAGGACACACATATTATCTCCAACTTTGAGGGGGGCATATATTATTACCAACTTATATAACACAAATGTAGCTGAATCTAATATTACCCTTTAAATATATAGTTTGACACACTCAGTTGAACATTAATATAAATTCAAGATTTTCACTATACTACAAATTGGTTTATGAATAGGCCTACTTACAAGAGGGTTATTAAATTTATATTGAAAAGTTAACACATAATTCAAGTGAACATTTACGTCACCAAATACCTTAATTCTTTCATTAACTTGCGTACTATATACATTTGTTCATGTACTATAATAAACTATGTTCTTGTACAAAACAAATTTATGTGTGTCAAACAGCCACGTGATTTATTAAATTTAGAAATAATGTTTCTAAAGTATGTTTTAAGATGGCACGGATAACATAAAACTATATCCACTTTGCATGGGGAGATTTTTCTTACAGACTACTGTCCACATTAATGAAGCAAGATCGATTGGTTTAATAAGGTTATAAAATGCATATGTGAAATCTTGCAGTTAAGTAAACTATTTAAACAAATCATTAAATTCACTATAGAAGGGGACTTTTCCATAAAGTGAAACTATTGGGGGTGACATGTTTACACGCCATGAAACCACTTACTATTGGTTTCGTAAATCTAATACAATGCCTAGTTTCACGGGTGATATATTTTCCCCTTGGATAAAATTTTCGGAGACATCACAAAATTTAATAAGGGCGATTTTAATTTTGCTTTTTTAAGGAAAGTACAGCAGTTAGGGCTGAAGGTATTGTTCATATTCATCAGGTGAAAAAATGTTCTGAGCAAATAAAATACGAGTCATGACTCCATTTTCCATTTCGTTCAGAAGGGAATACATCTTCATCTGACATCAGAATCTTTAGGGAAGTCATAGTGTATAACACCATATCTCTTAGATTACTTTTATTGCATACGGCAACGGTACAAAGCTTACCCGGAATTTTTTTAATATCGGTATTACACTTTTCGTAACCCTTCACGCATAAATAATAAAAAAGCTTACTATAAACATACAAACATTTACTATTCACATTGACTTTGGAAGCATACTTGACATAAATAAGAAGTTAGTAACGAGCGGTAAGCGTATAACCCGAACGGGTAGTAAGACTCGGTGCTAAATAATAATAATAATAATAGTAACGAGCGCACCCGCCTCGGTGGCGTGGATAGCTAACGCGCTAGTCGTGTTGAGATCTACTGCTGAGGATGGGGAGATCGAGGTTTAAATCTCGGTCGGGTGAACTGGGGTGGTTTTTCCTCATTGGTTTTCCACTCTCCTTCCACGCAAATTCGGGTTCACTTCCACTAATTCAACCTTCCCAATTCCTAATCCATTAGCGTAATTAGTACTTAGGCGTATAACCCGAACGGGTAGTAAGACGTGGTGCTAAATAATATTAATAAAAAGTGCGGCACTGCAAAGTCACATGATCTGAACAGAAGCAAGCTTGACTAGGTCACGATCAGACGTTACAGCAGCGCTGCGTGTTAGGGTAGAGCTGAATGCTGGCCGGTAAAGTGAACGAGCCTTCCCTACAACTCTAGTAGCCTTAGTATAAGGAAGGACCCATCAAGATGACCAAATAAATCTTAAAATTTGAAATTTCTCAGTGAGTTGAGTAATAGCAGGAGGAAGGGGAGCTTGGAGGTCAACATTTTCAAAACTAATATATTTAATTACTTCTCTGTATTGTAAAGAATTTAAATTTATTAATTAGGTACGGGAAACAATACAAATAGACATTTACATAATAATAATAATAATAATAATAATAATAATATTATTATTATTATTATTATTATTATTATTTATTATTATTATTATTATTATTATTATTATTATAATCATTATTTAAAATTGCATTCTGAGAAATAGTGGTGATGGAGTATAATAGAAAAAAAAACTTTTTGAGATTAAGAAAAAAATAAAATTTTGACAGATAAATAAAGATAAATCAAATCCCAGATAGCCAAAATAACATTAGACTATAAATTTCTCAAAGTGGGTTGGGGAATAAGGGGTCCAAAATCTACAAAATTAATAGAAACTACTACATCTCAGTGCAGTGTCGTTAAAATTCGAATTTTGGCATGCCCGTAAATGCACCACTCCAAATAACTAATAAGTCTGAACATTTTAAAATGTAACTCCATGAAATCAAGGGAGGGGCGGGGGAAGTTATAAAAAACCTTTTATCTATAGTTGAAAATCGAAATTTGGCTGGCAGGTAGAAGTACAACTATAGATAAAGAAAGTATTCTTTAAAATATGTGTTTAAATGGGAGTTAGAGAAATTATGATTGGGGAGGAGAAGGAAAAATTTTCAAAAACCAATAGAAACCATTACTAACAGAACAATTTATTTGATAAGCTGAGGTGCTTAGTACTAGAGTGATTCTTTCAAATTAATTAACCTTTAGTTAGTAAATTTAAACTATTTCTTTTGGTGTTCATTTCAATAATGTCTCCACGTAAGCAAGCAAATATTGATGCAAAGAATGCATATATATATATAATAGATTTTACTTCTTATAGGTAGTAGTTAATTTGTGGCTTCATCAACATACAAAGTTCTCGCCTCATACGTGTCTGAAATTGTATTTTTGGTAGTTTAGATCAGGGTTTCTCAAACTGCGAGGCACGAAGGGATTTCAGATGAGGTGTGAACCAATCTTTCACTTCCTTCGACTTGCTAAATTATGATTGACTAAAAAAATAATATTCTGTTTGGCCTATGAAGCAATAAAATTAATTAATATCTTACAAAACTTTACTATTTTTAATAAACTTCTACAAAGATCTTATCAGAAAATAAAGAAATCAATTAAATAATAAATGTCTCATTTTTGTATTTTAACGTAAAAAAGTTATTTTATTTTAAGAATAAGAGTCTTAACAATTACTTTTAATTTTCATATAAGGCTCAAGAGCATAGAGTTTGAGAAAACCTGGTTTAGATGATTTGCTAAAAATAAGATAATTTACCCAACTTAAATGTGAGCGAAGCCGTGGGCAAACTCGAGTAAGTTAATATGATTATAAAAAAATGAATTATCGATTAACTCATTTAGCAAAATTAATCAACAATAATACTTAGAAAGACTGATAAAATATACTTTGGCATTTAAAAAAAATTCAAAATTCAAAATAAAACAAAATTATTAAAATGGTGTGACCACACATGTATGTGCTAATTAATAAAAAACGGTACGGGTACAAAACTGTACAAAAACTAGTACAAAACCTTGGCAATGTAAAAAGTTCAACATAAAAAAGTGGTACTACGGGTTAATGGACGTGCTGCTATACCTTGGGAAGTAGTAAATTGAGAAAAGACTTATATATTTTGAAACGGTAGTATATACTATTTAACTAAACACCACACACCTCGCCATCTATTAGCATCACTACAAATCATAACGAATGTTTCCGGAGACAGCAAAACATATTTTAATAAATGGTCTAAAAATTAACTTTACAAAAAGTCATTTGGCCTAAAGTCGTTTGGCCTAAAGGCATTTGGCCTAAAAGGCATTTAGCCTAAAGTCATTTGGCCTAAAGGCATTTGGCCTAAAGGCATTTGGCCTAAAAGGCATTTGGCCTAAAGGCGTTTAGCCTACACTTTAGGCCAAATGACGGTACCCAGACCACCTTTAATCCGAAAGGTTTTTAAAAATACCCGTTAAGTAGCGATGCTTTTATTTGAGACTGCACGTGGCGATCCTCGTGTTGAAGGACTCAAGCTGTCTCAAAAGGCGCAGCCAAATTAACCTGGAGGTTGTCTGTCCGGTGTATATTTGTCTGTGGATAAGTGGCATCATATTGCTTGCACCTTCTGATCAGAGACATCACATTGCTATGTAAACAGGCATGTAAAATAATGGAGGGCTAGAAGAGTATGTGGATAACTACGGGTACACATTTGTTTATGTCAACTGTTGGCAGCACTGAGATTAAATTAGTATTTTCGTGGCATAGAAAGTCATTTACCAAATTCTGTAAAGACTTGATTTTGTGTGTCTGTGTATTTTAATGAGATTTACAGCTAAAAACTACTATTTGATCATTTTATTATATTTTAATTTTACATTTAGTTGAGATATGTAACATAAACTTTCTGAATCGACTGATTATATAACCACACGACTTATAAACTAACTTAAATCTAGAACAGATACAACATCCAACTATCGGCTGTTAATTCATCACTTTGAAAGGGAAAACCCACATTTTACCAATGATTAATTTGTCAGCCATCCAAGGGAATCGAACCTGGGACAGGCAAGCTAAAGGTGTCAGACCATTTTACTATAGCTTTCTGACTTGTAAATATAGGCCTGTGAGCTGTTGATATTGAATTGCAACGCTTTACTGTTATAGTTGTAGGAGCAGTCAATATAATATATAACTTGACATCTAGGTAGGTTTTTGACAAACAATTCTTAGAGCATGCAAGTGTACGGGCCGAACTTAAAAGTGCTCTTTGCCGTTTTCTAAACAATTTTCTGACATTTATTAGATTTTTAATTTAAATCAATTATCAACCATTAATCAACTCTTTATTTTAGTAAAAACCCATCAAGCTCAACTTCAGAGTAGGAGCACTGGATGTTGTTCATCCAGTGAAGGCTCGGGAGCTTTCATATGTGACTTTTTCTAGGGCTCATTGAGTTTGAGTGATTTTTATGTTTTAAGTGATAACATGTACAAATTATATCACTTTTGTGCTTATTATTTATCATTAAAATAATTACTATGAACTTAAAATTCATTTAAACTGTCTTACTCCTCTCTCTATAATATCTTAACTAACAATGTATGTGTGCGTACTCTCACATACATATGGTGTATAAATATATGCATTTATTATTATTATTATTATTATTATTATTATTATTATTAATATATAAAAATGCATAGAATCAGCCTGAAATCGAGCCACACTCACCGAGAAGCCGTCTTCTGTTGGGGAAGATGATGCCAACTTTAGTGGGGTAGAGGGTATCATTTGTTCAACACAACAAAATCTCCATCCATTAATCTCAGTTTTCTAGACCAGAACCGGTAATTTTTCATACCGGTAGCTCCTCAGCTATCCTCACGAGGCTGAGCTAGTCACGTTCCAGACCAAATATTTCACAAAAATATCTGTAAGCACCGGGGATCGAATCTGGGACCTCTGGATCTGTGTCCAAGAACTCTTATCACTATATCTCAAAGGTAGTCATTATTATTACTATAAAGACATATTATAATAACTTAACTAATAATAATAATTATTATTATTATTACTAGCACCGCGTCTTACTACCCGTTCGGGTTATACGCACTTATGCTAATGTGTAATTGTAGGGTGATTGTGAGATGAAATGAAGGACCTACAGTTTAACGTGAAATCCGAACCACGGTGGCAGCCTGGCATTCCCCGCCAATGCTGTAACCACTGAGCTATGCAGGCAGAGCTATAATATCTAGATGGAGTAATCCTCACTAAAATAATAAATACAAACTTTGGCTATTTGATTCTTAAATATGCAATACCTTAAAAATATAATAATTGTACAAGTAGCAGCAAAATTCCTACTCCCGAGTCGAAGGTGGCTGCGTCATCTGATAGATCGTGATCTTAATAAAATCACACATTTGTAGCCGACGATTTCAGCACGTCCATCATAGACTCTGCCTTAAAATATAAGTGAAGAATGACTCTTGGCACGGGATGATTCCTTGATAGCTCAGTGGTAGAGCATTGGTGTACTAAACCAAAGATACCGTGTTCAATTCCCGTGTCCAGGTGTCATTTTTCAATATTCAAAATATGATACCTCACCTAGTTGTTACCATCTCAAGAGACCGTTAAAAATGAGGAACATCGCTACAAAAACCAATTGAGAGCATACAATGCTATTGTTTGTCCTTAAGTAATATATGGGTCAGAAACGAGAAGCATAATGAAGATTGAAAGAGAGAGACCAAGGACATCCAAACTGAAGATTACGATAAAAAAATATGGGGTTCAGTGATAGAAGAAGAGGGGTACGTACAGACAGTGGTGGCTCGTGTAAAGGCCCTGCGGAACTGCAGCACCTCCTATTTCCACTTGATATTATCGATAACATTTAATATAATGAATCCTTTTTTCTTTAATTCTTTATTTATTTTTGTAGTAAAATATATATTCCTTAAACTTAATGTCAGTACTTCAGTAGCCATCCCTCAGTTTATAGAAAAGATACAAATATTTTTTTATGGAACTGTGCGCTTCACAGTTTCAGCGATGTGATGTCTGAGTGTTGTGCACATGCGCACATAGAAGGGAAATGGGGAGGAAGGTGGGACTGCCAGGTATAAAGAGCACTGTTTCTCTAGCAGTTCCGGCTCTGGGGTGATGGTGTAAGGAAGTGGTTTTTTTTACTGAGTGTGTGTTATGCTTAAAAACCGTGTATCATATTCTTGAATGTGATAAAGTGTAGAAGATTGTAGATTTAGATTATTATTCTGCTTCCAGCTATTCTATTTGATTAATTTTTTTTTCGGTTCTTTTATTTAACAGAAGACTTTAACAATGGCCTTGCATCCCCAAGAAATAAGTTCTGTGACTGTGAGTTAACTTCAACAGCTTAAGTTTTCACAGCTATCTTTCCATGAGAAAGTTACAGTTAAGAAAAGAGGTCGTTCAACACCTGATATTCTAATATCACAGCCAGGCAAAAGCAACAAGAAATATATTCGTAGCTTTAATTCTGAATGGTACAAACGGAAAAGCTGGCTTTGCGACTGTGAATTAAAAAATGCACTGTTTTGCTTCCCGTGTTTTCTGTTTGGAGGTGATGTATCATGGACAATAGATGGTTTTAGAAATACAAACAAAATGAAAGAAAAAAACTGAAAAGCATGAAAAGTCAAAGGAGCACGCTGATAATGTTGTTTCACTGTCACCTTTAGGAACCATAAGTATTAAGGAGAAACTTAGTGAGACATACAGACTTTCAATCAATGAGCATAATATAAAAGTTAAAAAGAACCGTGAAATTTTGTCCAAAATAATAGACTGAATTTACTTTTGTGGAAACTTTGAAACTCACTTACATGGACATGATGAAAAATACGATTCAGTAAATCCATGGATATTTAGAGGTGTAGTAAATTTTGCATTTAAATTAGATTCAAATTTGAAGAATCCCTTAGAAACCAGTGCAGTCTTCAAAGGTTTTTATAAGACCATTCAGAATGAGATACTTGACTGCTTGCAACAAATATACCACGATGAGATAAGGACGGAAATTAGAAAACCTTCCTTTGTATCTGGTATGGCTGATGACACAACAGATGTTTCAGAATACACTCAAATGGTCCTTGTTCTACGGTACGTATTGAATGGAAAAATATTTAAGCGTTTTGAGGATTCTTTATTCCAGAAAATATAACTGCAGATGGCATATCAAAACTTATTTTAGAACAATTGGACATAATCCTTCATGGAAATGGACAAAAACTGATAGTTCAGACATTTGATGGTAAAAATGTCATGAAAGGCAAAAAAGCAGGATTTCAAGCAAAAATAAAAGCAGTTTATATTAATGCACATTTCATTCACTGTTATGACATCAACTTAATTTGATAATGAGAAATGCAGCAAGTATTATACGAAACGCAAGAATCTTTTTTCTCCAACATTCTGGCTATTTTAACATTCTTCTCAAGATCACCACAACGTGTGTCCATTCTCAAGAAACATATGGACGTCAGCATTCCACGTCCATCCTCTACAAGGTAGAATTTTAAAATACGGACCATAAACAGAGTTCAAGAAAATTTGCAACCTTTAAAAAACTGCCTTACTGAAATTAAATCAACATCAAATGCAGATCAAACCATTGCAGAAGCAACAGGAATTTTAAAATAACTGAATGATGATAATTTCAAGTTTTGGTTAGAGATCTTTCATCAGATTATGCCTCATGTTGAAATAATTTACAACCAAATCAAATCTCGAGAAATTAGTGTGTTTAAAGTTATTGAATATATAACAAATTTCAAAACTGCTATTTTAGAATAGAGAAACTCAAAGTACTGTGAAAATCCTACAAAGACACTCATAGCAGAAGCTAAGGAAGTGTGTGACTATATATGTGTTGATATAATGGACAGATATTCTTCCACTAAACACTAAATAGCTGCTAAATTGTTCAACAAGAAATGCTTCACTAGAATTAAGAATGAACATCCCACAAAAGAGATAGTACTGACCACTTAAGCTTATCCCATGATTGACAAAGAAAAGCTTGAAACTGAACTAAAAGTATTCTATTGTAGGACTGATATTCATGAATATTAAAAATTAATTGAGGTGCTTAAATTTATCTTGGAAAATAATTTAGATGATGTTTTTAGTGAAATTATGAAACTGATAAAAATCCTCTTGACAATTCCCATGACTACATCAAAAGCAGAGCGCTGCTTTTCAACATTGAAAAGAATAAAAACTTTTTTAAAAAGCACTATGAATTCGTAAAGACTAAATGCGCTGGCACTACTTTCAATGGAGAAAATTTTTCTCAATTGTCATCTAAAAATCAAGGAGAAAATTATAGAACTTTTTGCGTAAATCAAAACCAGAATGGATTTAATTTTAAAATGAATAGATCAAGCTTGAACTGTAACAATTTAAGTTAAAGTAAGTAAAAAAGTTTTTTTGTTAAGATTTTATCAAGTTCCTGAATACATTTTCTTTTTATAAATGTTTTTTTCCTTTTACACAATTTTAAAACAAAGGCTAAACATTTTCTGGAGCAGCACCCCCACTAATTTTAGCTACTAGCCACCACTGGGTACAGAAGAAGAAAAAATAGAAAAATATATGAGATGATGAAACAACAAAATGTAGTGCAGAAGATGCGAGTGAGTAGAATTAGATGTGCGGACCATGTGACCAGGATGAGACCAGAAAGAAGCCCGAGCGTGGTGCTCAAAGGAATTCCCGAAACCTCTGGACCACTTGGATGTCCCAGAATCAGGGGGAAGGATGACGTCACCAAGTATCTGAAGGAACTGGAGTGGGATAATATTGTAGTGAAGTGGTCCAAGATAGAAGAAGATGGATGAGTCTTATGGGGTCGGGTCGTGGCCTCGATCACTAATATGAAAAATAACACAAGAAAACTAATTGATTTTATCCAGTAAAAACCAGTAAATTTAGAACCAAATTTGTTCTAATACCAACCCTTGAGATTACTACAGGGTAAAACACTGAGACGCGTTGATGAAATTTAGAAATCCCACTTTATATAAGAAATTGTTGATAATTTAATATATCAGTTTCGATTAAATAGAGTTGAAAATTATCAGCAGGATTTGACCAGATAAAAAGATTTAAATTTTGAGTTTGAAGTTTAAAAAAAAATCAACGATGCTTTACGAAAATATGTTCACTTCTGAGATTAAAACTAATAAAAAGGTTAGAAAAATAGATCCAACCTTACTCTATAAATAAAGTCATGTTTCGATAGGGTCACCATTGAACATCTTAAGATAATGAGGGATTGTTCTTAGAGAATTTTAAACAAGTTATCACACATCTTTTTAAAATATTTTAAACTTTATATCTAAACTTTTTAAGTGGTCAAAACTTTCACCTACACTTCGGTGAAAACAATATTTTAAAAATATCAAACCATAATATAATGCGGAATTTCTAAATGTCTGCAGCTATTCACGGTGCTCTCCAGTGTAGCACCCTCAAGCAATATTGTACAATTAATAGCTTTCCCGGGGAAATAAAACCTCTTAAATACGTGAAACTCGGAAAATAGTTAATCCAACGTTTGTGAAACTCCTGTGAAAATTCATGACTCTAATAAGAGTAAACTAATAATTTGTTATTCATTTAACTAAATTAATTACTTATATTGCGTATAACCCGAACGGGTAGTAAGACGCGGTGCTAATAATAATAATTACTTATGTAAATATATATGTAATATATATATTACAATCTGTTATGTATAAATATAAGTATTTATATTTAATTGCCACGTATATTCATGGTGGTTTTTTTTTAAATATTTGAATTAGAAAAATCTAGAGAGAGAGAGAAAAAAAAGTGAGTTATCTTACCTTCCTTTATTTTATACCTTGTCCATTGTAAAAGTAAAGTAGTAAGGTACGCATACACTGTTCGTTGTAGGAATATAGCTTAAATATCTTAGTCCTAGAGCACTAACAAAAGTTTGTCAAATGTGGAGCTCAGTGCGGAGTGATATACTTTATTTTAATTGAGGAGCAGTTTAAATGCCCTTAAATTAGTAATTATTATTTTAAACGTTTGTTGTAATGGTCTTTGTAGGCCGGAAGCTTGAGATTAATGTAATGTAACCTAAGTATTTAGTAGCACCCTGAGAACTACTATTCGATAGCTATCGCTTTTGTTTGAAACCACGTGACCCTCGAATCTATTAGTCAGTGGACATATAAACTGGAAGGTGAATCACAAGGTGGCGGCAGTTTCTCTCGACGTCACTCTCGATCTGGAAGTGAGCCTTGTTAGCGGAAACCTGACCATGAATCCTTAGAGAACAAACAAGCCTCTCAGGACAATCTAGACCGTAGAGACTCTTAAACTCTTGACGATAATACTCACCTTAACTTTCAATTAGAACCTGTAAGCTTACTCTTTAAACTAATAATGACAATAAACCAGTTTCACTGGGTATTTTTTTTCATAAAGGACCCACTAAACTAGCGATTTTCAACCTTTTTCAACTCACGGTACATTTAACAAGTTTTTTTTAAAGAGATTTATAATTCAAAAAAAGGTTTTAATGTTAGTTGTGCTTTTCAAAAGGTTTGTTTTTGAAATTTTTGTTAGTATTTTTACTATTCTACTTATTGCAATGAGATATAATTGAAAAGACGTAATTTATATGTTAAAAAAATCCTAAGACGTATTCCATTGGCCTAAAAAAAAGTGTCCCTTCCTCTCTATCATCATCACATTTTTTCTCAATGAAATAATGAAGAATCTTGTTTTTACTAAAAAGTTTTCTATTTAAGGAAAAATCTTATTGCTACAATATTGTTTTATATTTATATTAAGTTTAAAAAGGGTGAGATTTTTTTTAGAAATATTAACATGAGTATAAATTAAAAGTATTTGCTTACATCAAAATATCAGTGGGAAACCTGTGCTTGGTGATGCCTCATGATGTCCCTTGTCTGAGGTCATATGGTTGACAATCATAATCTCAAGTCCTCATTCAGTGTTTGAAGCCGCGACATGTTCTTGCACTTTATTGTGTTCCTAGCAGAGAAACCCGCTTCACAAAAATACGAAGTTGAGAAAGGAAGGAGTGCTCCAATCACTTTCTTTGTAACGATGGGGTACTCCGGTCAAAGAAACAACCAGAATGAGGCTAAATCTGTTGATGACGGCTTAAATTTCAGTCCTCTGTCGTTTCTTATGTCTGTCAGCCCATCTTCTTATGCAACAGTTAATTCAGTTGACTTTAAAGCACTTAACACAAATGGATCCCTCACCCAGTCCAAGGAAGAAACATCAAGTGATGGAAAATACTTTTCAATGTTTTTACTTAGGAGTGACACACTTTATAAAATTAAGTCAAAAATATTTTTGTTCAATTTGAAACTTTTGTCAGTTCAAGCAATTCAACCTTGATCTCTTTTTTGATTCTGGCTCCCCACTGTGCTATGTTTTCTTTCAAAGAGTTAATTTTGTCCATACAAGTAAGAAAATTTTCATTCTCTCTCTGCATACTATTTAAAAAAAAAAAATATGGCTTGGAATATATCGGCAAGGAAAGCAACATTATTGCACCAGGTCTCATCATTAAGTAGGTCAGCCATCTCAGACTCTGCAGGCGTGAAAAAACTATAAGCTCCTCCCTCAATGAATATACCCTTGAGAGCACCCACCCTCAAGATAGTTGCCTCACTTTAGCTTGCAATAGAAGTTGTGTATGAGCACAGTGCTGAAAACAACCTCGATTTTAATGGCCTACTTTTGATATAGTTCGCCATTTTAATCATATCATCGAGCAATTTTTGGAGCTCAGATACTAATGATTTGGAAATTATGGCCTCTCTATGCAGGAAACAATGTGTAAAAACAAATCCAGGATTCTTTTATTTGGCCAGTGCAACAAATACTTTCAGGTGGCCCACCGTCCGTCTAAATACTAATGCATGATTTCCATGACAAATCATGAAAACTAAAAAATTGGTGACAACGTCAAAAGTATTGGCCTTTTGTGGTTTCTGGAAGGGGTTTGCAAAATAAAAATTGTTCAATTATATCTCCATTACACATAGTCCTTCTGAATGCTAGGAGAAGAGCTTTTACAGTGATGCCAGTTGACTCATCCAATGGAGTGGCAAAAACATTGGCATCTTTAATAGTATATATCGCTTGTGACTCAATGTCTTGAGACATGTATTATATACGCCAAATAATAGGCCTAGTGTTATCTGACATTGGGATTTTCAAAATTTATTTTTCATATTCCTCGCCAAATAAAATATTAACAATTTTACAGCAAGCAGGTAAAATTACTGACTCAGCAATTGTATAAGATTTCATGTTTTTTGCCACGATTTCGGCAATGGTATAGTTTGGTTCTTGAGCTTTGTCAGAAATACTGCTTATTATAGTCCATTGTTCTGTCTGGCGTGATTTATCAGATTTAAGCCTTGTAAATATCCTATTGGTTTATCGCATGAATGTGAGTGCTTTGTGCAAAGGTGTTGTTTCAGCTTACTTAGAACCATGGCTTGGTTTGCCAGTTTCTCACCACAAATAACACATTCAGGACGTGGGTGCTCTTCTTCAGATGAAATGAATCCGAAGGATAAATATTCTTCAATATATTGGCACATTATGTTTTTAGAACTAACACTAACTGGACTAGTATGTGTGATACTACTGAAACTAGTGCCAGCCACACTTGTCTTGCTGTCTTCATCGGACCTACATTTTTTAATTATAAATGTATTTATGTCTAATAGGCTCTAAAAAATAAAATAAAAATATTAATATCAAAATAACTAAAACAAAGTAGAAATACGAGTAACAAACAAAAATGCATTAATACAAATTCACAAGGAATAACACACGATTCGAACAGCAGCTGACTGAAGACTGACAAAGTTGGTTTTACAAGAATTAAAGGTGGGGTGGTAAATTATATTGCAGATATATTTTGATAACAGTAGGGAAGGAAGTTCTTGGAATGTTACCATTGTAGCTTTACGTTTTTTTCTTTCTTATCTACCTTCTAAGAAAACTATACAGTAGTTCTAAAATTGACTGCAATAACTTTATTTTATGTCTCAATATTTTTTCTTACTTTTTTCTACCGTTCCTAAAAAATCTCGCGGCAGACCTACTGACTCTTCACAGTACACCGGTTGAAAAACGCTGCCTTACACCATCAATATCATTGTGAAAAATTGCGTATAGGGGTAGTATTGAAGGCTTGCGTAATATATTGAAGAATATAAAAAGTATATATTGAAGCTTCGTCAAAATAATGCATCGTGTAAGATGGTTACTGCACAATATATTACTTGCACAGTGTTTACGGGTTACAACCTTATGCAATATTGTATGTTTCCTTTTCTTGTGGTTCTGTTTTCTATAACTTTATAAAATAACAGTAATATCTATGTATGAGAAAAACTTGCTCTTATTATTTCGGGGATTTCCAAGTATTTAAAGTGACTCTAATCTGAAAACACCCAAGCCCAACAAAAGCAAGTTTTAGACGGTTGTATTATTAGTAGTATTAGTATTCTCTTAATACATAGAGTATGACTTTTATTGAATGCTATATTTCATTTCAGATAACTAACACTTCTGTTGACTTTGCGTTGTTCTATAAAATCGGACAATAATATTGACCGTCTATGTTCAAAAGATTTTCACGCAGTATATTGCTTCAATAATATTGATCGTGTAAGGAGCAGTTAAGTGACGCTTGGTTCTCGAGGTATCCTCGGTATTGTACAAGCGAGCAAACAGTGGTGACAGCATGGTAGGCCATCGCACGCTGTCCCTGCACCTGCAGCCACAGGCGAACTGAATCACTCTTTATATTTAACACCAGAGACAACGATTGCCAGCAAGGTAAATAAACATGATAGGAAACACTTGAAAGGAAAATATATGAGTGCATTTTAACAAATCAGTTTAATGTAACAAATGGCAGCTATAGATACATAGAACATATTCAGAGCACAAACCAATATATACTAAACAGTCCTTAGACTTGTCCATGTTAATTAGCCACACAGATTGTTAAACGACAGCTACTCTCTAAACGAGAGTTTGGCGTGAAGCGCCCACTAATTAGACAGACAGGTTAATTTATGCAAGTTATAATCTGTTGGTTGTCAGCTCCAGACATAGATAGATCAGCCGAAAATATTCATCAATTAATAGTACAGGATAAGTTCTAATTCAGTGTTCTTGTCCTCACTTTGTCATAAGCTGGCGCACGACCAATTGGTCTATGCCAGTAGGGCAGAAACGACCCACAAGTTGATCACCGAAACTAACCGAAACTAACCGAAACCTAACTAGGTATTGCCATTAGGCCACGAACAATCTGAACAGCCCCTTTCCCGACTAACTGCCTCACTGACTACAAAATGGTCAAATGGGCTAAGCTGGGGGAATCATTTCCATTTAAACTGCTGGTCTTGAGGACCAAGCAGAAAACATGTGAAGTACTAAATGGCTTCACGTCAAGTAAACTAAGTCGACCAACTGCCTCACTGACTACAAAATGTGGATACAGGCTAAGGTGTGGCGATCATTCCCATTCAAACTGCTGGTCTTGAGGACCAAGCAGAAAACATGTGAAGTACTAAATTGCTTCACGTAAGTCAATTAAGTTATAGAAAGTTAACCTGATGTTCCCGCCGAGGGACCGACCGAACCACCGAAAGTAATCTGAAGTTTGATTAATCGTTCAAATCCGTGGGGAGTAGGCGACTCTATGGCCGGACTTGAGTCTTAGGTTCCAGCCATAGAGCCATCTACTCCCCACTGAACATTAATAATGAGAGTAGCTAATCCTCTTAACAATTTATACAAACAACATTTTGAAGGGAGACAATCCGATCTTTTTTCTTGCTTACCAATTCTCACATAAGCTTGGCATTTAATTTGTTGAGTGAAATATAGTAGAAGGATTAGGACATTGGTGTCATCAGCATGGACAAGAACTTCAGGGATGTTGCTTTCTTCAACATGTGCAGCATGTAAGACTAGCCTTGTGTCGGTCTCTTCGTGGTCACAAGCAAGTTCAGTAAATTCTGTCACTTCAACAGACATTACTTTCCAGCACTTGTCTTGATTATCAATGAACATAACTCTACTCTGCAGTTTGTTTTGGTAGATAGGTGTGCTCCACAAATCAATTAGAAACTTGATCAGGTTAGCCTTGTTTTAATTAGCTGTAAGGAGCTATGGCCAATACTTTACTTTGAAGCCTCCTTTGATATTTTAACGCAACGCAGATTTAGTATTATCTTGCCCACGAGCTCTATCGAAGTCTTTAATCGAGTTAGTTTTGTACAAATCAAAAACTCTATCGATTCTGTTTCCAGGGCTGCCGAGTAATTTTAGGAAGATTGTCTCACCAATAGAAACTGTACAATGTTTTGTGAATATCAGTAACTATTACATATAATCATTATTAAATGCCATTTATTATTCTCGTCAATTCAGTTCGGTTGATTTTAAGCATATTAACTTAACGTGATGAATTTATGACGCGGAATGTTGTGATATTGTTTAGATTTGAACCTCGTTATGGCTTTTATCATTGGTTCAACCTTAGAAAAGGACTAAACCTTTTTTTATATAGAATTTATAGCAAAACAAATTTGGTATGAACATAGTTTTATTAATTTTATACTTGGCAAGGAATAAATTAAAACAAAAAGTGCGTTATTTTCGAAGTTTTTTTATCAAAAGAGATGAGAAAGTTACCGATTATGATTTCCGCGTTTCCATATTCATAATATACATACACAAAAACTGAATAAAATTACACTTAATACGTCTTTACCGCAGAAATGGTACTAGTTTTTCGTCTAGCTGATAGACCAAGTGATAATCTAGTTAATAGGGCCGAGTAATTTTAGAGAATTAGAAACTATAATTTGTGATCAACAAGATAGTAAAAGTATGTATTATGGTATATCATACGAGTCGTTAATACAAAGATAGCATTCAATAATATCAATGTCAAGTTTATAAATGAAAATTAGGGGTAGACTAGTGTTCTTGGTGAATCTCTAGACTCAATTTTATATTTATTTATTGACATTCCATTTTCAGTAGCGCATCATAATATACTATTTATGTTTATTTGAAAATCTAAGAAACCAACAGGCCATTTGATATCATCAGAAAACTATGAATAGTTTGAAAATTGTATATACTTACCATTGCCATTAATATTCTACTAAGTTGGTTACAGTAGATTCATTGTTTACAAACCCATGTTGGTTTTCAGAAAGTCTGTTTTTCGGGTAGTGAAACATTATAATGCTTCTGTGTTATTTTTTCAGATACTTTAGATAAAGTATGTTTAGTAGAGAGATATTAAGGATATATTACAAACATTGGTTTTAGCACTTTTTTCTACATATGAGAACGTCTATATAAGTTTTCCATTCTTCATTTGACCAATACGTATGAAAACATATGTTAACAATGGATTATAGATATGAACACAGCCTTGAACAGCTAAACCTGGGACTCCATCCACCCCAACAGTGCTGTATGAACTTAATTTCTTAATAGCAAGAGATACAGCCGAGTAAACTATGCGGCTGGAATACAAGAACACTTTAGTTTCAATAATATAACAAAACATATCTGGTAAAGTGGAGTCATACACTGAGCTGAAATATTTACTAATTTAATTTACTATTAAAAGAGGATATTTAATAATGTTCCCCAAAATTATTTCGAAACCAGCAAGAGAGAGACTGCTCACACGATTATTTTTTAACATGTTTTCAAAGATTCTTAGGTTGGCTCTTTAAATTTGTTTTCATTTAGTTAATCCAATTGGCTCCATCAAAACGTAAAGTTTAACTAATGTACACTACTGTAGTCTGAGAAAGATAAATAGGGTACCTATTCAACCCTCCCCTGTAGCGGTAGCGTCCTTTCCCTATCTGACCAAAATGTCACCACAGCGAGAGCGTCATACAAAAAGAAATATGCTAATAAATCATCAAGGACCTTTAATGACCACCACTCAATCCAACCAAACCCATGTGTCAGCACCTAACCTTGTTTATTTTTAACAGGGAATTAGATTATTTGAATTTATAACTTTATAAGATGAAATAAGGTTGCGACTTCTACGCATCATATTAGACATTTAAACATAATATAAATTCTCTCCAAATAATCAAAATTATAACCAGAGTTTACTTATAACTGGTAAATATCTGAGTTTATAACTTTATAAGATGACATAAGGGTGCGAGTTCTACGCTAAATATTAGACATTTAAACATAACATAAATTTTCTCCAATTAAACAAAATTATAATCAGAGTTTATTTATAACTGATAAATACCTAAGTTTATAACTTAATAAGATGACTTAAGGGTGCGAGTTCTACGTTAAATATTAGACATTTAAACATTATATAAATTCTCTCCAATTAAACAAAATTACAATCAGTTTATGAATTATTAATTATAGGACTAGCAGTAAAGTCAGTTTACAACATTAAAATATTACTCTAATAATGTCCACAATATACAATCTTACAATAGGGATTCTACAAGAAACATATAAGAGCTACCTTGAATTCAAATCTCAAAAGACTGGCTTGTCAATAAAGTACATAAAAAAGGAGTTACGGAAATATAGACTGTTCCATGCCTTTAATTCTCACTCTAATTGCTTCATACCTACGAATAACATAAGCTATACGCCAGCGCGTGAAGGCCTATTCCTCTGACCAAACTTTAATAATGAGTTTCAACGTGATCACAAAGAAAAAAGGTCAATTAATACTTTAATCTCAGCTCAACGATATTAGCCGTAATAAATAGATTTTATAAGACTATTTCCGCGACTTCGAAATTATATAGAAACGTGCAAAAAAACCTAATATAAATTAAAGGCAACGTCTTCCCATGCACAAAGATGCGGCCACATATTTAAATATCAGTACGCTAACCCTTCCCACTAACGTAATAGTTACAAAGAAAAAAATATTATTTGAATCCCTAACATTACGGCTACTTACATTCTAAGATGTTCCTTAGAACTATTGGCGTTAAAGAGTACTGAGAATCGCTGAGCACTTGCTTATATTCTGCTTGTAATAGCGAGGGAGATGTGGATGGATTGCATGACGTAAGGTGATGTCATTCACAGCAAATGAGAGCTTAGATCACCTCATCAGCGCCTGCGCACAACGCTGTGAGGTACTATATGATGATGTAGGGTGGGCACACTACAGCTCCAATAACCTCCACAAGGCTACGCTTGCGCATCAATCACTACATGGGTTTAGTCTTGTGGAAACAACCGCGCGTTCCCGAAAGGCCTCAAATATTGTTTACTCTTAGTGGCGGTCCCAGTTGTCGGCTGGCATTTCTTCATGCTTCGTATGTCGCTCCGGTATAGCCGTTAAATGGGGTAAGTGCTGGATGTACACTTGGTGGTGGAGGTTTGTTGATTATAGTTTGTAGCCACGGTACACTATAGTGGTTTGAGAAATAGATTTTTCTTTCTTATATAAAATTTAAGTTTTGATGAAAAATAAGTGGGAGATTCTGAGGAATGTTTAATAGTAGATTTAGGAACATAAATTTAGATTACACTTTGGATGAGAGTAATCTAAATAATCTGTGCGAATATTATTTTTATTTATGTTAATAATGGGGTCTATACATTTCGATAAGTAAAGTGGGAATTTAAGGACTAGTTATAAGATTAACGTTATTATATTCAGTAATGTAAAGTTATTCTAAACCATAACAGTTGAGGCAAGAAATTGAGTAGCTTTTAATCTAATGTAGTGATGAAAACTACTATCATAGTCATATTTATTATCATTAAACAAAATATATGTAGGCCTCTATTATGCGTGTCCCAACTTTATTTTATTAATGAACCTTGGAAAATACAAATCGTCTGTAGCGCTAGAACTGAGTAGTACCAACCTTTCATTAATTCTAAATGGGAAAAGTTATTAATCTATTTATTTTATTTCAAAAGGTGCCGTTCATCAAAATTGTCATGGAACCTGGAGAAAGGCCGTATAATCAGAAACAAAGCAGGTCAATGTTTGAGCCGTTAATTATTTAGGTTAAGTATTTTTTTTTAATTGGTAGAATATAAATTTTAATCTATGTATAATTTTTATACAGTTAAATTAAGTCTGTATTGTTAAGGTTAGGTTATGGTAGACCAAAGTATACAGACTTACTTTTGTGTGATAATATTGGAACCTTTATTCCTCAAACATTCTTACCACCGGAACCATCATAATATATGGCGTGTGCCCACAAGCAAGCTATTCCGTCTTAGCGGCCGCTACTTTGAGCTATGATAGTGCCAATATTTGCAGATTAAGGGTGTCGTGTGGTAAGCATGAACCCTTCGACCTTTAGTCCCAATTTTATAACATGGAGCTGCTAATTATTTATTCAAGTAGCTTCTCATTTGTTCTCACAAGGCCGAGTTTGCCCCATTTCAGACCCACTGCTTCACAGGTATATTTTGTAACTAAGCGCTAGGGATAGAACAAAGCAGGGACTGCTTCTGGAACTACTTAGGAACTCTGACCATGCAATAATTAAATAAGGAACACGGACCTTAGGAAAAATACCTTGCTATGACTTATTAGGTTTTCTTCAGCAAAATTAAAATTTTTGACACACATAAAATATTTTCAGATATATATTTTGTGTAAAATTGTTAGTCATTTTAATGTTTACTTTCTCTCGATCCTTTGGATGGATAACGAGTACTGATGAACTGGTGTCCTAGCCCGCATAGTCCCGAATTGGGCAGAGTGACCCCTAGACTTTGGTGTTGATAGTCAGCCACGATGGTTGAATCTCCTGCATTTTATCCTGGCCCCTGGCTTGGCTTATGACTAAGGAATGTTGATACAGTTTTTGTGGTCAGATTCTCTATTATATTTGTTTAAAGTCTAATCAAAACAACCTGAAATGCTCGTTCTATCATTCACAACTTATAACATACAATATTACCCAAACACACCTTATAATTTAGGCCGTGCAGTTACACTTGGATGTTTACTCCTCTTCGACAGATAGCCGAGTTTTATTAACGAACAATGTTTGCATTGATGTGGTTCTGGCATTATATAGCACACTGAACAAACACTAACTATACGTTTTGTCCTAATATAACACATACTAAATTGATGATTTACATTCATTTCACCTCCCTATTCATTGTTTTGCCCTCTATTCCACCCATACGGCAGTCAACTTTTATCTAGTTTTACCTGGATCATTTGATTAAAACACTAAAAATGTATTTGGGAGATAACTCTTAGTCTCTTACAGACCTAATTGATTTATTTTGATCTTTTCAACAGTAATTTTTATTAAATTCTAAAAATAAAGTTTTATTTCTATTCATTTATATGTTTCATGCAATGTTTGTTTAGCCTACTTATTGGTATATATATATTTATAAATGATGTCCCAAACACTAATAACTAATCACTCACTAGAGTTTATAGTCCGAAGAATGTAACATATGTGAATATTTGCACCATCTTATCATTAATTTTCAAACTTTGGTTTGTGTCTGACCCGTAGTGCAGAGAGAACTATGTTTAGTGCGCTATATTTAATAAAATGACCCTTCACTGTCCAGAGAACAGAAGATAAGACGGGACAGGCGAAGGAAAGATATTCACAAACCAGGTTCTTCCTCCTCGACACAGGATGATGCCTCTAAAGAAAAGAAGGATGTGGACCCAAAGAACCAAGAGGCCAAAGAGCAGAACCAAGAGGTGGCGAAAACCTTGGTAGGAGAAAAGTGTGCAGGTAGTACAGGTAAATAGTGTCTAAACTGCCGAAATATGAAATCTAATGAAATGGAATAGTTGTTAAATATTTCAATGGAAATAATCCAGTACATTTGATTTAGGTTCACCCACCCGACTATTTTAACAGTTAGGAACCCGCTTTGGTGGTCACATGGTCTAATGCAGTGGTTCTTAACCTTTTATTACTCACAACCCCCTAAATATCCTAAAATATTTTCATGGTCCCTCTAGCTTTTACTAACATATCATTCATTAAGATTTATTCTAAAATAGTATCTTTATTTACCGATTATAATAACAAACAAATAAAACCACAGAAATTTACTTACCCAAATATATTTAATAGGACCTCTGCTGTTGAACACTTTCCACTAATTTGTGTATTCTTGTTTCAATTGTATTACCTAATGCTATTTGCATGAAGGAGTCAATTTCACTGTTTTGTTTTAATATTCATAACTGGAAATTCCTTTTTCTCATAAATAAGTAGAAATAAAGGCAGCAAGTTTTGAATGGTGATGGTAAACAGATGGGAATTATATGTATTATCCATTATGTCTACTATTCGTGCTTCCCCTCCCCTCCATTACACCGGAAAATCGAGAGTCTACTGTACTTATAGGCTTATGATCATCAAATTCTTTCTTCCAAAACGTAAAATTTAAAATAATGCACTTCAGTAATCAAATAACATTTTAATTTTTTTTTTTTTGAGGCTCCCCCAAAAAAAACCTTTCACCACACAACTGCTGGTACACTTCCTTTAAATGCAACCTTCCTCAGTACTAATAATTAGCATATTTAGTACATAGAGATATAACCTGAACAGGTAGTAAGACATGGTGCTAAAAAAAAAAATAAACCTATTCTTTGAACATAAATGCTGGTACATTTCCTATTAAATGTTACCTGTTACGCTAATGATCCATTTGTGTTGACATGCCTTCATATACTAATCTATCTGTCACATTTCAACTAGTTTATATATATGCACGTAGCCCAAGTAGGTAGTAAAACATGGTACACAGAAATAAACATTGCAGAAAGAGGTTTATGATGGTGGAGTGTCACAATTAATCAGGAATATTTTGTTTGTGCACTCCATCTCGCTACTCAACTAATCTCTTTTTATGCTTTAAATAATAGCGTGAGTAAGGTAGAATTTAGAGGAGATAATACCTGCATTTTTGTGCAGGGGGATTAGAAAACCATTTAGCAAAAACCACTTTCAGTACACCTGTCTGGGATTTAAACTCTGACCTCGTCACTAGCAAACCAGACCAGATAAGTTGACGTTTTAGCCTGTGTGCTCACTGATGGGGGTAGCAAAGCATTTACATGGGTGATAATTTGTTGACTATAGATTTGTTTCTATTAAAGTTTTACTGGAAAAGTAATAATTTCACTCAGATATTAAGGTAAGTTTCACCCATATACTGTTTACAACTGTACTTTATATAATTTGTTTATACTCATTATTTAACATAAATCATACTTTCTTTTAATTTTTCTGGACACACAATTTACAGATACATCTTTTCTTGTTGAGGTTGAAATAATTTCTCGTTTTGCAACTCTTATAATGAGAACTGAACAACCAACTAAGTCATTGTAAGGCTCTTTTCCAGTGTTATTTGGCCAAATGATGAAGAAATTGCTCATTTTTATAACACAATTTTGACAATACATGTTGTAGGCCCCCAGTGTAGTCCTTGAATCCTTTACAGAAAAATATACTTATTTTATAAGTCATAAACCAAGAGTGCTTTAGCAAATTTCAATTTCCTAAGAGCTTTTTTTATGTATCATCTTAACATTTTCAATGATTTTTTTTTAGGTAATCTATTAATCAACAATCACTTCATCAGACGATTATTCACTGTAATATGAAAGGGTGTAGCATTCTTAGATATTTAATCAACATTTTTTTTTTTTGGTTCTCAGTATTTATCACTAATAGCTTTCCAACCACAAACTGTAGTAGCAATTTATTGGATTCAATTAAACATGGAAAGGAAGATAAAAGGTCACTTGGCCAGAAAAATTGAGTTTCAAACATGAACTCCCATTTAAATAACAACACATCACGCATTATTATATTAACTTCTCCTGAAGAATGGACATTAATATAATTCATTATAAGTCATTAATCAATACGATACAGTTAATTATCATATTTTATTGTTGTTTTTCTAGAAGCCAAAGAAGTGCCGGTATTTGACTTTGCTAGTTTGAAGCGTGAGACGGATGAGATAACTGCCATGACAAGTAAGAGGTTCAGCAAGCGTCAAGTATACAGCAATTGGTCGAGATACGAGGAGCTGTCAGAGGCCCACGAGGCATGGAAAGAGGAGAAGAACCCCTCTGCAGACTTTGAGTCTCTTTTAAATGCACCTGTGTCAGGTGAGAAGTAAGAGCATTGATGTACACTTTAGAAAATATAGATACATTTTTTAAAGCTAACATTGATAACCTATTATTGTTATCATTGGTGTTACCTTATAACTTTTGGTAATATCTATCAAAGTTACAGTTTCAGATCACATGCACACAAGAAAGTAGATCTAAAAGGTTTTGTAGGCAAAACAAAACACAGTAACTTAACATTTTCCCAATAATTTTCTTATTTTTTAATCGTGAAATACTCAATCAGCACTACAGTAGCCCCATGGCTTCTTTGGTTCTGACTGACAGCTCACAGCTGACTTCTGATGGTCAACATTTAGGTATGTACCTACATTGTGGCTGTCAGAAGTGACAGCTGCTAAACACATGTTTTTGCAGATCATTTGGTTCAGCGTATGGATACATAATTTGATCTGGTAACTTTTCAAAGCTGTCAGTCAGCACCAAAGAAGCCATGGGACTACTGTAGGTAGGAATGCTAAGGTTTAATATTTTAATGCCAGTCTATTTTTACCATTTGATATGCTCGAGAGATTCACACACAAATTGACATTGGGGGCATTCATGTGAGAAATTCACCAGTCACTTGTCTAGAGTCGGGTCAAGTCTTATCTGATAGGTCTAGACTCTATATGTAGACAGAGTGTGTTAATAGCACTTTATAACACACTTTGGTGTCCTATCCTTTCGTTTAATATTATTACTATCATTATTATCATCATTGGAGTTTTATGGCGTGCCGACGTACTATTTTAAATTGGGTAGTTTATTTTACTAATAATTACAAAACAGGACCACTGTTCTCTGTATATATATAAAATAGCAGGAAATTATTGTTTTGGAGTACACAATAATTAGGAAATCTCAGACATGAATACCTAGTCGTATTATTTGTATTTATAAATATTTGATAGGCATTTATTTTGAGTTATTGAAGCACTTTATTTGTCGATGACATGTTAGGAATAACTGTTGCCCTATTATTGCAGTTAAACTGAGCTGGAGTGGTTATTTCTTCTCCGTACTGTTTGATTGTTTAAGACTGAGCTGGCATGCTTGTCACACATCATTGTGTCTCTTCTTATTTTGAGTCATAGGCTAAATTGCAACCACATGACCCTCACAGAAGGGTCCACCAGTAAAAAGTCACCCCAGCACAATTTATATAAAAGAAAAAATGTGTGCCAGGTCTTTCACCAAAAACAGTGTGAATCCCACACTGTAAACATTGATGGGAGAATCTTTGAGGACGCCTTTATAGTAGATTTTTTATGCCAGTATAATTAATAACCAACTAAACCACACAATTGACATTATTCCCATGTTAAGTTCTCTTGGTTTGAGAAACTGATTGTTCAAATATCCTAAACTGGGAATTTGTTAAATAAAATGTAAATGATTCTATTATATCATCTTCATCCTGTTTAGGATTACTACTACTATAAATTATTGAAGTGTGTGTAAATATGTGTTAGTGTTTTTACTTTTATTTGTGCTCAGTTATTTTCCTACTATTCTATCATTATATTTATTACAAATTGTTTTTGCTCAATGCAGTTTATTTCATATAATATTAAACTGGGAATGTGAGTCCTTAATATTTTGGAGAGGACACTAATAGTTATGTTGCATTTCAAGTTGTTTAATAAAAAGCTGGTCGAGCCAAGGTATAAATGAACCAGCCGGATCCATCTCTACATATGTTGTACATGAAACTTTACTTTTTCTGTTTAGCTGGTGGTCATTTCAAGTTCAAGTCTGAACGCTCCTGGGATGTGAACCCAGCATCCTTGTATAGCGAGTACTTCGCCCTTGACTTGGATACGATATCACAAGGGTTGGCATGTATCCCCTTCTATCAGAAACTGGACCTTCCCAAGAATCTCTTTTCTGTAAGCACTGATCATTTAAACATTTTGTACTCATTTAACTCTTTTTGAACCCACCTCGGTGGCATATTTGGTTAACATGCTAGACTGCCGAGGATGGGGAGATGAATATTCAAATCTCGGTCAGGTGAACTGGGTTTTCCACTCTCCCTCCACACAAATGTGGGTTCACTTCCTCTAAATTCAACCTTCCTATTTCATAGCCCATTAGCGTAAGTAGTACTTAAGCGTATAACCCGAACGGGTATTAAGACGCTGTGCCAAATAAAGAAAAACTCTTTTTGATTGGATCTAGATTCAGTATATTCTTGAGTTTTAAAATCTATTAACTAAATTTTTTGTTAATTGGGTTAGGCTGAAAAAATATTTTATTCTTGTTATTTTTATTATCTTATTCGCAAATATTACTTGGAAAATGTTTTAATAAAATGAATTGGTGCCTAATGTCTTGGAAAGACATTGTAGATAACAGACTACAATAATGTAAAATAATTGGTAGTCAAGGAAGCCAACCTGAAAGGTTAGTAAGGTTAGGCCTAGATAAAAAAAAAACACTTTTCTCTTAATTTCTTATCTTCTCAAACTATTTAACTAAATTACACATCACACATAGTTTGAATTTTTGGAGAGATTCCTTTATCAATAGAAGATACACATTGAAAAAATACAAAGAAAAACAGGCTATAGAACTACATGCTTCTAGAATGATTTGAAATATTTACCTGAAAACTTGCAGTGTTGCCAAATCGAGGAAACTAAATATGGTTTGAAAAGAAAAATAGGTTGCTGAGAATGAATGATTAAAATAACTTTAAAACTAATAGGGACTATTCTTGAAATAATTAATAAAAAATAAAAATGAATAAAAAGATTTTTGAAAGACATAATAAATGAAATAATTGTAAGAATTTTCTTAATCTCAGATTTAAACCAGGGGGTAGTCTGGATTTGTTTACCCATTAATGTGCAAGTTCCCATTGCCTAAGTTGAGAGTTATTGCAAGTGGCTGTCGGGAATTCTCTGGTGGTGTAGCAGGATTCTAAGTCCTTGTGAGTGTTAGCATGGAAAGTAACTGTCTTATCTAGATTTTTATGGTTGTTATCAAAACGATGATTGTTCGTGCGTATTCTCAGAGGTCCTGTTATGAGTCCAATGTATTCAGCCTCACTAAAATTACATTGAAGTTGGTAGATTAAGTTGGTTATGTTGCAGTCACAATGGCCTTGGATGGGGTATTGCTTCTTCATGTTCTTATTATTGAAGGTCTTGTTGGATGGGTGGATCTTGCAGGCGTTGCAGCGTTGTTTTGCTGTGTTGATTGAGGCGAACATTTTGTTGGGGTCAGGCAATTTTGGATGTACAAGAGGTTTGTGAGATTAGATGGCCGTTTGAGAGAGATTCTTGTGGGAGAGCTGAGAAGGTTTTGAGTCGTGAGTGGAGGGAGTTAGAAAATTGTAGCCATTCTTGAGGATCGTGTCGATTGTTTGCAGTCCTGTATGGAGTTTGGTAATGAAACATATATCAGAAGTTTTTCTGTGATTTGTCGAATAATTTGAGATGGCTCCGAAGATTTGAGTATCAATGAGAGTTTAAGGGTACCCTCTTTCTTGAAATGCTGAAGAAAGTTTATTGCAGTACTGAGTGAGGTCAGCACTGTGTGAACATATGTGTATGGCCAGACTGTAGGGGAGAAACTTAGTGTAAGAAGGGTGGCTGCTGTGGTAGTGGAGGTATTGTTGGTGGTTTGTAGGTTTTATGTGAACTGTCGTGCAAATATTATTGTTCTCATTGAAGACATCAACGTCCAACCTACCTTTCTCAGCCTTACCATATTAACATAATTAATATATTTGTACGACCCAAACAAGTAAAACAAATATATTTAGGTACATATTAATTGTTTTAGTATTCATGTTGAGCTGAAACCAGAATATTCATTTTGTGATTAAAGTTTTGTCACTTCCATAAGGGTAATATAGGTTTTGTTTGGGCCTTTAGTTAATTTACACTTTGGTTAGTATAGCTTATGAAGTTTGGCTAAGAATTAAAGAGTTGGATTGAATTCACCATTTTACAAATTTGAATATAGAATCCGAATCACCAGTTTACCTTCAAAGCTAAGTCTCGAATCCGAATCTTGTAAAAAATTATGAACGTAGGAGGAAATAAAAGTATAATAGATTTATAGAAAATATATATAGTAGCTAAATGTTAACATTCTTTCTTATAATCCATTCATTATAACATTCATGCATTCAGTTAAGTGTTAAATTACTGGTCTGGGTTATAGTTGTTAGGTTCATCCTATAATTATAATTGGTTATGAACACCAATAAGCAATATTAGAGCTCTAAAACTATCTTCACTTGAAAGATTGAATATGTTGTTTTAAAAGGATTTGAGTCTATCCTTAAGGATTTGAGTGTTCCATCCCTATTAGGAAATTTAGACGAATATTTATTCATACTTTGTCTAGCTTTCTCTGGGAGTCTTTAGTTGTTTTTTTTTGGTAGCACTGCGTCTTGCTACCTGTTTGGATTGTACGCCTATGTAATAATTACGCTAATCTTTTAGGGATTAGTAAGGTTATATTTAGATGAAGTGTACCCCCATTTGTGTAGAGGAAGAGTGGAAAACTGTTTTGGTAAAACTGCCCTTAGTACACCCGACCGAGCTTTTAACCTTGATCTCCCCGTCATTGGCAGTCCAGCCAACTGCAAGACTAGTGTGTTAGACCACATGTCCACTGAATGGGGTGAGAGTCTTAAGTTAAAAATTTGGTGAGCTACAAGTTTTTTTGTATTCCTTTAGTATGAAAGCATGAAGATTTAGGTAAGTTCAATGTTGCTGTCACATAAATTAATGATCTCCCTAGGATGAGGCTTTCTTATGTAATAATATATTTTACATTAAATAAGTTTATTAAGTTAGAATTAAATTATTTAAAGAATTATAAAAAATAATATGTAACTCTTTTAATAATAGGCTTAGTAAGTGTCTTAAAATTATATTTTCTAAACCTAAATTGTGCTACTGTATTATTAGAATATTTTGTTGTCATCCTTTTAACTACATTGTAATGTTTTAGGATGAAGAGTTAGAAAAAATGGAGTATTTTGTGAAACAAAGTGCGGTTCGATACAATGCTGCCAGTACAACAAAAAAATCCAGCCAAAGTGTCAATGACAAGCCTGTAACCACTAAGTTAATTAATATACTAAGCTACAAAGAAAATAACCATAACACAGATCTGTCCATGTATGAGAACTTTGATGAGGATGTACAGCTAGAAAATAAGAGTTTAGTTTCATTTTCTTTTGAACCGAAGATTGTAAGTCAGACAGGTGAGAGTGTAACCATTTCAGTTCCTAGCATTAACTTGAACTCTCTGAACCGTGACTCAATTAGTGAAAATGTTGTAATACACAACAAACTTACCAAACCTACATTGAGTGATACCATACTGGGACAAACTACTTCTCAAGCTCCTAAAGACAATGTTTCCTTGACTGAAAAAGTTCAGAATAACATTGCTCAAGATAAAATAAATGCAACTAAATTAACTTCCCATAGAATAGAATCTAACAAAATCACCACCAATACATACAAAACAGAAGAAAGGAGTGCAGAAGAAATTAATGGTAGTATCGAAATAGATTTGTCTGAAGAAGATGCGCCTGCAAAGTATTTGTCAGATATGGTAGCAGAAGAATCAAAACCGGAAGTTGTGGACAAGCCTATAGAACAAGCACCTGTTTTATTGGACCAACGTCCGAGTAGGCAAAAAAAGGGACATAGAAAGGTAGGAAAATCTGAAAAGGTTGAAACTTTTGAGGAGAAAGAACCAAAAATTAAACTTGAAGAGAAGAAGGCTATTATTGAAAATGAAAAACTTTTAGTGAGTTCAAAAAATAATGATGCAAAACTAAAAGAAAAGTGTATTGAAGACAGGAAGATAGAGGAAAAGAAGATCAAGCAAGATGTGAAAAAGGCTAGAAAGAATGATAAGGTTCACAAAGAGGAAGTGATGAAAGGTATTGAAGTGGTAGTGAAAGCAAGTGAGGAGGAGGATGACCTTGACTTCTTGCTCTCACTGAAGAAACCTGTGGCAGAGGTCAACAGCAAGCTGCAACAGTCAGGCAAGCAAGGTCGTTCTGCTATCGAAGGTGAGTCATGTTGAAACTATTTACTATTAGTTTGTTGTTTTTTTTCCATGGTTTATCTAATAGCAATTCCTACAATCAGAGTTGCCATGCACCTGGAAAATTGGGAAAATACAGGGAATTTGTTTGTGTTTGGAAAAAAAAGGGGGAAAACAGGGAATTTCACACAAAAAAAGCTAGAATTTACTGGAATTTGTTAGTGAATTTGGGCTTGCAAGCTTAAAATAGTAGGAACAATATGGGCTAAAATTTGTGACTGGAGAACTGAGCAGTTTGATTGGAACACGTTTCATTTATGATGATTATGCTTACTAGCACCACATCAGCTTGATACAAGTCCTAAGTGCAATCTAGACGACTTGTTTGGAAAATGCTGCACCTTTTCGGCTTCCTCCACTCACGCCCACCAATCCCACAAACGTCTCGTTTCCTCCACCCCCAACCTCCAACTTCATGCTGCCGGTTGAATGAGTTCATTCTTTATATTTTGATGTGTTATTTGTCTGTTGTTTAAAAAGATTACTCCTGTTGAAAGATATTGTTTTTATAGCGTGATGTTTTAAGACTGTACCCTACCTTGCCATTTTGGCTATTTTTAATTTTTTAGAAATTGCCAAGGTCTTTATGGGTTTTAACATTTTTATTACAGTCAACTACCAATTTAGCGAAGGTGAATTTACCTAGTTGCTGCCGTGGCCAGGATTTAAAAAAATTGAGTATACTGTAAAGTGAAAAGTTTATGAAGATATTGCCTTCAGCCAGCTAGTCTGTCGTAAAATTAGAGTGGTTGTAAAAATGACTTAATGGGTTTTTGTCCACGCATAGCTACTTTACCTCTTCCACCCCCTCTGAAATGGACTAGCCCACTTCTACCACCCTTTTCTTCAAGGTCATAGTTCTATTTTCTCAGATATTTCCCTCCAGCTCAGGACACAGTTACTGACAAAATATCAATATTTGAGTATGAAAATAAATGAACGAGAAGTACATATATATTTCCCAGTATCGATACTTTCATTTAGCGATAGAAAATTAAAGGCAATAATAAGACAAGATGAAATATCTGATATCGATACTGGTATCGTATCCGAGTTTGAGTAAATAAATATATATGGACTAATTGACCTTCCAAATAACAACATATATCTGTTGTTTTGGTAAAAAAAAAATCGTTGTGGGCTAGTTTACTGATGAGTGATTTTTTTCAAAAACTTGAAATATTTTAAAACAAGCTTTAATGAGTTAGTTCGAAATTTGTATCTTGGGCCTTAGGCCTAATAATTGTGTTTGTGGTAAAAAGTTGTTCAAGTGTATTTTACTGAGTTGATTTTTCAATAATAGTTATTATGATAAATTTATGTATGATTGTGTTGAATTGTTTATTAATCAAGTACTTAAAATGTATTTGGTAGTTTTCGTTGGGTTTGCAGATCTACTGAGGAAATTGATATAACGAAGTTTAGCAGCCATCTGTTACCCCCTAAATTGAGATTTGACTATCTTGTTTTTTATACATATGTATATATATATATATATTACAATATGCCAGGGATGAGGATGGCAGTTTATTAGAGGAAATGCACCTGAATGAGCGAGGAAAATCACATGTTAATTTCATTATTGTAAATTATTATTAACGATTTGTGTGAGCTACTTAGTCTATGCAGTACATATACAATGATTAAGATTGGTTAAAATGTTTTTTAAATCAAGTAATATATTCTTCTAAAATAAAATAGATACCCCCACATTTAAACTCAAAACTGTATTTTTGGTATTTCCACTTTTTTTTTCACTTTCATTCTATTTAGGGCCTTCCCCCTGCGGGACGGGGTTAGAATAGTCCCGCAGTAACTCCTGCTTGTCGTAAGAGGTGACCAAAAGGGGAGGCTTCTGTGCAGGACGTACCTCGTGCAGGACAAACCTATCCTATATCTTTCCTTTCACATCATTTTCTTCTTCCTTCACTTTCCCCCTTTTTTTTCACTCTTCCCCCTTCGCTTTATCTATCCTTCCCTTTTTCTTCCCTTCCCCCTGCCGTTCATCCTGCACGGAAGTCTTTGGCCTTTCCGTTGACGACCTTGGCTATTAACCCGGCTCTTCTCTGTTTATTATTGGATACCACTGCTTTGAGCTCCTGAATGAAAGTGTGCCGGTTGCAATACCTTAGTAGAAGGGCCTTAGGGATGACAAAAACCGGGTACCCTACTTTGGGAAAAGATTGGTTGCGTTCATGAGGGTCCGGACGTAAAATTGGCACTTTCCTACACCCACATGCTGCGACGACCTCTCTCTCGGCGATGCTCTATGCGAAGGTTGTCATGTCTAGCGTCGTATAGAGCCTCTCGTCGGGACAGTTAACAGGGCCATATGCGGTAGTACCAACTTGGGTCACCCTGGGTCTACGATCCGAGTACTGTGTAGGTTGTCCCCAAATACGGCATGGCAGATAACATTGTCACCGCTGGAACCGTACTGCCAATTTCTGCTGGCACCTCACTGCCCGGCCCCTCACAGGGCCGTAATATTGATAAGAGGCGGAAACGGGTAAGGCCGTCCAGCCCTGTTTTGATAAAAAGCCAGAAAGTGGTGAGGCCCCAGCCCCGCTTCCTGGTGATGTCTCGAGTGGATGAAAGTGAAGATCTGAAACGTGTCAGCCCATTTATCCTCGAAAGAGTGATAAATGGAGCAGCAAAATCTAACGTTTTAATAAGGAAACTGCGTGATGGCACCATTATGATTCAGACTATGACCGACACACAATCCTCAAATATTATGGCGATCTCCGAAATACCGTTAAGTAATACGTCTAATATACCGGTGAAGGTGGAGCCCCACAGGTTCCTCAATGTTTGCAAGGGAGTGGTCACTTGTTATGACCTCGACTGCGTAAGCATTGAGGATATCTGTGAGGAGCTTTCCCCTTAGCATGTCACCGAGGTCTACCGTATCATTACCAAAAAGAACGGACAAGAGAAAAAGACGGATACATACATCCTCACCTTTGTGACTCCCATCCTCTCAAAGGAGGTTCGAGCAGGCTTCCATGTGCTCAGAGTCAGGCCATACGTTCCCAACCCTCGGCGCTTCTTTCAGTGCCAGGAATTTGGGCATACGAGGCTGAGATGCAGTGGAAGGCCAACCTGTGCGGATTGCGGACAGGAGGCTCACGATACACCGTGTGAGTCTCCTAAGTTCTGCATCAACTGCAAGGGTCCGCATTCTGCTCGGTCTCGGACCTGTCCGAAATGGAAGGTGGAGAAAAAAGTCCTGGAGATCCAATGTGAAAAGAAGATCCCTTATGCCCAGGCCCGCAAGGAATATGTATCCAGTCAAGCTCCGGTATTTCAGAATTCTTATAGCCAAATTGTAAGCCAGAACATAAATTGCCCCAACTGCCATTGCGCAGTTAATATTGCTAATACGCCTACACGACCTGTGCCACTCGTCTCTACTCGAGACACTCGAAGAGAACCAGCACCATCTATGGTGGTGCCAAAATTAGTACAAGGGGCGACACCCCCGCCGAAGTCGCCTCCACCACCTTTACCCCCGAGGAGGCCTCCTCGGGGAACACCCCCGAGCCCTCCTAGGGGAACCCCCCGAACCCTCCTCGTGGATCCCCCCACCCCCCCGAACCCTCCTCGAGGAACCCCACCGAGCCCCACTCGAGGAACACCCCCGAGCGCTCCTCGGGGTCCTAAACCATGTGCGACTGTTGTCGAGCCGCTCAACCCCGCCTCAGGAACTCCGGAGGTCGGGATGAGTGGTGGTACAGGTGAGGTCGCAAAGGCGAGTCACACTGGTGCCTTGAGTAAGGACCAGCGAGGGACCACCGAAAAAATTATTTTAAAAAAAGCGTCGAAGGCTTTAACAAAGCCTTCGCATAAGGATCCCCCGACCCAGTTTCTACAGGACAAACCAAAGCCTCTCCTGAAGCGGGAGGTCCAAGAGAGATTGGGAAAAGCAAGAGGACCTAAAAAGTCTTCAATAAATTTTTATTTTTAAAAGATAGTGTTATGGATTGCGAGGATAATTAATTAAATTATATATTAATAAGTAATGTCGCTACTACAATGGAATTGTAGGGGTTTCTATGCTCGTGTAGAGGAAATTAAACTACTAATTTCCTCCCTGCATCCTCCCATCTTGTGTTTGCAGGAGACCCACTTCCGCCCAACTGACAACCTGATGCTTCGTGGGTACGATGTATATCGTACCGACAAGCCACTCTTTGATCGGGCTAGCGGAGGTGTGGCTATATTTGCACGTATCATCATATATCTTAAGTTTATAAATATTATATTTGATCTCCAAGTGATTGCTGTCAGAGTCTCCCTTCCTATGGAGGTAACCGTATGCTGCATCTACCTCCCACCGGGTGAACGTGTTTCCAAGAGGACTCTAGAGGCCCTCTTTATACAACTTCCCGCCCCCTATATCATCTTGGAGGATTTTAACGCGCATAACCTGGTGTGGGGGTCTAATTTTACAGACACCCGCGGGAGGATGGTAGAGGATATTCTTGTCTCGGGTAACCTGGTGTTAATGAACACCGGGACCCAGACACACTTCCCCACCTTTAACGGTGTATCCTCTGCCATCGACCTAGCTCTATGTAGCCCCGGGATTGCTGCACACTTCCTTTGGGAGGTTCACTCGGACCTATGTGGCAGCGATCACTTTCCCATTCTGCTTTCACAAATTCAAGATCCTCCCAGTACAGCGCGGTTACCCCAATGGGTTCTTAAACGTGCTAACTGGGATAAATTCCGCGAGCTCGCCGTATTCGACGAACCCCATTCTCCTGACGTCGATGTTAAGGCTGGGCAATTTACTTCGACGGTCATCGCGGAGCGAGGGCATCCATCCCTAAATCCTCGCCAAACCCGCGCCACTGTCCTGTTCCCTGGTGGAACGAGGAGTGCCGGCTTGCTATTTCTAACCGTCGAAGAGCCTTACGTATCTTTAAACGACGTCCTACTTCGGAGAATCTGGAGTCATTCCGGATTCTACGTGCTAGAGCTCGCCGTATTATTCGAGAAAGCAGAAGAGAGTCTTGGAGACAGTTTATTTCTACCCTTACTATTTCCACTCCCACAACCAAGGTTTGGGATCACATTCGTAAAGTATGTAGTAGCAAAAATACCATTTATAATATACCCGCACTCATGTCTAACGGTTCACTTGTCTCCTCCCCTATGGAGGTTGCCAATGTATTGGGCTCGATGTTCGCCGCTATTTCTAGCACTGCGAGCTACTCTAACGAGTTTGCGGTGCATAAGCGGAGCATCGAGCGCCGTACTATTGATTTTGGTCCAAGTCAAGGGGAGGATTATAACTCCCCTTTTACGCAAGATGAACTGACCTATGCCCTCTCCCAGGCGGGCAACACAACTTCCGGTCCAGATGATATCCACTATGAAATGTTGCGGCAGCTGCTCCATGCCGGACACGCATATCTGCTGGACCTCTTCAACAGTGTCTGGGAATCTCATCAGTTCCCATCACTATGGAGGCAAGCAATCGTTATCCCGTTATATAAATGTGGCAAAGATAAATTAGAGCCAACTAGTTATCGACCGATAGCTTTAACCAGTTGTGTATGTAAAATATTGGAAAAAATAATTAATAAACGATTTATATGGTATTTAGAATCCCGCAATCTGCTATCTAATATTCAATGTGGTTTTCGCCGGAACCGATCTACATTGGATCACCTTGTCTGTCTAGAGACAGCTATTCGTGATGCTTTTATCCATAAGCAGCATCTTCTGGCTGTCTTCTTCGATCTGGAGAAAGCGTACAACACCACCTGGCGGTACGGCATTTTGAAAACACTTTTTAATTGGGGGTTTCGAGGAAACCTTCCTTCTTTTATATCTAATTTTATGTCGGATAGACACTTCCGGGTAAGGTTGAATAACACCTTATCCGATGATTTTATTCAAGAAAATGGGGTGCCTCAGGGTAGTATTTTGAGCTGTACGTTGTTCGCTATCGCGATAAATAGTATTGTGGACAACGTGCGCTCACCTGTTCGTTTATGCCTCTTTGTGGATGACTGCGCAATTTATTGCAGTTCGTTAAGTCTCCACAGGGCTGAACAGATACAACTGAGTGTTAACAATCTTTGGTCGTGGGCATTGCGTAATGGCTTTCACTTCTCTGCAGCCAAAACGACGGTCCACTTCCATAGTCTCAGAAACCGTAAAGTTTCTGGGACTTTTATTTGATTTTAAATTAACTTGGATCCCCCACATCGAAGACCTGAAAGCAAGGTCTATAAAAGCACTAAACCTGCTCAAAGTGGTTAGCGGTCGGTCCTGGGGTTCAGATAGGGAAACCTTGATGCGCCTGTATAGAGCTTTGGTAAGATCTAAACTAGACTATGGCAGTTTTGTTTATGATTCAGCTAGACCTTCGGCGTTAAAGATGCTAGATAGTGTCCACCATGCTGGCATTAGACTGGCTACCGGTGCTTTTCGCACCAGTCCAGTCATCAGCATCTGTGCCGATGCCGGTGAGCCCCTCTCTTCTTACCGGCGGTCCTATCTTCTGGCATCTTACGTGTCTAAACTGCACTGCATGCCAGAGCATGTTGCCTAACGCCCTGTTTTTCATCCCCCTAACCGTGTCTTGTATGAAACCAAATGGCGTAGTACAAGGCTGGTTGGGATCCAGATGCTATCGGTTTTCAACACGTGTGGGATAGTGCTGCCAAAGGCTATCTCCATATCACCAGGTCGAGTTTCTCCCTGGAAAATACGCCCTCCGAAATACCATTTTGATCTTGCCAAGTTCCCTAAAGCGACCACCCCAAACTTTGTATATGAGAGGACCTTTAATGAGCTCCTCTCCACTCGCTTTCACGGATTTGAGCGCATCTACACTGATGGCTCTAAATCTGGAGCCTCCGTGGGATGTGCTTTTATTGTGGAAGGATCCAATTTTAAATTTGGTTTACCTAAAGAAACCAGTGTTTTTACAGCTGAACTATATGCCATTTTTAAATCTTTGTGTTTTGTATACCGAAATAGTCACCGTTCTGTCCTCATCTGCACAGATTCCATGAGTGCTCTGTTGTCATTGTCCACACTTTATTCCTGGAATCCCCTCGTGCAGATGATACATGAGCAAATTTTAAAAATTGATTCATTAAGCACCCGGCTCGCCTTTTGCTGGATTCCTGGTCACGCTGGTCTTTCAGGAAATGAACTGGCGGACCAGGCAGCCAAGGAGGCAGCACGCCTGCCTCCGGAGGCGAGTCTGGGTGTCATGTTTTTAGACCTAAAGGGTTATGTTCGGCGTGGAGTCTTACGCACCTGGCATGAGCAGTGGGTCTCGACCCCTGCTCAGAACAAGCTGTGGTCCATCAGGGACGGTGTGTCGCGGTGGCCCTCTTCTATACAAAAGTCTAGGAGAGAGGAGGTCATAGTGACGAGACTCCGCGTCGGGCATACATTTCTAACCCATGGATTTTTACTAAGAGGGGATCCACCTCCAATGTGTGAATTTTGCGATGCTCCCCTTAGTGTGCACCACATTTTAGTTGAGTGTCGCAGGTATGCCCCTATTCGCCTGGCCCTTGAGTTTAAAGGTGACCTTCATTTTTTATTACGCGACAGCGCTGAAGGAGTTATTTGTTTACTCCATTTTATACGCCAGGCGAATCTTTTTAGTGCCATTTGAGTCACTTTTATAAAGTGGCTCATCTGGATTTTATCTCATATTGAGACCTTTTTAACATTTTAGTATACATTAATGTGTTTGTTTTGTCGTTTTATCAATTTTAATAAACTTTAATAAAACCATTATTTTAACATGTTAGTTTTGTCTTTTTAACTAATATATTGTTTTAATATGTTTGTTTTGTTTTTTATTAGAGTGATACACCTGTGGTTTTTTTTTAGCAGGTGTATCACTTAATTTATACTAAGAGCTCATTTGAGCACTCCTATGGAGTGTCTCAGATGATGAATGATTATATCTCTCCCCTATGGGGATTTTATTATGTTTTCAATATATTTCAAGGCCCTAATGACCTCAGTGTGCCGATGGGCCTCTAAACACCAATAATAATATTTAGGGCCTACAGCAAATATAACAAATCTTTCCTTCTAGAAAATGTATGTCATTAATTTCTGATCTCTTTTCCAAATAATTTTTAAACATGTGCTTACCTTGAACAATAAAACAAAATGATTACTGTGAACTAGGCCTGGGCAGGATCCCAAACTTTGGGAAAAAATTTGGGAAGTTATGTTCCCAAAACTTGGGCAGGAAAAATTATTTTCCAAGATTTCTTGTGAAAAAATTTCAACAAAAGAACAATTTTTCAATGTCAAATTTTATTTAATGTCCATTAAGAATATCATTAATTTACTATAAGTTAAATTAACCTTATATTCCATTAAGAAAATGGATACCCAATACTTTGGTCACTTTTGGATTACAACTACCTAGTCAACACAATTAGGAGCAATTAAACAACATAACCACCTTAGGCTATAAATGATTGATGATAATATTTATCTCTGAATAGATATAAGGCAGAAAAACATATGCTTAGTGCAAAATAATTTAAAAAAATTGCTTTTAAATGTCAAATTATGCACAAAAATTAACCTTCATCACACTTATTTATATAAAGTCTTCTACTACTACAATAAAACAGTGGCTCACATGGCTAAAAAACCTTAACACACAAATAAATATAAACATATCCCGTATGTAAACAATTCCCTGAAATCTCTCCTCACTAGATAAATACCCAATTTAACTGATGATTGACCGATTAGTCAGTCAGCAAGCAATAGCACGAGTAAAACCCTTAAAAATGAGACCACTGGAACTAGGTTAGAGATCCTTAAAACAAATGATGGAAAATGACTCCCAAAATATCCCTTTCTTACCTGTGTCATACTATAATCATGTGGGATTATGGTACACAATGGAAAATAGCACAAAGAGAACAAGACAGTTTGTAAAAAGTTTTTACAATGTAAATTGTACATTGTAAATAGTAATAATACAAAAATCAACTTTGTATTTTATATCATACTAGATAGCTGTTGCCCGCGGCTTTGCTTGCGTGGAAGTTGATTATATACAAATACGAAAATATACATATGTATTTACAGATTAATTTAAAATATTGCGTTACGTTGATGACCATAACTTGACCTCAGATCAAAAATAATGCAAGTCCGATACAAACTTTCACCCCCTTTTTCATCCCTTATTAAATAAAATTTCCAAAATTCCTGAAACACGTATTTATTTGTTTTACGTCAATAACCGAAATACAAAATTTTGTTTATGTAACTTTCAAAATGGCGGACTTTCATACATATTAATATCCACTATTTTGACCCCTTTGGGGTGGAATTTTCTAAAATCCTTTCTTAGTGGGTGCCTACATAACAAAATGAATATACAGTCCGAATTTCATGCTTGTAGCCTTGATAGTTTGCGCTCGGCGATGATGAATCAGTCAGTCAGGCAGGACATGTTATTTTATAAGTATAGATGTAATTATTCTTAAAATGGGCCATATTCTTCCTTACCTGGATACATCTGAGATAGAAACATAATTATCAACAAAGATACAACTAAAGGAGCTAAACTTGATATTATTTTATCCATTTAACAATAGAGTTTGTTCATTTGGTTTTATACTCGATTATAAATACGATTCAAATTTAAAAATTGTATTGTTTATTTCTATGATGTTTAGTAAAACTCAAAATATTAGTTAAACAAATTATAAGATGAAAATTTAATATTTATCAAAGAAATTTGAATACGTTATTGCTTCTTCATGTATTTTCCAGTTATAACAATAAGTTTTAAGTTGATAAAATTAAATACTTTCATTATCATCCAGGTGCACATAAAAATAAATTAGACTCATAGTTTTGAGTCCAAGCTTTGTTTCAAATTGTTGTTGAAGTTGTGAGGTGAAAGAAAACTGGGATGTTTGGAGATGAAAAGGTAGTTAGTCTCAGCCATTTGAAGATCTAGTTGAAACTAATCAGTCACAGTTCACTTTAAATCTGTAGATTTTGTAAGCTATTGTTGAAAAGGTGAAAAATACTTCTAGTTGAAGAAGAAACTCTCACACCAAACTTTTAATGAACTCATATTCCAGCAGGTGTCGAAAAAAAGAACACTCTTTTGAAATGGCTGGCATTATACACACAGAAAACTTTACCCATTTCCAACTAAACAACAATTGTTTTATTTTCTTATATTCTTCTTCCTCTTTGCTTTAGAAAGCAAGGAAGAATTACAAAATTGATTGATTGCTGGAATGATGGCTGATAGAATTATTTTAATAAATGTTTGTACAAAAATAATGTTTAAAATTGCAGTGAAATGCTTCATATGATATTTGCGTTAAATAAAAAAAACATATATAAACACCACTTGATTTAAACTGTCGTCTTTTGCTAGACTGATACTCGGAAAGTCAATAGTCAAAGTTGGCACACTTATATCTTTTAGCAGCCTCCTTTTATTGCCTTGAACGCCAAGAGATCATATTTCAAATTCGGTGTTGACTTGTTTACTTTAGTTAAATAAATGTTTTTTCAGAACTGGATAGTAATGTACACAACCAAGGTAATGCTAACAGCTAATGATTATCTGCTTGTTGTTATCAGTTGATGTAGTCAGTTGAAGTTTCCTTTGTTACTTAGGGAAGAAATTTTACGCATAAATTTTAAACCTTAAACTACTTTTCTACATAGTTTCCACCAATATTAAGGCATTTGGCGGAGCGCGGCACCAATTTCTGAATACCTTCTTTATAAAATGAATCCACCTGTGAAGACAGCCAATGTGGCACAGCTCTATTGATGTTGTCATTATCGTTGTTGCACATGGCAAGGCAAGGAACCTGTGAAAGTCACTTGGCGCCAAATCTGGGCTGTAGGGAGGATGATTCATTTGTACCAAGCCGATGAGCTCTTGGGTTCAACCAGAATGTGTGGCCGAGCATTATCATGAAGCAACACAATACTGTGATTGAGCTTCCCACAGTTTTTGTTTTTGATCACGAGTTGCAATTTCTTCAAGATCTCACAGTAGGATGCAGCATTTATTGTTGTGCCCGGTGGCATGTAATCAACAAGAAAATTTCCCTTCTGTGCCAAAAAAATAGTGGGTTGAAATTGTTTCCATGAAATTCTTCCTTTTTGGAGATGTGTGCCTCATCCATGGACTGCTGTTTTGATTCCAGCATAACGTATGACGCCCATGTCTTATCACCAGTGATGATGGGGCTTAGGAAATGATTATCTTCACTGTATTGCATGAGAAAATTCAAAACACTGCCAAGTCAATTGTTTTTGTGCACCTCAAAGAGCATTTTTGGTACCCAGCATGAGCATAATTTCTGATATTTTAAACAATCTGTCAAAATAGTTCTTGAGTGACATAATTGTAAATTGTCTGTTGCACATATTTTCATTGATTTTCTGCACCTATCATCATTAATGACAGATGGCTGCCCACTCTATTCCTCATCGTGCACATTTTCACTGTAAATTTCACTAATCTGTTGTTGAATTTTGGCTGGACGTGCTCATACCATTATTCAAGAAATAAGATAGGAAAAGATGTGAGAATTATAGAGGAAACACCCTATTGTCACATGGCTTGAAATTGACAGAGAATATCAGAGAGAAAATATTAGATACAGCAGGAGGAGTAAACCCACAAATTTAGGAAAGAAAGATAGACCTGTGTGTAGGGACACAGGATGGGAGAATGCCTGAAGAGAAGACATGTACCATGAGAAATTTATCCAGAAGATCATGATGCTGTAAAGGAACTGTGAGATGGAGAATGGAAGGAGTGAGTGGTTTGGGACCAGATTTCGTGTACAGTGTCACCTCTGATGCTCGTCATGAAGAATAAAGCTAAACACCACTACAGAAAAGATGTATACGTCTTGGTTTTTGTCGACAATGTCATGATCTGTAGGGAGACCGAATAGGAAAAATCGCGAAAGAAGCTTGATGGGTGGAATGAGAAATTTACTGAGTTCAGACTCAAAATCAACTAGCCCAAGACAGTGATATGAATGTGAACAGAATAGGAATGGAAGCAGAGATAATACTGGATGGGGAAATGTTAGAAAACATAGAAAGTAAAATAAAAAAACCTAGGCCAAATGCAACAAGCCATGTTGGGAGGGTAAGTATTGTTTCCAAATATGGCAGTGAGAGTGCTTAGGTTGTTGCTGCGCGCTTGTGCACTGAGCTCCCTCATAAATTAGCTTAACTTAGGTGTCATTATGGGAAAAGCCGTGTTTGTTTACATTTTATTTTGAATTTTTAAAATGTGTAAGACAGTTGTAGGGCCCGCCGACTATGAAATATGGTCCGCTATCAATTTTTTGAACACAAGAAATGCGAAACCAGCCAAAATTCAAAGATGTGTAAGACAGTTGGAGGGGGGGGGGGGGGATGGCGACATTAAGTTTAAAAAAATATTAACTGGAGACAAGAGAGTCCCATGTAGCTAATGATTTAATTAAAATAGATTTAAGTTTCTTTTTAAAAACAGGTGGGTTTTTGGGTAGTTTTAGGAGGTGGTTGTACATTTGGTAGCCATGAAAAAAAAGGTTTTTTTTCTGTACTTGAATTGAGGTATAAATCACCAGCATGTCTTGTGTGGTAACTGGACTGAGTGTTGTTTTTTCTGTGAAATTCTTCACTTTAAACTTTAAAGTGTACAAATAATGTTAATCGTCTGATTTAATAGCATAGCTCAATAGTTGCACACAAATTTTTAAATGGTTGTATTTCAGTAGCAAAAGTTTTCTATCATACGGTTCAATCTTCAGAGAAAGAGCTTTATCTGATTTCTAGATAAGCTACTAACTTTATTTTCATGTATTCATACGTCGACTCCTGTCACTTTTGATAGATATTATCAATACTTATAAAATAACATCAATACTAAAGAAATATGTTATTAATGTTAGCTGCAAGAAATGTGTTTTTACTTTTAAAATGATCTTCCTATGTTAATTGCATTGTACATATTACACTTGATATGAGCCAAAGACTAGGACATATATATACAACCAAACATTCATGTGTGCTGATATTAGTAGGGTCACTTAATTTATATAACTCTAATAATACAATCTGTGTTTTTTTGGCATTGACTGCATCAAAAATAGTAGTGTTTTTTTCACATTAGTGCTACCTAGAACAAATAAAATAATGTCCACAAGCTGTTAATGTATTGGTACCTCATTTCACAAGGCTTATTTTTTGTGCATTTTAATAATTATATTCCATATGACACACTTAGTTTTGTTGTCAAATGTTTTGGAGGTAAAATAGTGAGGAGTTGTTTCCTGTTGAACAGGAGCCACACAAAGTTTTGTAAATCAGGTTTATTTTTTGTGTGATCTTTTAATTTTGTCGTTTTATTGTCATGTTGACAAAAACTCTTCTGTTTTCATTTTTCTTCAGATGACGAAGCTGATGAAACAAATCTCCTCCTTTTGTCCTCTAATGTCAAGAAGGATGAAAACTTGGAGGACTGGCTTGACTCCATGCTGGATGACTGAGAGCAATGGATAACCATTGTAGACCATCTTGTAGTGGCATCTATAGACACTTCATGAAAACTTTGCTTTTATAACCTTATAAAATATAAATAAAAAAATAACCACTAAACCCAATGAGCAAATGTCAAACCATCAGTAGCCTATTATTTAACATATATTCTATACAACCCACATATTTTATTCAGAAACCTTGTAAGTGGTAAAAGACATGATGGATTATTAAAATTATTAATTAATTGAAACATTAATTTTTAGAATTCATTTAATTTATTTTATAATGTTTCATCCTGATCACATCCTAATTATCAGAATAGAAGGAACTGCAGAACCTGTACAAGAAAAAGTGATGTATTTACAAAGAGGGAAGAGGGACACTCATCCCCCACTCCTGAGTCAATATATTCCCCTCCTTACCTGTTTATTCTTCTATGTGCATTCATAGCAATATATTAAACATGGGCATGCCTGGTTGGTGATAAGGGAAGACACTTCTCTAAGGATTTTTGATTCAAGCAAAAGTCCTCTGCATTTAATACATGATTTAATTTAATGCTTCAACCTTTTTTGGAAGCAGCACGGTCTAAGACAGTGGTTCCCAAAGTGTGCTCCGCGAATAGATTGGAAATAAAAATAAAACGTGACATATCAAAACTGTGAATTTGTGCATCCATGAACTGTGTGTATAGATAAGTATTGGGTAGAAATCATTTACAGACTGCACGCGGAGAAACCAGAGAGACTAGAGGTTGCCAGTTCTCCCTGTCCCTCTAAGAACATCGCCGCGTTTTCAGATACGATTGTTTGCTTCAACACCTTTCTAGAATTTTCTGGGAAGTTTCTATTGCATATTAAAAACTCATGTTTCTTTGCACCTTCAGTAAGTTGAAGTTCAGTCAGTATACAGTTGAGAGTCGAAACAGTTCAAGTAGCAGTGCAACGTTATTTATTTTAATGCCGGAAAAGTCAACCTGACATCAGGACAGTATGAGTGCATGAATGATTTGACATAAGATTCTGAGGTAAAAGAGAATTTCCAACTAAAAAGTCACTATCAGAATTTTGATGTCAGCTACGAGACGAATTTGAAGTTTTGTCAGATAGAGCGAAAATAATCCTTCTTCCCTTCGAAATAACTTAATTATGTGGATCAGGATTCTCTGCCTGTGTGGCTATTGGAACAAAAGATTCCAGTTCAATGCAGAGCCAGATATTTGGTTGCAGCTCTTCCAAATTCAACCAGATATAGCCAAATTGTGCAAATCAAAACACAGCAGTCCCACCCATCTCATTGGAATTTAAGTTTGCAGTCTATACTTTATCGTTCTTTATTTATGGCAAGTGACTTTTTTTTTTTCAGCCATGAAAATGGTTTTAACACTATCTGTGTGGGTAACATATTGTGGATTTACAATACCTACTTTGAATTTGTTATCAAATGTGTTGCTCTAGGTTAATTTATGTTTTTATTGTTGTTTTGCATTTATGTGTCTAAGTTCCTTATTTCTCTGAAATTAAGGGAGAAAATAAAACTTATAATGAAATAAAACTTGATGTTTAACATGCCCAAATGCTTAAACATTCATTTCCATCATGAATACTGCTGTAATTCAGTTTAGTATCTATCTATGTAAAGTTGTGAAAATATAGTCGCTCTTATACCAAAGACACTTATGTGCAAAACTGTATTTTTGAGAAAACAATATTTAAAGTTACAATTTTCAATGGCTTTCAATAGGAAAAACTCAGTTTAGATCAAAATTTAAGCTATTTATAATTCTAAAAATAATTCATGCTTTTACTATACGATAAAATATTGACTAATAACTTTAAAAAATGCTATTAGTTAAATATAGCAAAAAGTGTATGTGCATGCCTTTAGCTTCAAGGCAACTAGAGTGCTCTGTGACAAATCTTTCTCTTGAATAGTGCTTCGTGATTCCAAAAGTTTGGGAACCGCTGGCCTTATATGTCACTCTCATGATAGATTAGACTGCCAATGACAGGGAGGTTGAGGTTTTAATCTTGGTTGCTTGTAATGAAGGTTGTTTTTACAAAAAAGTTTTCCACGCAAATGCTGGTACACTTCCTCTAAATAGAATCTTCCTCATCCTTAATCCATTAGCATAACTATTACATATGCGCATAACCCAAATGACTCGTAAGACACAGTGCTAAAAAAATGCGTAAACTTACAAATTTTGGTATGTATCATCATCATCATCAAAACCAACAAGGTTTCAGCCTGTGGCCATGTCTATGTAATAAAAATGTAGTAAAATTCCTCTATCTCCCTCTTTCGTCTCACCATGCTTCCTCCACAGTTTTTAGGCATTCTTCTTATCTCACTCATACTTTTGCTGCTATCTTTTCCTCCCATCTCTTCCTTTGGCCTCCCTTGTGGTATTTTCCCTCCTCATTACGTGCCCATATCATCTCACTCTTGCTTCTTTTGCTATATCATGTACCCCTTGTAACCAGTGGTGAAGCATGATAATTTTTGTGTAAGCTGAGGCACACTTAACAATGTCTAAAATGGTATTTTTAAAAAGTTATATAATACAGTACTGGCAAACTTCTACTACTTCTACTGATTATAACAATAATAATAATGATTCTTTATTTTTTGTTATACCTTCTGTGAAATATCTAATTTTGGTCTTGCTATTTTTCCTTTTAAATGCCCTTTTTGTTCAAAAGACCACTAGAGTTATTTAGAAAAAAGTCAACTATAACAAAAGAGTCATGGTTGTCTACAGCATCTCCAATTTTTTTCTACAGTACATACACTAAATCCTAAAATATTACTCATATTATATATTATGATACTAAATTTAAAACAACCCAAAATAATAAATTTCAAGTCTCATTAACAAAACTAAACTAATTTACACTGAAAGACACCTTTAAAACACATTCTAATTGCTCAGAACGTAACTCTCACGAGTCGGCGATAGCCGGCTTACTGGTCGACTTCAGTGGCTGAGATAAACAGTTGCATGTGCATTACTCTCTATAACGCCTGCAAACATGATTCTCCAGGTGTGTTAGGCAGAAAGATATCAGCTTATCTTGCCAAAAGGAACGGACACATTTGCTTCGCGAGTTTTTTAACTTGTAACTATGCTTTAAAAAATGACCATTAAAATTTTAATTTTGCGTCTGTTCTATGTAATGGAATATTTTCTCTCCTTTTTCAAAACCTTTTGGGATAGCTGAGCTTGTCCTGCCTACCCGACTCCTTGCCACTGCTTGTAGCTCAACTCTTGCCCGAACATCTTAATTTCTAATACTTTTTAATTTGGCAACAGCTTGGCTACTAATTATCACTAAAATGTTGAACCTTTTTTTTTTCATTTAAATGGACAGTGTTGCTGCTTATTTAGTTTTAGAATTTGGCAACATTATTATTGTTGTTTGTCATTTATGTAGATGTTATGATACTGTAATTTGGTGAAGTAAATTTGTTTTTGTAACACTTGATGTCTTCGTAATTGCAAAGGTTCTAGTTGTGATAGTGAACTTGAAATAAAACCATGTTGTTTTTGAGCATGAATATTTGAATTTAATGAGTAATTTTTGGTTAGTGCCGTTTATTTAATATAATGTGTGTCAAATTCAGTGGTGGCTTGTGTATAGGGAGTGCGGAACTGAAGCGCCCTCTATTTCCACTTGATATTATCGATAACATTTTATATAGTGAGTCCTTTTTTCTTTAATTCTTTATTTATTTTTGTAGTACAATATGTATTCCTTAAGTTTAATGTCAGTACTTCAGTAGCCATCCCCGAGTTTATGAAAAAGATATACAAATATTAGTATGGAACTGTGCGCTTCACAGTGCCAGCGATGTGTTTGACTGTTGTGCACATGCACACATAAGAGGGGGTGAGGAGGGACTGCCAGGTAGAGAGCACTTTTGCTCTCGCAGTGCCGGCTCTGGCGTGATGGTGGAAGGAAGTTTTTTTTACTGAGCGTGTACTGTGCTTAAAAACCGTGTTCCATATTCTTGAATGTGATAAAGTATAGAAGAGTGTATAATTACATTATTATATTGCTTCCAGCTATTCTAGTTGATTAGTTTTTTTTTTGGTTCGTATATCTAACAGAAAGACTAAATGCTCTTGCAGTACTTTATATGGAGAAAAATTTCCTCAATTGTCATCCACAGATCAAGGAGAAAATTAGTGAAGTTTTTGCGTGAATTAAATCAAGAAGAATGGATTTCATTTTTAAATGAATAGATCAAGCTTGAACTGTAACAATTTAAGTTAAAGTAAGTAAAACATGTTTGGTTTTTTTTGTTGAGATTTTAACAAGTTTTTGAATAAATTTTCTTTTTATACATGTTTTTTTTCTTTTACACAATTTTAAAACAAAGGCTAAAAAATTTCTGGAGCAGCACCCCCACTAATTTTAGCTACGAGCCGCCACTAGTCAAATTACATATTACTTAAAGTTTGAAAGCCAGGCATACCCATAATATTAAACATGCAGACTAGTATGGTTTTAGTGAGACTTAACTAATCTAGGGTCATTGAAAATATTAGCATGCCCCCTCCAACCGGCCTCCAATCCAATTGGCCTCAGCCATTACACAGAATGAGCCATTCAATCATAATTCGGACCTCCCTCCCCTGACATAAATTTGTGGACACGGCCCTGAAAAGTTATATTTGTGATTAATATTTTATTGTATAGATAAAAATGAAAAGGGAAATATTAATAAGTCTACATTCTTACATTATTCATAAATACTTCAGACTTGCCTTTATTTTAAGACATGATGCATTTTTTCAAACTTTTTCTGCAAGCTTGCATTTTGTTAATTTAAGCCTATATTATTTCCACTCCTATATAATTTTAATTTGTAGTTATTTGTCACCTTTCCCTAAAACTTTATTTATCTTAATTTATTTTCAATCACTTTTATATCAAAACTTATCATAATATGATTTATTGGACAAATCCACTTCTAAAATATTTATAACTTATAGCTTTTAATTCACTGTTACGATGAATAATTTGTTCATGCTCTTTTTTTTTCTGAACATTTTTTGAATTAAATATTTTCTAACCGCATACCTGTTTGGATTATATGATATTAAATGGCTAAATATGAGCAAAGTTTTGGTTTTAAATACTTCTTAGTTAGTCCTCGGCTTATGCTCAAGTTTAAATACCATGTAAATCAAATGCTGCTTGAACAAAATACATGTATGACCTGTGTTAGTTTCAAAGGGTAATTAAAGGAAAACGGATTCTTCTTATGAAAGAACTTTTGATTAAATGACTGGCATTCAAGGCGTAAACAAACAAAATAGTCATGACACTATTAGCTATGCATCAGCTTAGTAGGAATGCTATCATTATGTTTCGAGTGCCACTTGATAAATAGCACTATTAGTCATAAGTCAAAGCTGTGTAACTCAAGGACACTAAATATAAATCTACAATATCTCTTCATTACTTGTGTTGAACCAATTTTATTTAAACTAATATAAAATGTTTTATATTAAAAGTTTACGGTTACAAATGGCACTAAATATAAAAGTATTTTTACATTTATAAGTCATTTCCTACTTTTAGACATACCCCATTCCTACTTACAACCATGTTGATGTTATTTCATATCTTGTTCCTCTATCTTAATTTCAGAGTCATAATATGTACAACCCTCGGTTTAGTCTTAAGTTTAGGTCCACACCCAGAAATGTATTTTTTGTGTTGAGGTATGTTTTGTCTATTTTATTACTTAGCTACTAGGATACAAAAATAAAGATTTAGAAATAGAGGAAACCAATGTGGAAACATTGTAAAATTATGTGAGATGAAAGAGAAGGAAGTCAATATTCCCACTTGCACCTTCTAATTGCACATTATTTTTAATATTTCCTTATCATTATAAGAAATACAGAAAAAAATACCCACAAATAGTGGCATCTCTATGTTCTTTGTGTTTATTATGAACAGGAGAGGTGGATCGACACATATAATAGGAACATAGACAATATGACTTTTACAACGAAAAGAAGAACACAGTTAACACTTTACATTGCTGCCACTGGACAAAGGGTTATGGCTGCTTCTTAAGTCTATTGTTACTGCCCTATCCCTTGAACTAGGTTTCATTCTATCAGAACTCATCAAGAAAGATTGTGAAACATGCAACACCACTTTCTAAAAAAGAAAAATATGTAAAAACATATATCACTTTGATAGGAACATAAAGAACAAACACAGGAAATGGAAATTAAAACTAATGTGCAACGGTGAAAGAGATAAGAGTTGACATGTGATGCGAGTATAGCAAGAAATGAGATAGAAGTTTCTATCCAAGCATAACATTACTATTTCTCCATATTGACTTCCATCCACATTATAACAATGTTTCAGTTAATGTACAGTTAAACAATCCCCTTCAGCACATCCCCGTTTTACTAAGCACTTATTAATCACTTGAATGCCATTTAAGTTCTTTATAGTCATAAATATTTCTATAATAATATTACTAAACATAATTATTTCTCTATATGATTATTTTCTAATATTTTGATAAATCTTGTCTTAATAATTATTGGTTACTATGTAAGATCTGCCAGTTTTTAAAGGTTAAATGAAGGGTATTTTATTTAAATCTAAAATAGTTTTATTATAACTTTTACAACTTATGATATTTTGAAACCACCATTTTGAAAATATGTTTGTTATGAGGTTACCTAACCTATGGACGAATCTCAAGGACTGAATTATATTAATAAAACTTAATATTTTTTGTACAAGTCAATTGTGATAATTATTCACGCTACTTAGGGTTTTATAATTTTTAAAATGTGTATGGAGGCTATCTCCATTTTGTATGTTTCATTCTAATAACTAAAATTTTTCACACATTCAAAGTGTAACTAACATATTTATTTGTAGAGTTAGTAAAAATAAATTATACTGCATACATTTTAAATTGTTTGATTTCGTTGAGTCAATCCTATCCAAGTTTACTAACATTCTTTACTTTTTTTTGTTCATTGTTAAAGTCATATTGTTTTTGTTCCCTTTTATATGTTTACTATCCACCTTTTCTGTAATTTCTTACAAATATAACAAAATACTTATATATAATATGTAGTCCTGGATGGTGAATTTGAAATGTCCCTTATGTCTTTAAGAAAAAAAAATTTGTATTAAATATTTCAGAACATTTTCTTTAAATTTAATTTATATTGAATTTCTTTCAATATTCTAAATAATTATCTTTTATTGTTTCTAAAGGTGAAGAATTATTTATTAATAGATATATTATTAATTGGCTGATTTGATTTTATAGCAAATTGACTAATATATTGGGCTCTGCCCATTAACTTTAATCTCTTTTAAAAAATGATAATTTCTTTAATTATTCCATTTGAATTAATAATTTTTGAAACCCACTTCGGTGGCCGAGTGGGCTAACGGGCTACTCTTGTGTCAGACAAAACTGCTGATGACATTGAGATAGACGTTCGAATCTTGGTCTCCATACATATCACTATTTGTTAATGTTGGACATATTCTCTGTACGAGGAATATCGCCCTATTCATATCACATTTTCCTAGTGTTTGGAGCTGAACATGTTGGAAACATAAAGCATAGTGCTAGATTGTTTCTTAAAAAAATACATATGAAAAAAAAGTATTTGGTTTAAGGTACTAGATTCACATTGCTGA